>ML787157.1:627693-708355 GCA_009831015.1 Picea engelmannii
ATATATATATATATATATATATATATATATATATATATATATATATATTTGTTTTATATTTTGTCTATGACCTACAGGACTATCCCCTGGTTGAGAAACCATGACTCAGGGGCATCTAAGCCGTCAAAATCACCCGGGGATCGCACTCAGCCTGAGCCATGCCAACCCTTAACATGGATGTATTTTTGGTGTCCTGAGAGGTTTCGAACCGGTGAATTCACATCACAGAGTTCCTTAACAGAACACTCCATCACCAACTTTCCTACACATATACTCAACATCATCTAAATTGTACATTTTTTACAAAATGGCAACTCGTGCCCAATATACAAAGTGACAAAAAGTTCCCTAACTTAAAAAAAAACATCTATATCATGGCCTAGATACAAAATGGAAGTAGTTGGTCAATATTTGACCATTTCCACCCTTGCTACCCTTAGGAGCATCCTGGAAATCAATATTTCTTCTCTTGCTTGAGGATGCATCTAGAGAGTTTCTAGGCCTAGGCGTGCTTCGATGCTCTAGAGACTACACAAAGAATAAACAATATTATAAGTTTTTTTCATAAATGAATTAATAGACATACAAAATTATACTTTGTAATTTAACCTAAGGAAACTCACTGCATATGAAACTGTCAATCATGATGGTGTTACCCTCCTCTGCAACCCCAATCTCTCTGCAATGCCACCCTACATCAGTTACAAGGATCAAGTCAAGAAAATTAAACAAATATGCATAAAAACAAATTCATGAAACACAAAAAATTATCATCAATGCATTATCTCACCATGAATATATCAGGCATCGATGGAGATTCACTGGAAGATGGAGCACTAGGTTGTGAAACCTGCTTCGACACAACCTCTACTATGGAAATCTCTGTTGATGGGGCCAAAATTGGTGTTGGGAGTGGGTGGCAGACAAGTGGGTTGTGATGGACCCTTAGAGGCTATACAAGTGATTCTAACACCCTAGTCCTGGAGAAAGGTAAGCTAGAAAGAACACCCAGGTTCCCAGGGGATGCAATACTGCTATACCTAGAAAATATATCGGTGACCTGCATACATATGAATAAAATTGAACTATTAGTACCAAATAGTAAAATTCAAAAACATAAACACAAACAATTTGATAATTATATGTTATTTAACTTTACACATGATACGTGTGACATTGGTGACTTGTTCATCCTAGATGGACAATCCTTGGCATTCCCTGGTGCCAAATCCTATAGAAACATGAGAACATATAAAAATTTTGAGGATGTCATAAAATAAAGAAATGACTAAGTTGAATCTATCAAATGTGATACATACCTGTGTGTATGATGCACCCAATGAACATGTTTCCTCTACCACTGCATCAATGGTGGGGCTAGGTGTTGTGGGTGGGAATCCCTCCTACGGACTAAGCATTTAAGGGCTCTAATCATGCATGCAGAAAATTACCATTTCAAAGGCTTCTACTCTTTTCTATTCTCCCAACACAAAACCCCACATTCATGTAATACAAAGGTGTAAACAAGATTCGGTAACTATACCTTGAGTCCTTTGTTTGATGTCGATCCCTTTGCTTTCACTCACTCTTTGGTTGAAAGCCTCCTCCCAAAGCTGAACTGCATTCACACATGAACAAACAAAAAGCTGTGAACATGCATTTCATATACTAATTGTTGGGTTAGTTGTGACAATATCATAAAATAAATATTCAACTTGAACACATGATATGGCGGGACGGGAAGAGTATTTATTTTTGTATTAATCTTCACAAGAGTAAACTTAGAATATGTGGTCAACACTGCTCCTCAAAACTGGTGCTGGGCCCCTCTTCAACTATCCTCCAACTGATTTTCTTTATAGTTCTCTTTGCACAAGGATGGCTAAATGTTGTGACAAGGGGAATGCTCAATTGGGTATCGTTTCTTTACTATGATTTTCCTTTTTTCAAATGGGACCCTTACCCCTTCTTTTATAGGCTAGAAGGAGCTAGGTATTTGGTCGAATGATCAGCCATGCATGGTCAAAAGTTTTAGTTAACTTACCCAAAGTTGTGTGTTCCATCAAAAAATTTCCTTTTTTCGTGCTTTTGTAGGTACACGTAGACTGTAGTGAGGTAGCTAGCATGTACACTTGTGTAGTAGTGGAGTAGGGAACGTGGGCCTTTAAAAAGGGTGTTTTCATGAAGAGTTGTTTAGTATTGGCTTGGCAAAGAATGCATATGGGATAGACTGATGTTAGGTAAGTATGTCTGGTGCAAATTAGAGTTATAACAGATGTCCCCTAATGTGTGAGGTTAGAAGAGAATCTAATGGCCTAAATACATTACCAATCTTTATCAATGTACCAAACCAGTGAGCCCAGGGACTAGAATTCAGGAGGTGTCGTCTGCAAAATAACAATTGTCTCACCGAGGCAGGCATACCCATGCTCGGAATGAAATAAAATTATGGCTACCAATCAAATACATTGTAGATCCATGTCATATAACTATATAAAGTGTATCCACGAGAAATACATAGTGGATCTACATCTCGAAATAAAAAAGATATACATTTATAGTATCCATATTCTAGAAGTTGATAAGGCCTGATGGCTCGAGATGAGGTCTTTAGAGCTCGAGCATCAACTTAAAAATATCCAAAACTCAGGTAGGAGTGTAATATGAGTGTACGACTTCACTACCCAGAGGTCTTCGACGGCTCGTTGGTCATGGACTAGAGGATCTTGATGATCAGGTTGAGGGATTCATGGATTTCAAACAAAGACTTGATTGGACCTTCGGGATGGCCAAGCATGAGGGAAAGAGACAAACTGTAGATGGGTCGACTCAGGCTTGGTAAAAACTTCCCTTAGAATATAGCATGAAAAATGATGAGACTTAGGCAACATGATATTTTGACATAAGTTTACAATGCAGGAGGCACCACAAACTCTCCATATGTTTGGAAGAATAACCAAATGGAGGAGGACATAGCTCTATGTAGCAATAAAAACTTCCTAAGGTCATATTAAATCCCAGGGCTTGATGAACAAATGGAAGGATGTGCTTTGTCCAAGGGCGACTCATTGTGCTACCAATAAAAAGAAAATACTTTTCCCTTCCTCTTTTTGGGGTATATTTGATTTTTTTGTCTTTTTCAATAATTTTGAAGGCTTGAAAAAGAATAAAAGAATTCTATGTTACAAAGGAGGATCGAGTGTCACAAACATACTAGTTCCAAGTGCATGGAACACAGGGATGTTGAGGGAAAAGGGACATATGAAAGAAAAGGACACTCGGGAAAAATCCTCCAGGGGCCAAAGGTGTCAAGACGTAGAGGAAAAGTGCTACAGGGATTTCCTATAAGGCATGCTTCATATGGTTCAGCTGAGAGCAACATGGAGCCGACGTTAGACCAAAGACGCAGGTATGCAAATGTGGTTAACAAAACATACAATGGTAACATCCTTCGATGTAATTTTAATGAGCCCAGAGAAGGTAAGCTCGGTCATTTTTATGTTTAGAGAGTCTGAAAAAATGTAAAACGAGACTCCAGTGGGGTACCTTTTTTGAAGATAGTCTATTCGGCTCGAAAAAGGGGTAAACTAGCACCAACCAGATGTCTACTCAAAACCATTTTAACAAGTGTGATAAAGACAAGGTCACTCGACATTTTTTTCATTTTTAAGGAGTTTGAAAAAAGCTTAACTATGGACTCCATATAGAATGTTCTCTAGACCATTTTAACGAGTGTGAAAGAATAAGGTCACTCGACAATCTTTTCAATTTTAGGGAGTCTGAAAAGAGATTTAACTATGGACTCTGTGGGGGTTCCTTTTTTGTAAATTTAGTCCCTCAGGCCTAAAAAAGGGGTAAAATTATACTTGGGGATACTCTTCTAGAGAACCAAGGCCCCTAAAGTATACCTTTGTTCATACAGTTGACCATCCTAATCGAAAAATGGGTAAACTACCGCTGGACATACGTGACTTCAAATTCCATTTTAGTGAGCGTGAAAGGCCACAAGATCGCTCGACAATATTTTCATGTTTAGAGGGTCTAAAAAGGGCTTAAAAGAAGCCCCATTAAGTATTGAGAGTCTCGAGGGTGAGGTCAAGAGTGATATAGAATTATGCCAATGAGGATCAAACTTGTAATCAGTCAAATCTAGTAAGGACTCTTAGGCCTATAGTCATTTAGTGACAGCATGGACACCAAAATGCAACCAGGATCTACCTAGGGCATCCATGTTAAGGTAGGCTCTACCACTAAATTATGACACTCTTAAAGCAACAATGATGGTTCTGTGTCACAATTCAGTGGGATCGATCCTATGGAAAAGTGGAAAATACAACAAGATGAAGGAAGTAGAGGTGGAATCCTAACTTAAATGCAACGAGTTAAAAAAATGATGTTTTACCAAAGGACCTTCAAAACGACCCAAATCTCCAAAAAGTTTCCAAATTCCCAAAGTAACACTTCTCGTGACAATCCAAAGAAAACTCCTGAACCATGATAAATGATTTTTAGTTTATAAAAAATGACAAAAGAGTCTAAAAGATGAAAAAAAGAGGCCAAAAATTCTATAAATAGAAGTTGACAACTCATTATCACCATTTCTAATTGAGAAATTGACTAAAAACCAAAACTACCCCTTTGTGAAAAGAGTTGATTTCGGGAGCTTCAGTGGATGAAACGACCATCCGCTTGGACCAAGTAAGTACTTACTACCCCCTCTTGCATTCTAATTCTTTCTTTATGTATTTAAATTCATTTTTTGGAGGGGTGTCAACCTTTTAAAAGGTCAGCCCTAAGTCCACGCGGGTTGTCTTATGACAGTCTGAGTGTACACGCGGGCAGAGGAAAAAATGCATGCATGTACACGCTACTGTCAGCATTACAACCCACATGGTCCCTTCATTTAATGTAAAAAAATTAAAAAAACAAGAGTTAACCCTCCTGAATTGGGTTTTTTGCAGGATGTATGTTCACTGGAGGGAAAGAGAGCATGAGGATATAAGTGCATTGGTTGGGGAGGTCCCTAATGTTGTTGCTACATAAATGCAATGTGGGTTGTTAAAAAAATTTCTATGTCCTTTCATGCAAGAAAAACCTAGGCTATTGAATGCCTTGGTTGATTATTGGCATCCCGACGCAGAGGCCTTTATGCTAAAGGGCCAGTCATTGGTTCCAACGACATAGGATATATACTTTCTGACTGGCCTCTCCAAGAGAGGGGAACCGATCAATTTTTGTACTTTTCCCTCTGGGCCTCACAACATATCGGAGTTGATTGGACTTCATTGTGAGGTGGGTATAGACAAAATGAGCTCGCAAGTACCGATAAGAAAGATCTCAGACTTATCACTGCAGGTGATAGTATTTCTCATTGGGAAAATTATTGGGTCTGCAGCTTTGCATCAGGCTTCCCATGCACAAATGAATTGTGCAGTTCAGTTCTTAAATGCACAAATTTTTGACTGGAGCACCACATTACTAGATTGTATGAAGAGGAAACTAACAGATTTCCAGTTGCAGAATCAGAGTAACTTCAGGTTTGGAACGATTCTTTTCTCTTTATTATTTGAAAGAGTGCCTAGTTTCATCCCTCGAGAGGTGGTACGAGGGCACCAAGCATCTCTTCCCGTGTTATGCAGATGGGCGGTGCTGCTGCCGCGACAGGGGGGGGGGGAGGACCATTGAGGCCTTTGATGACAACTTTTTTTCTTGGTTGTCATGACAGATCCCAATCATAGAGGACTACCCTTATGTCAGGATCAACTTATCTAGAGATCCTGAGATGCCAGTACCTCTCGGAGAGTAGCGAGGAGAGATGGGTAGGTTTTCTTCATTGTTTTTTTTTTTTAAATATATGTAATTTTTATGTTTTTTTTATATATATATCAAATTTTTTATACACCAGAGTATCTGACAAATCTGTGTCCATTATGTGCATATGTGGAGCTAGTGCAACCAACGGATTATGCGAGGAACACGTGACGTCCTCAGCCAGAGGCCGTACCTACCACTGCAGGGGGGGAAACAAAAACATGAGAGATTCCAGCCGGTGAGGCTAAGAGAGTTCTGAGATGATTAGAGTGAAATTTTACCTCGCTCACTCGCACAGTCCCCATGGCAGAGATTGAGGATCTGCCACCATCTATGTAGCCTCACGTAATGGGGGTGCCACAGACGTGGGTCCAGATTTTTTGGCATTTGGAAAACATCGTTGATCATTACAGCAGGGCCCACGGGCCCCATCCTTAGTTAGGCTGGACTTTTCACATGCTGAGAGCACTACTTGTATATTTTTTGAGGGCATAAGCCTTATGACTCGTTACTGGTCAGATTTTTTAGGCGCTTTCACCCACCTATGTACTTTGATGTTTTTGATATTATATATGGATTTTTATGTCTTTTTATGTCTTATGGATTATATTTTCTTTAAAAATGTATTTACATGTGCATGTGTGTGTGTGTGTCTTTCTTATATGTGTGAGAGATGCCAATCTAAAATTTGATTAGCTAGAGTATCTGTGACTTGATTTAATCTCCTAGGAACATGAAAATATGTAATATAATCAAATCTTCATTCTAAGAGACGTACCCTCAGGAACCATCGGTGTAAAGTAGGATCATGAACATGGTAGAATCTATTTAAATGAGACACAACCAGCTGAGCATCTAAATAGACCCAAAGGTCAGAGATACCAAATGATAAAGCGTCATGAAGAAACTCAATAACTTCTCTGTATTCGGTGACATTGTTTGTGGTGTCACCTAAACATATAAATCCTAAAGATAATAACTGGCCCTGAGGTGTAAAAATTACCCAAGATGCGGAGGCAAGCCTCTGAGTGTGTCGACTAGCGTCGTATGTGTATCCAATGAACACCTCTGATTCACTTGACATCTGCCATAGTGACAAAAGATAACATCAAAAAATGACACATCCATAAAACCAAAAGAAACCAAAAAGTAATAGTACAAAGACTATACATATGTTACAAAAAGTTACCCAAGGTGACCTACCTAGGAGTAATACTTCTTGAGGTAGATCCCATTTCTAGGCTCTGCCAAAGCATTTCCCTCAAAATCTACCACACGATAAGTGCCCTTTTTTAGAACCTCTTTTACGATGAAAGGTTTGAACTACATGGGTTTGAACTTGCTTGCCCCCAGGGGGTCTTTATATTGGTCATAGACCAGGACAAGGTCGCCTTCCGAGAAAATCCGAGGACGAATGGACCGATGATACTGGCACTTGACTTTTTTCTTGTGAGATTAGTTAGCTAAGGCCACATCATGACGTTGCTCATTGAGCTGCTCGAGATATAATAAACTCTCTTCAAGTGGTGAAGTGTCTGGAAATAACTGTATGGCCAACTTTAAAGATGGGATTTGGCATTCTATGGGAAAGACTGCTTCCATCTCGTAAACAAGTTGAAAAGGTGAGACACCGGTTGTAGTCTTAACAAAATTTTGGTAGGCCCATAATATCGAGTGTAACATCAAATGCCAATTTGACTTGGCCAAATTGATCGTTCATTGTAGGATGGTCTTAAGAGATTTATTGACAACTTCCACCTGACCATTCGCTTGAGGGTAGTAGGGTGACGAGTCTTATTGCCACAAACCAAGTTTTGATGTTAACTTGGTCATCATTTGGTTCTGAAAGTGACTGCCATGGTCAGTGACAATCTCTCTCGGGACGTCGAACCTTTCTATAATCTGGTTAAACAAAAATAGAGTTGCAGTCTCTCGATCATCTTTAAACGTTGGCATAGCTTCGACCCACTTTGTGAAGTAGTTGATGGATACAATGATATAACGATGCCCCCTTGCTGAAGGAGGGTTGCATGTAGTGTAATCAATCCCCCACTTGGTGAAAGGACCAACTGTGATGATAGGAAACATGGGAGAAGGATGTGCCCTCATATTCTGAGAGAAGATATGACACAGGTGGCACTTCTTGACTGATGCGATACAATATTTGATTAGTGTCGAACAGAAGTAACCGACTTGTAAAATATTTTGGGTTGTTTCCAACCCAAACAAATGACCACCACATGCTCCAATATGATAATCGTTAATAACGATTTCCGCTTCTTCATGAGTGAGGCAATGACGAAGGATGCAATCTACACCTCAACGATAGAGAGTGTCTTCAAGGATGAGATAGTTCTTGGCCTGATGACGTATACGGCGACGCTCATCACGAGAAGCAGAGGTGGGGCACTTCAAAGTCTGGAGATAGACAAGTATATCTCCATACCAGGGGTCCAAAGATGCTATAAAAAACATGTCTCCTTGAATAGGAGATTCTTCGCACATAACATCACCTGACTCGACCGAAAGTTCTGAGATGAGTTTTGCAAAGACCAATGACTTTTTTGATTTTGTGAAAATGAAATCTAAGTCAAATTCCTGGAGGACAACTATCCATCTACTGATCTTTCTGCCAATTACCCATTGTTTCAACCCATATTGAAACAGATTCACAACGGCAATGACGGTGGTCTTGCGAAACAAAACATAATGACGGAACCGTTGGACAACATGGACTGCTGCCAATGCAAGTTTTTCGATATGAGAATAATTGAGTTATGGTCCAACCAGGCCTCGGTTAAGGTAATAAATCACATATTATAAGAGCAAATCATCCTCCTGAACTAATACCATGTTGTTGGTTGACTCTACAATAGCCAAGTATAATAAGAAATCTTTGTTATAATTGGGTGGCCGAAGCAGAGGGGAAATTGTGAGGGCATGTTTCAATGCTTCGAAGGAGCTTTGAGAAGTATCGTCCCAATGAAAAGGAACGTCTTTCTTTAGTAAGCACATAAAGCCCTTTGTAATCTCAGCATAGTTTGCGATGAAATGCCGCAAAAAGTTCACTTTTCCTTGTAGACTCTAAAGTTGAAGGATTGTACGTGGGGGAGGAAATGGAACTATTGCCTCAACCTTGAGAGCATCGACCATGATTCTTGTTGTTGAAACTATGAAACCTAAGAGATGACCCAACGTCACACAAAAACTACATTTGTTGGGATTCAAGCGAATCTGGAAGTAGCGACATCGCTCAAAGATAAGTCGGAGGTGTGTGGGATGATCAGTTCTCTTACGAGAACGTGATGCTAAATCATCTAAGTAGGCCTCGACGATATGTTTGAGATCATGGAAAGAAAAAGACATGGCCCGCTGAAAAGTAGCACCAACATTTTTCAGACCAAACGACATCTTACGATATGCGAATGTACCCCATGGACAAATGAATGATGTTTTGTGTTGGTCTTCGGGTTTGATTTGTATCTGATTATATCCTGAAAAACCATCCATGAAAGAAAAGGCCTCACAACCTATGCATTCATCGACTATCTGGTCAATAAATGGTGTGGGGAAATTATGTTTTGGACAGACCTTGTTCAAATCATGGAAGTTTGTACATACGTGAATCGTACCCTATTTTTTGTTAACTGGCACAGGGTTTGACACCCATTGGGTCAAATGGATGGGGTAGATAAAACTTGCGTTGAGTAGTTTTTCCACTTCAACCTTAATAGTTGTTGCTTTCTTAGGATTAACCGGACGAAGCTTATGCCAAACTAGCTTAGCGTCAGGATAAGTCATGATTTTGTGTTCAATAATTTTTGGATCAATGCCTGGCATTTCCTTGTAATACCAAGAAAAAATGTCACAAAATTCCTTAAATAAATCTGTGTAGATTTGAATCTCTTTGGGGGAGCAGTCAGCTCCGACGAAAACATTCTCCACGACGCTAGGGGTTCTAGAGATGTTTATAGTTATAGTTTCGGTGATAGTTTCCATATTACCCTCAGCATAAACAACATGTGTAGCCAAAGGATTAATAGGACAAGACCTATCTCCAGTCATAGTCAAGGTGAATTCCCCTGCCTCAATTCTGCTTAACTCTGGGAGGAAGTAAGATCTGTGATGGAGATTGTCCCAAGGTTTGTCTAGAGTAGTCATTGCTTCTATGATTACTTCATCTAAGGGAAAGACTAAGTCTAGAGAATATGTATCAGTGAGGGAACCTTGAGCCCAAATAGGTTCTAGAATCATATCTAACTCTTGTGCGAGAGTTGGATCAGGGTCGATGGAAGCTTGTTGGACTAAAGAGTATGCTACTTCTATCACGGACAAGGGATTGGACATACCATGGTGCCGTATCCCTTCCATCATGGCCAATGGGGGAGGAAGAATCCATAGATCGTTGAAGTATGTCATGCAAAACGACAAAACTTGGAAAACCTCAACCTTATGGTGGTCAGATATGAACTTAACATCGCCTTGAGGAGGTGGGTAATCTAAAGTTCCCATCAAAGGTGGGCACAAACCAACCCCTATGTTGACGATGTCGGGTCGAGGTTTATCAATCATTGGGACTGTGGATGCCCCCAATGAAGGGTTAGGACGGGAAAAAGACAACTGATCAATGGTTAGAATCTGACCCTCGTGTGGAAAAAATAAGACCCGAAAAACTGTAGTGACTATTCCTTGCATAGCATAGGTCCAACTCCTTCCTAACAAGAGATTGTAGTTGAGAGATGCGTCGACCACTTCAACCTTGACACACATAGTTTTCCCTCCTAAATGCATGGGAAAAGAGGGGATAATTCCATGTGGTCGGAACAAACGACCATCGAAAGAAGTAAGAAGAGTAGGTGATGGAGACAAAACGGGCTAGCCAATGGCCTTCCAACATGCCAAAGACATTACGCATGTTGAGGCACCCTCAACAACCACCGTGCATAAAATGTTCCAAGTAAATGTTTTTGTGGTGTAAGCCACAACTATCTAGAATGCTACATGGTATGGAAGATGAGGTTTTAAGTCAGTCATATCAAGCATGATTGTACCCGAATTACAAGTCTTGGTGGATCCTAAAGTGGCTAACAAAGAATTTCTCTGGGAAAGGTAGATTTGGAGGACTTCCGAAGCAGACATCACATAAGGGGTTTGAGACAAATCCTCCATCACATAGTAGTTCTGGGCGACCCTTTCATTTGGTTTGTGAGAAGCTTTATTAAATGCACCTTTTGGGATTCGTGTCATGGTTTTGCCCAATGTCTTATCGATCTAGAGAGGAAGAGATGGGGTTTCAACTTCTTTACCTTTCTCATAGGTACTTGGCTTGTTGTAATCACGTGCTATAGTCAATATATAGGCATCACCTTTCATCATATACACATTCGTGGATGTAGGATTGTTCAAAGATGGAGGGTGTCCTTGACTACCCCCTTCTGTTATTGTAGAGGCTTGAGTTAGATTTTGGCTATGTTGAAAAGGGTTTGTTAACACAACAGGCTATTGCTGTGACAATAACTTTTGGGCCTCTGCAAGCCAAGGGAATTGGTGAGTTGGGTGGTATTCCACACACAGATTACATGGATACCTCAACTTCCTTTTTTCAGTGTTCCCCCCAACAACATTATTAGTGCATTTTTTTATCCCCCTTACCCTTCTTACGTTGTTTTTTCTTTCCATCAGTCTGTTGGGTGGCCTTTGGATTTTTCGATTGCACACTTGTACATCCGATGTTTGGGTAGGGGGAGAAGATGGAACAGTAGTGTGGTTGGTCGTTGTATGCTAGATAGACAATTACTGCAATTGTTTCATCAGTTGTTCAATAGGATTTGTTTGTGCTGAACCAACAATACCATTGACATGTGGTCCAACTCTTTATCTGGTTTTATCAAGTATTGATCGTGGTGCATCTGTCAATATCTCGTACAATAGACCATACTGAGAATAGATTAGCTCAAGATATTGAGCTCTCATGATTGCATCTTCTTCAGAAAACACTCCCAATGTTGCGACGTCTTTGGATAACTATGGGACCAAAAACTTAAGGAACCACTCTAGCAGGAATGCTAGTGGGACTGACACCTTAATCAAACTCTTTCGGTGTCTCCACTCTTGGATGTGATCGAAGATATGGTCCTCTTTTGTCTGTTCGAAATTGGCCAACAATTTTGTGCCAACGTCGTATCTCACAGGTAATTGGAAATGGTTTAGGAAAGCCATTGCCAATTCAATGAAGGAAGAGTATCTTGAGTGGTCGAGCTCAATGTACCATTTTGCAGCACTCCCAATGAGAGTACGTTGAAACAATCGCAACTGTACGGAGTCGTCTTTCAACAAATTAGATGAGCACCAAAGGTGAAAAGTAGTCACATGATCTCTTGGATCTTTGTTAGGCTTGGCTTCGAACTTTGGTATGTCTGAAGGAAACTTCGTCGGCATAGGAGGCCAACACAGATCGTGACATATAGGGTCGTTCAACAACCTTGTTAAGTCTGTAAAATGCAAGGTTGCCAGGAAATGTAGTTTGGGTTGTTGGTGATAACCATGGAAAAAGGGGCCTGGAGTTTGACTGGCACCAGGTTGCCAGGAAAGGTAGTTGGGTTGCTAGCTGGGGTTCTGGTAAAAACCATGGCCATGACCAGCGTATGGATTTTGCATTTGAGGAGACATCATTGGTTGATTCCCAAAATAGGGCGTAGATGGTTGGGCGTGCATTACATTCAGAAGACTTTGGGAAGGGTTGCCGCATGTTGATCCCATGGGCATAGGTACTGCACCTTTCCTAGGGTTCCATTGGTTGTGAAAAGAATTTCCACAGATCGACATTCCTGACGAGGGAACTGATCCCTGCCAAGAATTCCAAGGTCCTGATGTGGAAGAAGTTCTTGGGTTTTCCCCCTATGCAGGAATAGTACCCTGTATAGGATTAGGTTGTCCGTAACCAAGGTTTCCCCCAGTCGGGAAAGCAGCTGATGAGAAATAATTGTTACCAAACGCACTAAACAAATAAAATGGTGTCGAACCTACCAGCATATTATGAGAAGGTGGTCCTTGACTCCCTGCTCCAAATGAACTATGGTGTGTGTTTGGCCCGATGGATTGCTGGTGGGCACCGCCGAGCGAAGGGGACGTGGGAAGTATATGACCTCCTCCGTAAGGGAAAACATTAAAATGAGCTTAAGTTCCCCACATGAGTCCTTGCAGAGGAGCGTTAGAGCTCCCTTCCCCCATACCTAAAGTATGTAAAGTGGAGTGGGAGAGTACAGGGCTTGTACCTAAGCTAGGAATCCCGTATGAGAATGGAGGGTCTGTCATACTCAGTGTTGAAGGAGCAGTGGCCGTCACCAAAGGCGGGATCGGACCACTTCTCGAGGTAGAGGTAGTCGAGACCATGGTGGCTCGGACTGCCAATGGTGGGTTAGGAGGTGTAACACCCCCTGTGGTGATAGTTGTAGTGGGAATAGAAGAATTCCCAGAAGAAGTGGTAGCATTTGTTTCCATTGCTATGTGTGACACTGTCTGGTGCCCGTAAGGATAAATCTGTATGATGATGGGCATCGAAAGATCAGTGGTTGTATTTTTAGGTGGACTGAGAGCTTCCGCTCCAAGGTCTGAAATAGTTGGTTCCTCCAGATGTTGGTCGGGCATAGTTTCCTGTGACTCGGTAGCTTCAAAAGACCCTTGTTGGTCTAGATTTTTCCTTAGTGGTGGCGGGGGTGGCTCTAGTGTAACCAGTGGCAGGCCAAGAATCCTTCATGACCAACGGAGCTCGTGATCCTCCACTGTGTGATAATATCAAAGACACACTAAGGATTTCTATTCATTCAAAAAAAACACACACTAGAAAAAGTCCCTACGAGATAAAAACAAGCAATGACTAAACTATTTGGAAGAATAGTTACAACAACCAACACTAGAGAAACTTACCGATGCAAGTGAAACTTGAACACGGAAGCACCCTCTATGTATACTCTGCAAAGTGTGGCCCGATTTCTGTCTTAGGTACCGTTGTCTACCCCCGTAGTCACCTATGTAAGTCCCTAAAATAATGGCAACTAGGCTGCCAGCGCGTGAACAATCACCAGGCAGGTACAGTCGACAGTCCGGTGGACCGCAATGAGAAGGGTATCAAGCTCAAAACCTGTCATGGGTATCAAAAGCAAGTGGTCTGGAAGACAACTGAGGACCTCGAATGGATTTGAGACCCATGAAGCTCCGTGACAAATTCAATTGACGAAATCCCAAAACAAGCCCTCTATATGCGTTCCCCACTACGCTTGGTCCGGCTTTGGAGGGGTTATCTTCGCTACCTTTCTACACGTGACCTCGTGTTTAGCCCCTGTGGTAGAGGGGGGTCCCATATAACTTTCACGATACTAGACTTTTAACACTCCCTAGCACAGACTCTTATGTAAGTTTTGTAGCCTTGAAGAGTTTCCTCTCCAACCTAAATCAAGGCTCTAGCCTAGACTAATTGATGGACCCTACAAACATAAAGTCTAGTTGATTTTAATTAATCGTTAATTTTTTATGGATTTTCTTAATTCAAAGGTTATGAAAGTGAAACTAATGATGTTTTGAGAGACGAAAGAAAAGATAAACATAAAGATGGAAACAAAATAACTTATTCTTGACACAATTCTTAATCAACTTTTCAAACTAAAGTTTTTTCTAAGATCTTTGAACAACAAAATCAAAACAGGATTTCACTCGACTACAAGCTACTTATTTTCCTAAGTAAACAACCAATAACTTATGAAAGAAAAAATATTCCTGGTTCTTAATGCAAACCAACACTTAACCAAACCAAGAAAAAAAGGAGTTTTTTTTTTTTTTAATGCTCCCAAAGAAAAAAGGAAAAATGACGACAACTAAAGACCAAGAAAACTTCTGGCCTAAGAGATTATCACAAAGAGTTACTGACAATAACAAGCAAACTGATGAAAGCAGACTCTCACACTTGTCTAAAAACCCTATGAAAGAAAACAAATTTTAGGAAAAAATTTTAATGAAAAAGAAAGTTATTGTTGTGATTAGACCTAAGTTGTTGACTACTATGATAGAGACTAAGAACCCTGAGAGGTATAACTCTTGACAAGGAAAATGATTATTGCCTCTTCTTAAACAAAAAATTTCTCAACAGGAACGGTGCTGACAGTTCAATATCCAGCGTGTGCGCGCGAACTTTGTAAGGTCAGAGCGTGTGTACATGCATGCAGACCTTATGCAGGCCACGTGTAACTCTACAACTCTTCAAAAAATGAAAAGAAAAGAAATCAAGCACTGGAAGAGACTACTGATATTGAGAACCAGAATCTCTTGAAGACTCTGAAACTTACTTTGTTAGAAAAGAAAAATAATTCAAGGAAAATTTCATAGAACAAAACCAATCTAAGATGGTACCTAAGCTACAAACTACAAAAACAGAGACTAGAATGAGTTTCAGAAAACCCATGAGAAGGATCACTTCTGACAGGGAAGAGGATGACTGCCTCTTTAATAAAAGAAATCTCAACCAAGCCACGCTATTGTTACTTCAACAGTTAGCGTGTCCACACGGGCTGTGTGAAGGTTGGGTGTGTGTACACGCATGCAAGCCTTATACATGCCACATGTACCTCTGTGACTTCCCGTAAAAGAAAATGCAACCAAGCAAATTAAGCAGAAAGAACTAGTATGGAAGACCAGAATCCCTGCTATCTCAGACATTTGCAGAAACTCTAAAAACAAGTAATGAAACAATTTTTTTTTAAATACCCAAAAAGGATTCCCAGAAAACCCTAGAGATCCCCAGTACGGTCGCAAATTCTGTTGTGGGTGCGAATCACTCCTACAGACTTAGCATTTAAGGGCTCTAATCATGCATGCAGAAAATTACCATTTCAAAGGCTTCTACTCTTTTCTATTCTCCCAACACAAAAAACCACATTCATGTAATACAAAGGTGTAAACAAGATTCGGTAACTCTACCTTGAGTCCTTCATTTGATGTCGATCCCTTTTCTTTCACTCACTCTTTGTTTGCAAGCCTCCTCCCAAAGCTAACCTGCATTCACACATGAACAAACAAAAAGATGCGAACATGCATTTCATATACTAATTGTTGGATTAGTTGTGACAATATCATAAAATAAATATTCATCTTGAACACATGATATGGAGGGACGGGAAGAGTATTCCTTTTTGTATTAACATTCATAAGAGTAAACTTACAATATGTGGTCAACACTGCTCCTCGAAACTGGTCCTGGGCTCCTCTTCAACTATCCTCCAACTGCTTTTCTTTATACTTCTCTTTGCACAAGGATGGCTAAAGGTTGGGACAAGGGGAATGCTCAATTGGGTATAGTTTCTTTACTATGATTTTCCTTTTTTCAAATGGTACCCTTACCCCTTCTTTTATAGGCTATAAGGAACTAGGTATTTGGTCGAATGATCGGTCATGCATGGCTGAAAGGTTTAGTTAACTTACCCAAAGTTGTGTGTTCCATCAGTAACTTTCCTTTTTTTGTTCTTTTGTAGGTACACACGGGTTGTAGTGAGGCAGCTAGCGTGTACACTCATGCAGTAGTGGAGTAGGGTGCGTGGGCCTTTAAAAAGGGTGTTTTTAAGAAGAGTTGTTCAATACTGGCTTGGCAAAGAAGGCATATGGGATGGCCTGATATCAGGTAATTATGTCTGGTGAAAATTAGAGTTATAACACTAGGCACTGATGCATCCATAGTTGTAGAGGGTCTATTGTTGGGACGCAACAACTACAAAACAACATACAATCAAATATCTATATAAATACACAAAATCAAAAATAAATATATAATTATGAAGAACATATAGAGGGTTAATATACTAACCTCCTCCATGAATCTTTGTTGTCCACTGGGCTCTATAGGCCCATAACATGTCTTCCCACAACTTGATCATATGTAATATACCAGATATAAAATGTATGCAGAACAGAAGTAAAATGCTAGTAATGGCAGAATAACAACAATATAACTAGAACATTCACCACAATAACACTAAAATGATACAAGAATAAAAACAGAAATAACACTTTGAATCTGAAAGCAATGTTCATAGGCCTCTTCGAGGGGGAAACCTCCAGTTGAGAAGAGCTATATTACAATAATATCCAAGCTAGGGTTCTCATACCCTCGACTCCTATTTATACTAAAAGGAAGCATATAGAGGAAGATCCTTCTAGAAGCGAAAACTTCTATTAGGTATTCTTACATTCGCCTTATTCTATTTTATTGAAAGGCCATATCAATATTGACCTATATTACATCTGAATATATTGTTCTACTTATGTGCGGGTTAGGATCCTAACATGTCCACCCCCTTAAAATCAACCTTGTCCTTAAGGCTTGAGATGAGGAAATTGTTGCAGAATGGTAGTTGGTTCCCAAGTGGCGTCTACTGGAGTTGTATCTTTCCACTGGACTAGCACTTCCTTGATGGTTATCTGACATAAGTGATGCTCACACTGGTCCAAAACTGCTTTTGGATGTCGCCAAATGGATCCTTCCTCATCTAACTCTGGAAGGTTGGTTTGAATTTGTCACTTAGCTCCATTCACCTTCTTTAAGCATGGAACATGAAAAATAGGATGTAGCCTCAAATGGTTGGGAAAAGCTAACTGATAGGTGACTTGTCCCACATGCTTGAGCATGGTATAAGGACCATAAAATTTGGGTGCTAGCTTCTGACAATGCTCAACCTTGAGGGAAGTTTTCTTGTAAGGTTGCAGTCGAAGAAACACCTGATCCCCTTCTGCAAATTGAAGTTCAGAGCGACCTTTATCTACTTTTTGTTTCATGCGATTCTGGGCCATGACCAAATTCTCTTTGAGGGTACGAAGAATAGCCTCTCGATCTATAAGTGTTAGGTCAACCGCCTGGACCTTCGATGCACCCGGTAAGTATGAGAGAATTGAAGGTGGATTCTATCCATATACCGCTTCAAAAGGAGTCATGCATGTAGTTGTATGGTATGAAGTGTTGTACCACCATTCAGCTAGGGGTAACCATTGAACCCATTGATTTTTCTTTTCTGAGGAAAAAAAACCTCAAATATGTTTCCAAACACTTGTTGACAACTTCCGTTTGGCCATCAGTCTGGGGATGATAAAATGTGCTGAGATGCAATTCGGTGCATTGTATCTTGAACAGTTCTTGCCAAAAATTGCTTGTGAAAGTTGGGTCGCGATCAGAAACAATAGAGTGCAGCATGCCATGAATATTGAAGACCTGATCCATGAATATTTGAACCACCGTGGAAAATATAAATGGGTGTTAAAGGGTGCATAAATGAGAATACTTGGAAAGGCGATCAACAACCACCATGATGATGGATTTATTTCCTAATTTGGGTAAGCCGGTAATAAAATCCATAGAGGTATCCTTCGAAATAGCAGGTTGAATCGGGAGCGGTTGTAGTGTGCCCAACGATTTGACTGTTTCTCCCTTGTTGCATTGACAGACATCACATTCAACTATAAAATTACGAATGTCTTGTTTCATACCATCCCAGAAAAAGGAACGTTTGACCCTATCATAGGTTTTGGTGAACCCGGAGTGCCTTGTTGTGGGTGTAGCATGAAGCTCAAAAAGTACCATGGATTTAAGCTTTGATTATTTACTTAAATACAAATGGCCTTTGTATCAAAGTTCCTCATGGAGCCAAGAGTACCCTTGGGAAGTTGGAGCATTGGACTACAATTGGTGGATCAACTGCAAACTTTTGGGATCTTTTAGCCATTCTTGGCGAACGGCTTGGAGCCAATCTGGTACAATGAATTAAAGAGAAAAAAGGGATCATTCGTATTCATATTTTCGGTAAAGTGCATCCGCAACCACATTGTCTTTGACTTTATTATAAATTATCTCATGATCATATCCAAAGAGTTTAGTCACCCATTTTTGTTGTTTTGGGGAGGAAATGTGTTGTTCCAGAAAATACTTGAGGCTTTGATGGTCTGTCTTAATTTCGAAATGTTGCCCCAATAGTTAAGGATGCCACAGATCCACGACATGTAGAATAACCAACATTTCCTTTTCATAGATGGATTTGCCCAGATTTCTTTCAGATAGTTGCTTGCTGGTAAAGGCCAAAGGTCGACCCTCTTGCATAAGGAAAAGACCAATTCCTTTCCCTGAGGCATCACATTCCAACACAAAGGTATTTGTGAAATCAGGAAGGGTGAGGACTAGAGTGGTGCACATGGCCCTCTTCAAGGTTTGAAAAGATTGAGAAATGGCTGAAGTCCAAGTGAAAGATTTCTTTTCAAGGAGAGCAGTGAGAGGTGCTGCAATGTTCCCATAATTCTTAACAAACTTGCGATAATACCCTGTTAAGCCTAGAAATCCACACAATCTCTTAAGAGTCTTTGGGTGAGGCTAGTATTGCATGGCTTCAATCTTTTTAGGATCCACCCTGATGCCATCGTTTCCAACCAGATGACCCAAGTATTCTACTTCTGAGGCGCCAAAAGAACATTTAGACTGTTTCAGGACAATTTGGTGTTGAGAGAGTAGATGGAGAACCTGATCCACATGAGAAAGATGGTTTGTCTAGTTTTTTCTATAGATAATGATATCATCAAAGAAAATTAAGACAAAATGGTAGAGAAAAGGATGGAAGACATGATTCATGAGGTGTTGGAAGGTGGAGGGGGAATTACACAAGCAAAAGGGCATGACCAAAAACTCATAGTGGCCCTCATGAGTTCTAAGGGTAGTCTTGGGAATGTCTGCCTCTTTCATATGTATCTGGTGGTAGCCCAAATGAAGATCCAGTTTAGTGAAGAATTGGGCACAACTCAATTCATCCATGAGGTCATCAATGACAGGAATGGGGAATTTGTCTTTGATGGTAAGTTTGTTGAGGGCACGGAAGTCAGGACACATTCTACAAGAACCTTGTTTATTCAGGACCATGACCACAGGAGACGAGTAGGGGCTCGTACTAGGGCGGATAATGCCTGCATTAAGGAGTTCCTGGACCATTTTTGCAATTTCATTTTTTAGGGAAAAGGGGTGACGATACAGATGGATATTGGGAGGAAGGATTTCGTGTACAAGGGGAATGGAATGATCATGAACACCATGGGAAGGAGGGAGGTCTTGGGGAGTGGAAAATACCAATTGATGTTTAGAAAGGATGGCTTGGAGGTCTTGCGGTATCTAGGGTGTCTATGTTGCTTGTATGGCATGGAGTTGGGCGATAACACCAAAATGACCCTTTTTGAGCAACTTTTCCATGCAATGGAAACTAATGATCTCAGGTGAACCAGTGGTGATGCCTTGGAACTTATATTAGTGGCCCTCTTGGTCAAATTGCATGGTTAACTCCTTAAAATCCATGAGAATGGGACCCAAATTCCTTATCTAGTCTGCACCCAACTCAATGTCACAACCTCCCATGTCAATAGCAAACATATGGGATTTCAGGTGGTAGTCACCAATTTGGAGATGCACATTTTCACAACGCCCTCCACATTTCATGGAACCACCATTGGCAATCATGATTTGGAAATTATTGACAGCATGGATGTAGCAATGAGTTTCTTGGGCAATGCGGCGATGGATAAAATTATGGGTGCTACCACTATCAACCAGAATGATGACCTTCTGATGCTTGATGTAACCGATTATCTTGAGGGTTTAGGGAGTGGAGAATCCCATGAGAGAATTGAGGGAAATGACTGGTTCTACTTCAGGAGGGTTTGAGGGAGGGGTTATGTCAATGGATTTTGGTGACTCAAACACAGAGGGAGTTTCTTCATCTTCTTCTGAAATATCCTTAGATATGGCCATAAAAAGATTTTGTTCTTTACAATTGTGGCCCGGGAAATATTTGTCATCATAGTTATAACAAAGGCCTTTGAGTTGGCGTTCAACCATTTCAGCCCTGGTCAATTTTTGGATCTTTAGTGGAGCAAAGGGAGTAATGGGATTTACTAGTTTAGGGAGAGGGATAAAGGAGGGTTTGCAGTTTTGAGAAGATACAACCTATTGTGCCTCTTTATATCTTTTGGTATCCTCCACCCAACTCTCAGGCCGAGCCATGAGGACATGGGCCCGAGTTTCATCCTTGAGGCTGCTGATAAAACACTCTCAGAAAAAGACATCAAACATGCCCTCTGTTCTAAAAGCCAGGCACTCAAAGGCAGCTATAAATTCTTCCACTGTTCCTAATTGTTTCATCTTTTTCAAATGGCCCAAATGGTTGGTGTCAGTGTCAAAGCATTCATAAATCTCTGCCACAAAGTGTGTCCAAACAATACACCCTTGACGAGAAGTTTTTCTCCATTGCCACCATTGCCAACGTTCTTGATCTAGATGGAGAAAACCATAGCAGAGTTTTTCCAAGTCATATGTAATTCCGCATAAAGAGAAGTAATGTTCCATTTGGGTTACCCAACCAGTGGGGTCCAAGCCATCAAATTTGGTCACATCCACCCGTGAAAGGCGTAGGTCACGTTGAAAGTGATGGTTCTACAAGGTATGGGAATGAGAGGAATGGTCACCTTTAGTATGTGGAGGTGAGGAAGAGGAAGGGTTATCTGTAGGGATATGTGGTTTGGTGTAGAGTGTTGAAAATACTAGTTCAAGTTGGGTGGTGAGGTCTTGTTTGATTTCCCCCATTGAGGACTGCATGGTTGTATTGATGGTGGCAATATTGGCACTGAGTTGTTTCACTTCTTGTTGGGTCTCAATGAGACTAGACTGCAAGTTGTCGAAGCGAGCTTCCAAGTCTTGGCTATGAGTATGGGCCATGAGGATGGGGAAACTAAAAAGGGGTGGGGGGGATAAAAAACAATTGCCAAAAAAATGATATGGATGAATGTGATAAGGGAGAAGAGATAAATCCAATGGAATAGGTCTCAAATAATGGTGAAACAATTTCCAGAATCCGATCTGAAGAATACTGCAGAGAGGAAATGCCCAAATGCTTAACCAAAAAGAAATGTGTATTTACTTGGCAACCCGAACACAGTTTCACAACAATAGATCTTGTCTATTTTAATTTGTTTATGTTTCTGTCCCCAAGGGTTAGGTATTCAAGGGTTATACAGACAAGGGTTTTCCCTGTGCTATAGTTCTTTGATATACGTGTGGGGTCCAACAGTAGTACTTAGCCCAATATCTCAGGGCACTAACTAAGGAGGATAGCTCGTACCCTTAGCCGTACTTCCCGACTACCCAGGTACTAGAGATTATTTTCCCGAGTGTTGTTCTCTATGACACTATAACAGTCAGGCGGCCGATCGGTTTATCTAAAGAGGGCTTCAGGTAATCTAGGCCGATCCATACACAGGTGTTGTCTGATGCACTACCACTCAAAGGGGTACCAACAGGGGTTACAAGGGTGGCCAACAGATGTGCGCTTAAGTACCACTTGTATTTCCTACATGTATGAATCCCTCAACCATAGGTTTATGTGCGTAACGATAGATCTTTGTGGCCTAAAGATGCCAGAATATGTCTCTAGCCTAAAAAAAAATTTAACCCACACTTTCTGCCAAGGAAAGTTCTCTGATACCACTTGTAATATACCATATATAAATTGTATGCAGAATAGAAGTAAAATGCTAGTAATGGAAAAATAACAACAATATAACCATAACATTCACCACAATAACATTGAAATCATACAAGAATAACAACATAAATAACACTTTGAATCTGAAAGAAATGTTCACAGGCCTCTTCGAGGGGGCAACCTCCAATTGAGAAGAGCTCTATTACAATAATATCCAAGCTAGGGTTCTCATACCCTCGACTCCTATTTATACTAAAAAGAAGCATCTAGAGGAATATACTTCTAAAAGTGGAAGCTTCCATTAGGTCTTCTTACATCCACCTTATTCTATTTTATTGAAAGGCCTTATTAATATTGACCTTTATTACATCCGAATATATTGTTTTACCTATGTGTGGGCTAGGACCCTAACATTATATGTGAGGTTCACATGGATGATGAATATGTCCATGTACCCTCTCTTCACTATACTCTCATGTGCATGTTGATGCTCCATCCCCTCTTTCGATTTCACTAGCAGGAACCTCCTATTGAGATAGTGAAACAAATATACTATGTTGCACTAGGCTACGAGTCAATGATGAGATGGTTAGTTGTACCTGTTGCAAGTTCTCTACAATAGGAGGATTTTGGGTAGGGGGTTCAAGCATTCACCTATGGGGATGGGGACCTAACACAGGGTCTCTCCTGGAATGATCTCGGTCATGTGTAGACCCTCGACCCACCCCATGGAAGTCACCAATGTTAAAGTAGTTTACATTCTTACCCATAATAAACTCAGCCCATAATTTCCTCAGAAAATATAAGGGAATATCCCTGTTATTGTAGGGAGGTTTATCAAAAACCATATACCACCTATCCATCTAGTTTTGACTAATCTAGGGATGGATGCACTAGTCAATGGAGATGTGTTTCTTGGTCAATTTTAGTTCTTGTCCATATCTAGGATCCCTAAAAATAGACAATATTTGTTGTTTTGAAATGCCCAGTTCTTTGACTTGGTTTCTGTCCAAACCAATGCTATAATACTCACACATTCTTTCCTATAATCATAAATAGAGGTCAAATTCCCTTGGGAACTTGCAATGGACTACACAATGATGTCCAAATAAGTGGCTAAGGAGACTCTTCTAGGCTCTCTAGTCTCCCTTAATTATTCCTGAAGGGTTCGTAATATAACCAACCCCTCATCAATTTCAGAGTTTACATTGTGTGGTGGTGGTGGGTTGGGGTTTTGAACATGTTGGTTTTCTTCAAACCAGTTTAAATTGTCTTGGGGTTCCATTGTATTTTATATGCTGCAATCTAATGGCATGTAAATTAGGGTCCTTTTTTATTTAAAATACAAAATTACAATTTTTTTTAATTTAGATTATTGGGAGAAAAATACTAAAATGGATTAAAATTAAGAAAAATGTAACATACCCGGACATGGTGGAAAGATCCTCCCTTTATTCCTCCTCTCTATCTCCACTATATTTCCCGAATGTGAGAAACGTGAGTGCAATTTGTGCACAATGGGTAGAAATCGCGCTCAGGCCCTTTAAATAATTTTATCAGTAAGAAAGCGCAAGCGTTCTTAAGACCGTGAACAATTTCTTAAGAACACACATGCATTCCTTCCACTAAACCTACATGGACATCCATGTGGAGGTTCGACCACATCGAAACCTATAGGTATAGGAACACATATGTGTTCCTAAGAATGCGTACGCATTCCTGTGAGTGTGCTTTCTTACTCATGCCCTTTCCACTTTTTCATCCATAAACTTCTTGCACTCACCCTTAGAGCAGTGAGGTATGTCTCCACCACATCAATTTTCGCGTTTGGGTAGATGGTGAGTATTGGTGTTTTCAATTGAAATTGGCAAGGGGATTTTCTTAATGCTTGAAATCAAAAGAGATAGAGAAATTGTTTTCATCTAACTCTCTATCTCCCTAGGCTCAATGCAACCATGTGGAAAATATCTTCCAATGGAAGGGAATGAACAAAATAATATGGACGTAGTAGTAGAAGGGAGTATATCCATAAAGAGGGGTTGACTTGAAGCCCACATAATTATTCCTGAAAATTTGGAACTTCAAAGAATGAACAAAGCTAAAAAGGAAGCTATGGAGGAAACTGATCATTACGATTAGAGGTTTTATACAATTTTCAAAGATAAAGTCGAGGAAATTGAGAAAAATAATAAGGTAAAAGAGAAGAAATAATACAATCAAGGAAGTAGATGAGGAGTTGGATCTCTTTTTTATTGATTCATTTTTTAAGTTGAGAAAGGATATGCTCACTAATGTGAATGAACCATTCATAACCTAAGATAAGAGAATAGATCATGGACCTTGAAAGTGGTCTCAAATGATCATATAATCATTCTAAAGTGGATTTTTCACCTTGTTGAAGGTGAATCCCCCTGCGGACAAGTGGATTCCCTCTTGGTCTCTAGACTCCTAAGGCCAAGACAGAAAGTGCTTAACATGGACACTGACTTCCTTTTAGATCTAATCAAGCTAATGAATGAAAGAGAAGGAGAAACATATGTACCTTATGAAACGATGTTTGTCCTTGCAAATTCCAGGCCGAGCTTCAATATTGAGCTCCTTAATAGGTCCTGCAAAACAACAAAGGTACAAAATACTTCATACTGTACTAAGATTAGCTCAAACATAGATCCATCTATTGCAGACAAAACTTATATGGAACAAGTATAAGTTTGAAAGAAATAGGCCAAGCATTGATTATATTAATGAGAACAAGTAAAAGTACTTACAATCCTTTGAATGAAGGAGCAACAACTTCTTCCAGTTCTCCTTGTCCAACCCCTTTGCTCAATCAATCTCCACTGATTTCTTTGATGACATCTCACTCATGAGATCATAAGTTTGATGTAATTCTCAATTGTCATTAATACCACTTATAGGATCATAAGTTTGGTATCAATATCAATTCTCCATTATGCCTTTCACCATGAGAAGGCCTCCTTATATAACCTTGGAGGGGTCCAACCACTTGAGAGATATTTGGGATGAGTTGAGGATTCCTCTCCTTCAGTTGAGGATCTCCCCTAATATCATGCCTTGACCATCAATTCAAATCCAACTGCCTTCAGGATTTGAGGGATTCTTCCCTAATTCGCCTCAACAAAGCCAGAATTTTCTCAAAAGAGGGTCGCGCTCCCCCAAAGGGGTGTACAGGGCACTCAAACAATTCCTAGAGAGGTTCAGGGTGCACCAACACTCCCTAACAGTTCTTAGGGGAGTGCTCCTCTATAAAAATCAAATTTTAAGTGATTTTCTCAATGAAAAAGGTCTTGTACTTCTTTCCAAGTGTTTTTCCTTCTTCCAAACCATCCTTTGAGGTGTCTTAAGTGTCTTCATGATGTCGTTATGGGCACAACATAGGAAATATGGAAGCATATTTTTTTTGACACTTGCAACACTTATAGTCAAGATGCAACACTTGTGGACAAGATGCGACACTTACAACACTCGTAATGATGACACTTGCGACACTATCAAAGTGAGTAATTTTGAGGTGTAACAGATTGCCGCCCAAAGTATGAAGTTAAAAGACGATGATGACTGAAGTACTTTGTATACTTTTTTTGAGCAAGGGTATGGATTCAGAGAGACTGGAAAAATCTACACACAACCATCAAACAAATATTATGACATGTTTCAAAACCTAAGGCAGGCATACCTATGCTTGAGTGATAAAGACTTTTTAGGTATGGCCGCCATAAAATACACTGCGGATCCATAATTATATTGACAAAATGGTATAGCCACTACAGATACAATATGGATCTATACTCCTATGAACTGAACTTATCGTAGCCACAAAGAATACATAATGGATCTATGAGATGACAAGACATAGCCATGACCAATACAAAGTGGATCTATGTAACAATATATGTGTCATAGCTCAAAAGAACTCCTTCGCAACCTGGGAAAAGTACATACAAGAGTGATGAATCAACCCAGGGTCTTCTTACTGATCCCGATGTAGTATGAATATAACCATGTGAATAGATGTCCTGATGTCGAACATGGTAGAAACGACTTTATTATCGGTCAATGATGTAAACTGTTAACAAGCGTGAGGGAGATCACCATTGATGTCAATGATTCCCAAGGTACTCTAGTACATTCCAACGAATGTGAATAGATGAGTTGAAGTCGAACATCCATGGAATCATCCAATCAGAGGTCAATGATGTAAACCCACTATTGGACATGAGGAGGCCTGGCATTGAGGCATGTAGGTCCCAAGGTACTAACTGGTTTCTAAGTCTAGTTCCTGGATAATGTGTTGAAGTCAGTAGGAATAGACTCATCGAAGGAGGGCCTTGATGTATCCCCCATCAAGGACACAAAACTGAAACAGAGATGTAATTGGTAGATCAAATGAACATGGACTGACACGGGTAGTGAAACAGGATATTTGTGATGGCTGACTCTCGAGGTAGATACTTCCCTTGAACACTGAGGCACATCAGCAAAAACATGACCTAGACCAAAACTTGATAATGCAGTGGATGCTGTGACTTTCTTCAGGTGACCCAAAGGAGTAAAAGAAACTCAAAGGATTGGCTCGATGTAGAGGTTCAACGTATTAAGATGTGTGCAAAGACAAAGTGTCGTGTTCAAGGGCGACCATAAAAGTTACTGGTAGTGTTCTCAAAAACTGCTTGGCTTGCTTCTTTCAAATTTTCCCCCATCTAGATAGATGAGTACCTCTTTTTAATTTAACGAGCTCGAGGAGGGTAACACATGCTTGATATGACTCACCTTTGGTAAGTCCCTCTTCCTTTATTAAACGAACTGGAAGAAGTAAGGGTTCGATCCCATATGAGCCCTTCAATGTATGATCGTTTAACGAGTCCAGAGAAGGTAAACTCGGTGGTTTTTCATATTTAAAGAGTCTGGAAACAACTTAAAGAGAACTCCAATGTTGTCCTTTTTCGTAATTTTAGTCTTACAAGGCCAAAAAAGAGATAAATTATCACTCGAAAGACGCCCTTTCAAACCTTTTAACGAGTGGGAAAGGAAGCAAGATCACTCGACAATCTTTTAATGTTTAGAGAGTCTAAAAAGAGCTCAAAGACGACTCCAAAGGGTTCCTTTTTCGTATATCCATGCGAGTCTGAAAAATTGATAAAAGTCTACTCGGTTACATTCTCATTTTTTTTTCGAGAACGAGAAAGAACAATTAAGTTCGGTATGCCCCCAACTTGAAAGCTAGTGGCTTAACTCCAGAATGACCATCAAAGGCTGGAGACATGCCCTCCAAGCTTCAATTCATTCACTAACTATGAGGTTGTTACCAATTTATCTACTAGATGGAGAAAAAGGATAAGAGTGGATGAAAAGAAGGTTCAAGAGAGGTGAATATTTCATTTTTTAACGAGCTTGACATAGAGAAAGAACTATGCTCAAGTTTTCGGATTCAATCCCCAGATTGTTGTTTCATTTTTTAATGAGATTGCTACAGGAAAGAAAACTATGCTCAAAGCTTCTGTTTCATTTTTTAACGAGCTTGCCACAGAAGAGAGAAATTACTCTCGTGACCTTTGTTTCATTTTTTAACAAGCTTGCCACAAAGAAGAGAAATTGTGCTCATGACCTTTGTTTCATTTTTTAACGAGCTTTCCACAAAGAAGCGAAACTATGCTCGTGGACTCTTCTTGATCATGACTTCCAAGAGAATAACGCTCTAGAAGGATACCATGTCAAGGGACAAAACCAGGGATGATTTTAAGGATGGAAATTTATTTTAAAATGTATAAAACTTGGTGAATATTACTAATCCTTCATATTCCAACTATAAATGATTGGTGATATTTTTGTAAAAATATTCAAATTTCTAAGGATTTTATATAGTTTTTATAAAATTTTGGCGATTTTTAAGGTAAAATAATTTTATCCTATAGAATTTGGGCGAATCATTTTTAAAATAGAGAATCTCATTTTTGGAAAAACCATGGAAAATTAGCTCATGAGCAAAATTTAGCCCCTAAAATCATCCCTGGATAAAACTCAGTCATGGCTTCCAAGAGATCTTCACTGGATGGAAGAAAATCACTCTGGAAGGAACACATGTTGAGGGTTACAATAGGGGTAAGGAGATCATGATCCAATAGCCCTACCGAAGAGATCACCATGTCAACTACCAGATCCAAATCATTGAAAGTTAAAGTCATGGGAGATACCACCACATAATTAACATGCGATGGGAGCGATACTGTCATCATATAAGAACCATTCAGGGAGGTACTCCAGTCAGGACCGATGAATGAAAGTTGATTAATAGTCACATTTCTTCCATTGTGAGGGAAATATATCACATGAAAAAGAGTGGACACAATAGCTTTCATGGAATAGATATAATCCTGCCCAAGGAGTAAAGCGAAATCCAAGGGGTCTCGGACTACCATGAAATCAATAAAGACAGTTTTCCCTCCCAAAGTTACCAGAAACTAAGGAAGGTTCCCTAAAGGTTGACTAGTTCTTCTGTTAAAAGATAACAGATTATGCGTAACCAATGAAAGCTGAGGACAACCCAAAGCATGCCAAGCAACAAAGGAAAAAATACTAATGGACACACCTTCAT
The DNA here is from genome assembly GCA_009831015.1 of Picea engelmannii. Taxonomy (NCBI): domain Eukaryota; kingdom Viridiplantae; phylum Streptophyta; class Pinopsida; order Pinales; family Pinaceae; genus Picea; species Picea engelmannii. The sequence continues at coordinate 656,662 of ML787157.1, forward strand.
CTATCAGCGTTTGAGTAATGTCCCGACCACAAACCTATACTGTAATATGGAAAGGAATGTGAGAGGGAAGATGAGGTCCAGTTAGCGCACCCCAATAAAAAAGGATGGCCTCATTACTTGGGAGGGGTTTCGCGAGAGAATGAGGAATTCCCCCTAGCATGGTAGATTTTGTATCAATGAGAAAAATGTGGGCAGTATCGGGTTTACTCTCTAGAGGGAGAGTAGGATCGACCGATGATGGGATCGAATCGACCATGCAGGCACTCTTCAGAGGAAGAGTGGGATTGACTGATGATGTAACCAGATCAATCACTTTGGCACTCTTCGGATGAAGGGTGGGACTGACTGAGGAAGAGAATGGATCAACCACTTTGGCACTCATCAAAAGAGGAGTGGGATCGATTGATGATAGAACTAGATCGACCACTTGGGTTTCATTCTCTAAAGGGACAATGGGGTCGACGGGTGGAAAGAGATCGACCGCTTTGGTGTCACTCTCTAACGAGAGAGTGGGATCGATCGAGGACAAAACCATATCAACCACTTTAACACTCTTTAGATGAAGGGTGGGACTGACCGATGATGAAACTGGATCAACCACTTGGGTTTCACTCTGTAGATGAAGAGTGGGGTTGATCGATGACAGAATTGGATCAACTACTTGGGTTTGTGGTTCAATCAAGGAGAAAACTATATTGACCACCTGATCAACCAGATTGACCAGGGATGGAACCAGATTGACCAGTCCATCAACTAACGATGGTTTGGGGGAAATCTTATGATAACCTTTTGGAAGTTGATGTTTTTGCAAAAGAGAAGAAGCCTCGTCCATGCGAGGAAAAAGGTGAGAATAATGATCACTTATGCATAACATGCAAGGGAATTTGACAATTGTCTTCTTATTACCAACCTGAACGTTACTAGTTGATGGGGTATCACTGGCATGACAAGAAGAGGCCGATGAACTGGAGGACCACATTTATAAGACCCTGGGAATACCAGGGAAATCCCTCAAAAAATGGTCACCCTTACAAAGACTGCAAGGGAATTTGGGTTTCAGATTCTTCATTTTAATCTTGTTGACCTCATCAACACTCCCAGTACTATTAAAAGTAACTGGTTGCTTGGATCCAACATTTGATGTTGTTGGGGCCTTGATCCTTTTCAGGCTCTTCTTCTTCTTCTCTTTCTATTTCTTCTTCTTCTGATCAACCTAGATACTTGCTTTAGATCTTTCACTAGGTGAAGAAGGAGAAGTGGAAGGAGACTTAATGGACGAAGAAGGTGAAAAGTTGACGTGAGGTTGATGTGTGGGTGGTGTACTAACATCTAAAGTATTAGGTGCAGTTGAAACATTGGGAGGATTTGAGATCACCGAGGTGGGGAACAACCAAACTGGTAATCTGATGGTGGGTCCCGGAAGACTCAGTGTGGCAATGTACGGAGGACCAAAGTTTCCAAAAGAAGGAAAGGTATAAGGTTCCCCAGGAGAAGGGGTTCCTCCATTGGTACTCTCAGGATTTGATGCCATTAACACTGACTCGACCTAGGGTGCACTAAGTAACAAAACCAACACATGCTATGAATTTGAGAAGCAAACAATCAAACAAAACCTTCCCACAATGAAGCCACTAGTTGGTGATGAAATCCAACGTCGCAAGATCAAAATAGGAATGGGAAGGGATAGAGTGGGTGGATCAGTTACATTGGTGAGACTTACGCCTTGGTGCAAGCTTCCATGCAGTAATTGTGGATTTACCCTCCAAGGAGCCCAAGTGAGTTTGACCAACGTCTGTTCCAGGTACAATGAGACTTCCCTTCACTTTCACCTTGTGTGAGACCCTAAATATTATGGATACTAAGGTCACCAACTCATAGTCATCCCTTGGGAAGGTACAATCGACAGTCCAGTCAGAAAGTATGGGCATGATAACAAGTCTGAAATCAACTCGAGAGGCTCCGACACATAATCGTGGGTATACCTTCAAATGACCCCTAATATACGATCCAACCACTATAAACGGTTGGGCCACAGAGGGATAATCTTCGTAACTCACCCGAATGTGACCTCATTCATAACCCCTGTGTGAGAGGGGGATCCCAGAAAGCCTATACGACAATTGGATTTGTTTTCCCTATCGCAAGATGCTAAGTTTGTTTGATAGATTCGGAAAGTTATCCTTTCAACCTATTCCAAAGCCCTACACCTTAAACTAATGTAGGTTTTCTAACAAAGATGTAAAAAGTTTGATAAATTTTAGTTAAGCATTGATTTTAGTGGCTGTTGTTTACTAAGAGGTGTATGAGAGTGAATACTGATGATATTATGACTCAGTTCCCAAAACATGCATAGGAAATGATAAGCAATATTTTCTTTCAATGAATGTCTAATTAAGGGAAGGAGAAGGAATTTCCTTTCACTGTCAAACACCAAGATGAAATGACCTCATACAATAGTCCTCAATAAGGAATCCAATGCAATGCTAAAATGGTTGTATGTGACTGATAACCAATAGACGTTAAGCTTCTTATGCTAATCAGACTTCAAGAGTTCTGAGATTTAAGTAATCTAGAAGAAAACTTCACATAAACCAAAAGACACGCTTGTTGTGATCAAATAAGAAAAAAGCCAAAAAAACAAAAGGAAGGAGAAAGAGATTGGACAAGATGACTCAAAGATCTGAAAGAAAGGTACAAAAGACCTTTGAATCTCCTTACAAAGTTTTCACTCAATCAGATAAACGAGAAGAAAATGACAAATTGACTTGCAATCGTCAAGGACAAAGAGTCATTGAAAAGTAAGGAAAAAATTCAAAAAATCCAAACAAAAGAGATGATGAATCCTTAGAAAGAAGGGTGTTTGAAGGCCAAAATCAAGATGGACTGAGAGTATAGGACCCTGAGAAAATGCCAAAACCCATAAATAGCTCCAAAAAATGCAAATTTTGGAGAACTTCTCACAAAAAATGGGGTAGCGCTCCCCCAAAAGGGGACACAGAGTGCTCCAACACTCTATGGAACACTGTCAGGGAGTGGCAACGCCCTGGTGCTAAGGGTAGGGGAGCGCTCTACTCCAAAAAATCAAAAAAATGAAAGGAATTCATTCAATCAAAGTGATCCTGATGACATAATGAGGCAATCAAACTAATCTAAGAATCAACAAGACAATATGAAGAAGATCAAATCAATGGGAAAAGGGCCAAAACAAGATCTAGGAATGGAAACAAAAATCAAAGCTCCTCCCTAGTGGAGTCGCCAATTTCTGTTGAAGGTGAATCCCCCTGTGGACAAGTGGATTCCCTCTTGGTCTATAGACTCCTAAGGCCAAGACAGAAAGTGCTTAACATGGACACTGAATTCCTTTTAGATCTAATCAAGCTAATGAATGAAAGAGAAAGAGAAATATATGTACCTTATGAAACAATGTTTTTCCTTGCAAAGTCTAGGTTGATCTTCGATCTTGAGCTCCTTGATAGGTCCTATAAAACAAAAAAGGTACAAAATACTTCCTACTCTACTGAGATTAGCTCAAACATAGATCCATATACTGCAGACAAAACTTATATGGAACAAGTACAAGTTTGAAAGAAACAGGCCAAGCATTGATTATATCAATGAGAACAAGTAAAAGTACTTACAATCCTTTGAATGAAGGAGCGACAACTTCTTCCAGTTCTCCTTGTCCAACCCCTTTTCTCAATCAATCGCCACTGATTTCTTTGATGACATCTCACTCATGAGATCATAAGTTTGATGTAATTCTCAATTGTCATTAATACCACTTATAGGATCATAAGTTTGGTATCAATCTCAATTCTCCATTGTGCCTTTCACCATGAGAAGGCCTCCTTATATAACCTTGGAGGGGTCCAACCACTTGAGAGATCTTTGGGATGAGTTGAGGATTCCTCTCCTTTAGTTGAGGATCTCCCCTAATATCATTCCTTGGCCATCAATTCGAATCCAACTACCTTAAGGATTTGAGGGATTCTTCCCTAATTCGCCTCAACAAACCAAGAATTTTCTCAAAAGAGGGTATCACTCCCCCAAAGGGGTGCATAGGGTGCTCAAACACTTCCCAGAGAGGTTTAGGGTGTGCCATCACTCCCTAACAGTGCTTAGGGGAGCGCTCCTATACAAAAATAAAATTTTAAGTGATTTTCTCAATGAAAAAGGTCTTTTACTTCTTGCCAAGTGTTTTTCCTTCTTCCAAACCATCCTTTGAGGTGTCTTAAGTGTCTTCATGATGTTGTTATGGGCACGACATAGGCAAGATGGAAGCATACTATTTTTGACACTTGCAACACCTATAGTCAAGATGCAACACTTGAGGACAAGATGCGACACTTACAACACTCGTAATGACGACACTTGTGACACTATCAAAGTAAGTAATTTTGAGGTGTAACACACCTCTAATTGGGATATTAGTTTCATTTGGAGGTTTTTCATTCTAGGGATAGGTTGTGGATGGGTTTCATGATTGTGATATGGTCAATGGAGGAAAATAATGGTTGTAAGCCAAAAATTAATCTTCCAAGGCTCGTAGTTTATGAACCTTTCTTAAAACCACAAGTTTGGCCTTTAAGTGGTATACATGTGTCATTAGAAGGTTTTGTGCATAAGGGATTTCTATTATGTTCTTGACCATGGTAAAGGGGGGAAACTAAGGGCCTTATAGTATATTACAATTTTATGGATTGAGTACCATTAATAAGTCCCAAAACTACCACACATTCTATAACATCCCTGACCATCCATGTCGGGCCATGCTATGCCAGAGAACACTTTTGTTCTCTCTACGGAACATACTGTAACATACCCAGCAACCAACTGAGTTATGCCACATAAATGTTTTGAACTGCATGAAATTAAAATATATACACACAAAACTCTTGCAGAAATACATATATAAAACGTAAACATACAAATACATATTTAAATGCACGGATTCACACTGAAATAAAAATAAACATGTACATGCAACATATATAGAAAATACCCATAAATATAAAGATAGGTATAAACACACATAGGATAAACCCATATAATAAACACATAAATGACAATGCAGCATGCAAATTTATCACACAATTGACACTTATCTTGGTAAGAATGTCACCAACTGTGTGCAGACCTTCCACGAACCTCCCAGCCTTAGACCACACTGCTCATCACTCTCAGCAGTGAGTCACCCCCAAGATGGGACTAAACTCCACCCGGGTAAAGGGATTCCTAACCAGGCTAATGGCTCATAGACAACAGGAAATACTTCATCACAGGTTCCTACTCAAACTAACATCCTACAGTCCCTCATTCCCCACATGCCTGTCCCACCCCCAAAAGTGTGCCCCTTCTCTACTCAACATTCCTTCGGCTGCCCCACTTCCTTTCCGGGCTTCAACAATAGGCTGGACAGGAAGTCTAAGAGCCCTATAGCTATAGTTTAGCACCTTCGAAAATCAATACCTAGAAATTCTTTCACCCAGAGAGAGATTTCTCATAGGCTTGAAAACCTGCCTCTTCAATATCCCATGGGCCTGACAACCCGCTTCTTCAATCTTGTTCCCAATCTAACTAGCTACACAAACTGATATGGATACAGATATAGGTTCAGGTACGGTGACAAGAAGTATGGAGGATAGCTAACTACGTGAGTGAATTGTCATGAATGATTGAATGATGGAAGGAATGATGGAAAGAATGATATAAAGAATGATGGAAAATGAACTAAGTCCAAACAATATGTATGCATGTCCCCAACTTGACACTTTTCATGTTGGGAGATACTTTGGCCCACTTGTCCCCAATGTTGGAACTTAGGATAAAATAACTATCCATACTTTATATTTTAAGGAATATTAATATAATATTCCTTTTTGTCTTAAGCTCCTTATCTTATCCCTTTTACTTAACTTTTAGCACTCCCTTTCCCTAAATAGTGGATTTTAGTACCCCATACTCTTTTATCATGGTCGGTCTATGCACAACGATGTATTTTATATTAATTATGAGACATATACAAAAGTAGGCGCACCGGCCTTTAACATCTAGGCTCTCCAGCCTAATCAAAACATAAGCATCATAGCTTATAATAACTATATCACCAACCTATAAAACATAGAATGTACACAAGACTCCTTGGCCTCAATGTCGCACGCACTTAATTTGTTGCTCGCGGTATCCTGGAACGTGCACACTTCCTCATTTTACTGTGTCGTACATGCACACACTATGCCATGAAAGGTGCATACAAAAATTATATCAAACATCTCACCAACTTAAGTAAATTTTCATTTACATTTACAATTGGGTTCAGCTTAGGGATATTACAATCCCCTCCCCTTATTTATGCATTGTCCTCAGTGCATCATGTACACATATACAACAAAATTTCAAAAATCCTCAAAAAGATGCAGGTATTCTACCCGCACTGCATCCTCATGCTCCCAAGTAGTGTCCTCAGGACCGTACCAGGTCCATTGGGCCTTTACAAGCCCTATGCATAGATTCTGGAGCTGTTTGATCTTCCGGTCCAGAATGCGTACCAGATGCACTTGGAAATCACCTTCTTGTTCCACCTGAATCACATTCCAATCAATTACATGATTAGCATCAGGTATATATTTCTTTAGCAATGATAAATGGAATATAGTATGAACATAAATAGATGCAGGCAATGCAATCATATAAGCCATTGAACCAATCCTCTCTAAGATTTCAAATGGCCCACAATATCGAGCTTCCAACTTTGAACAATTTCCCAACTTCAAGGAACTTCTGTTGGATTTCACTTTCAAAAATACATGGTCTCCCACTTTAAATTCCCTGTGATTTCTTCTCTTATCAGCATAACTTTTCTTCCTGTCTTGGGCAACCTTTAATTTTATTTTTATTTTAAACATTTTCTCCTCCATTTCCTTGAGTAAATCTGGCCCAACAAATACTCTATCTTCTGGGTTATCCTAGCTTACCGATGTGTTGCACTTTTAGCCATAAAGTGCCTCGAATAGGCTCATCTTCAGTGATTCTTGATACCCATTGTTATAAGCAAACTCTACCAAGTGTATGTAGTCTTCCCATTTGATGGTTTATCCATCACATACATCCTCAACATATCTTCAATCACTTGATTCACCCTCTTTGTTTGTCCATCTGATTCTCGATGATAAGTTGTACTAAAATTCAAATTTGTTCCAAATCCATTAAATAATCCATTCCAAAATTTTGAGGTAAATTTTGGATCTCTCTCAGACACAATTGTTGTGGGTATGCCATGTAATCGAGAAATTTCTTTCATATAAACATCCACAATGTTGTTTGCCTTGTGAGTGAGCTTAACTGGAATAAAATGGGCAGCTTTAGTAAGCTTATCCACCACTACCATGATAGAATCATTTTGCTTGTTTGTTCTAGGAAGTTTGGTGATGAAATCCATTGTTACAACTTCCGATTTCCACTCAGGAATGGGCAATGGTTGTAGCAAACCATCTGGGTGTCTATGCTCAACTTTTACCTTTTGACATTCCAAACATTTGGAAATGAAATCTGCAACTTCCTTTTTCATGCCTGGCCAATAATATTGGCCCTTGACAGCTGCAATAGTTTTTTGATAACCTGGGTGCCCAGCATAAGGTACATTACGCATTTCTTCGAATATCATATTTTTCAATTCCTAGGAATTTGGTACATAAATTCTTCCCCTGTACCTCATAATTTCATCATTATCCAGCTTGTATTCTTCAATTTTCTGCTGCAAATTACCTTATTGTAAATTTTCCACTAATTTCTTGTATTGCAAATCTGATTTGGTAGCCTCTATAATTCTATCTTTCAAATATTATCGATACATGCTAATGGTTGTAGCATGCAACTCATGCACTCTTCTCCTGAGTGCATCATCCACTTTGTTCTCTTTCCCTTTGATATGCTTTATATCAAAGTCATATTCACTTAAAAATTCTAACCATCTTCTTTGCCTAGCATTTAGAGTTGGCTGATCAAATAAATATTTCAAACCATTATGGTCTATTCTTAGCTGAAACATTTTCCCCATGAGGTAGTGTCTCCATTTTCTCAAGGCATGCACTGTGGTTTCCAACTCCAAATCATGAGTGGCATAGTGTCTTTCATGCTCCTTCAACTTCCTTGATTCATAACATATAAAAAACCCATTTTGACTGAGGACTCCACCAAGTCCTTCCTTACATGCATCTATGCATACAATGAAGTCTTCATTTGGGTCTGCAATGCTTAGTATTGGAGCACTTGTTAACAATTATTTCAATTTTTGGAAACTATTTTCACAATCCAATGTCCACTGAAACTTCACACCCTTCTTTTGTAAGGAAGTAATCGGGTCTGCAATATTTGAGTATCCTTCAATAAATCTCCTATAGTAGCCTACAAGGCCCATGAATGATCTAACCTATGTCACATTCTTTGGCACTGACCATTCTCTAATGGCTTCTATATTCTCAGGATCCACTGATATCCCATCCTTTGAAATGATATGCCCCAAATAATGAATTTGCCTCTAATAAAATGAGCACTTGCTCAATTTGGCATACAACTGATGCCCCTTAATACTTGCAACACCATCTTGAAATGATGCTCATGCTCCTCTTTGGATTTAGAATATATAAGGATGTCATCCAAAAATACAATGAAAAACTTGTCTAAATATTCTTAGAAAACACCATTCATTAAGCACATGAAAACAATGGGTGCAGTTGACAACCCAAATGGCACCACTGTGAACTCATAATGACCATACCTTGTCCTGAAGGCGGTCTTGCTGATATATTCCTCGATAATTACCTGATGGTATCCTGACCTAAGATCTATCTTTGAAAATATTTTTGCATCCTTCAATTGATCAAAGAGATCGTCAATCTTTGGCAAAGGATACTTGTTCTTTATAGTCACTTTATTCAACTATCTAAAATCAATGCACAATCTTAATGCCCCATCTTTCTTCTTCACAAACAAGACCGGGGCACCCCAAGGTGACACACTTGGGCATATATACTCCTTATTTAAAATTTCTTCAAGATGTATTTGCAACTCCTTCAACTCTAGTGTACTCATTTGGTAAGGCATATTTGACACTGGAGGTTCTCCGGGCATTAAATTTATAAATAAATCAATATCTCTCTTTGCGAGTAGTCTTGGTACCTCCTTGAACACATCTTCAAAATCTTTCAGGACTGCATGATTTTCCAAATTTTGCACCTTATCTTTAGGTGTCTTCCATATGAGCTGCAAATATTTGACAGCCTTTCCTGTAACATTTCTTCAGCTACAATGCTGAAATTTCTCTGATGGTTACTTCCCTGGGAATTCCCTTCACTTTCCTTAGAATCCCTTCCTCATCCAAGAAATTAAATTCCTTGTTATGATAGTCTAGGATAGCATGATGTTGATCCAACCAATCCATCCCAATTAGGAAGTCATAAGAACCTAAATGCAATATGTTCAAATATTCCCTAGTGTTCAGTCCATTCATGTCCATAAGATATGACTTAACCATCTCATTGAATTTTCTTTTGGCTCTGGTAGCCAGCTGCACCAACCAAGATTTTCCATGCTTGCATCTTGGCAAATGAAAACTTTCCACCATATTAGGATCTATATAACTATGACTAGCTCTTGAATCAATTAAAATAGAAATGGTTTGGTTGTTGATCATACCTTCCACTTCAATCATGTGTGATTGATACTTTGATTTCTTGTTGTTTGGGGCTACATAGATCCTTGGTACATTTCTGCCCATGTCCTCCACTATTTCATCTTGTTGTACATTGTGAATAGTTCTCACTTTTTCGCCTCTGTGAGGACAATCTCTGAACATATGATCCCATTTACAACCCCAACATTGAATAGGTGGTTGCCTTGGCCTTTGAACCCCTGTCTCAATCGTTTTGGGTTCTCTAGGGGTTTGTTGTCCCTGAGTATTATTTCTGAAGAATGGTGGCTTAGCTCCCTTCTTCCTCTGATCCATATTGAACTTCTTTTTGTCTTCCCAAGATTTTTAGAAAGTTGGCCTTGCTTTTTGCTGATCATATAGGCATTTAGCTCGCTTTATGGTCTCCTCCAATGCCTTGGTATCATCATACTATATTTTGTCATTGATGAATGATGGCAATCCACTCAAATACCTTTGAATATTATATGTCTCATCCTTAATGAAAGAAACATAATTTAGCAGTTCTAAAAACCATCTCTCATATTCATCTATAGTCATAGTCCCAAGCTTGAGTTCAAAGAACTCTTTCATTTTATTGTCATAGTATCTCTTAGTCAAGTATTTCTTCTCAAAATACTTCTTGAATTCCCTCCAAGTAACACTTTTCTCTTTAATGTGTTGCACTTTCACAAGCTGATCCCACCACATGGATGCATTTCCCTTGAGTTTATAGATGGAAATTCTTCCTTCTGCATGATATGAATAATTATGCAATTGAAAATACTTTCTCATGCCCAACAACCATGTCTCTGCATCTTCATCCTTCTTGTGCTCACCATAAAATGTAGGAGGTTTGATTTTGTTCATTTCTCCTCATAGCTCATCCACCCTAGACCCCTTATGCTTCATGACAGGGAATGGACTTTACCTGCTATGTGATCTCTTATTGGAATTCCTCAGGGAGTGGTGGTGAGGTCTAATAACACTCCTTGCTCTTCATTTCTCATCAAGAGGCCCATGACTTCCATATTTTCTTGAGCCACTCTCCTTATCCAACTTATTTTCTATTTTGTTCAAGCTCTGCATTAACTTCATGTTGAATTCATCTTGCTTCTCCTTGGATCTCATAAGCCTTTCATTATCATTTTTATGGATTTGGACATCTTTCTGCAAATTCTTAATGGTCTCTACCATGTTCATGTTTTCATCCCTTCCTTCTCCATGTTCATTGGAGTTTGTTCCTTAAATGCCCAAAGGGACATCCATCCCTCTGATTTCATCTTCCTGGATGTAATTTCCTTGTGCCTCTTCCATTACTATGGAATCTATGTTGATCTTGATCTGACCTAGTTGTTGTTAACTTTGCAAAATGTGCATCCAACAAAACTTTATCAGGCTAACTGTTTCAACAATTTCATGAAAATATGAACCATTTTGATTCAATAATATATATCAGAATTATTTCTTCTGATTTCCTGGAAATTTGAATTCCCATATCAATTTTCTGGGTGAATATTTATATTCCACTGTCTGATACCTTTCCAATGCTTGCTCCCATGCTCAATTCTGAGTCTTGAGCAGAAAATTATGGCTATTTGAAAATTGGCCATTAATCTTTCTGTTCACACTTCAACTTGGCGCAAATCTGTGCTGTAATTATGAAATTTTGCACCTACTCCATTGGATTTTTTGTATGATATCAATTGGTTTTCTTCATGTACATCTTATGGACACTCTTTTTTCCTTTTTGTGGGTTCTGGGCTGCTAGTTACAGCCTGCTGAAATTCCAGACCAAAATATCATAATGTAACTGGTATACTACAGGTACCTTCTTTTCCATATTAAACAATTTTAACATGCCCAGAAATTTAATTCATATCTAGGGCTGTCTTATATGGTTCAATAGATTTCCATTGACTACTCCTGCACCTCAATCTGATTCTGGAATAGAAATTTATGGGTCTTTGAAGTTATATGGGTCTTAAAATTTACCCTCCATTGTTTGCGCTGTAACTTTCTCATAAAAGCTCTGTTTGACGAACGATTTACACCATTAGAAAGATATTTTATTTGAGATGCAGAGATAGAGTGTGCCTTGGCACACTCTATTCTTGTGGTTTTTGAGTATATAAAAACATTGTTCAGGCCCTCAAAAAACGTGCTGCAAAAGATGACGTTCAAATGATATAAAACGTCGCAGAAAATTGTTGGTTTTCTGTTGTTCACCCTCCAAATGAATTCAGGCACACAAATTTCAACCTGTACACCCATATATAACATGAACAACAACACCACAAGGTAATTTGTGCCCCACACACCTATAACCACTATGCATCACTTCTTTGTCATGCCAATAACTGTTGCGCACTACTTTTGTGTCACGTGCCAATCTACCATGAAATTTTTTGGTTATTGCACTATTACCTGTTGCGCACATTTTTTGTATCATGTGCTCATATCCTGTGCTCATTTCACTCTATGCGTTGCACCATGCCAAATTTTAGTATGCTCCCACCGCGCACCAGTACTTTGTGCGCACCATTAACTAAACTGTCGCGCGACAACATATACCCACATTGTACGCACACCGACAAAGTTTCTCTGTGCTCTTCCAATACTGAGCACACCACGTGTGCCATTATTATGTGAGTGCACACTACGCAATGTTAAATTTATCGAGTGCACTTGCACACCAACATTTTTTCGCACGTCACCAAAATTTAGCGCGCGCACCCGCACACCAACATTTTTCCACACGGTGCCCAAATTTAGCGCGCGCACCAGCATGCCAACATTTTTCCGTGCAATGCCCATTTTTTACATATTACAATACTTTTACCGTGCAACATGAATTTTTAGTGCGCCCACCTACGCACATTAATTTTTATGCGCATCAATTCCTCGTGAATTTCGCTGCAGAAATTGGGGCTTTTGCTTAAAATTTTCCCAATTTACCAAAGACATTCTGCAACTATGAAATTTATTCAATTTCAACCTGATAAGACCAATTCAATATCTCCAACAACAAATCGTTGTGGGTTGACATTTCTGGAACCAATTTCCCCAAAATCAATTCACAAATTGAGAATTTTAATTACAAAACTCGCTCCATCTGTAATGGCTTCACTATAACTTCAAATTTGACCAATTCCAGGTATAGATTTGTTAGAACATATATTAAATCAATAATATCTCACCACATGGCTGAATTTCTCAATTTTCCCATGAATTTACCAATCGAAATTGGGGCTTTTTCCCCAATTCCGCCCAATTGTTGTTACTTTCTTCCATGGATGCCCTGCAACTCAAAATTTGGCCACTTTGAAATCAATCCTCTGTGAAATTTCACTTCAACTCAACTTGTTCATCCCTTCCAGTCTCAGTGTTGAAAAATGAATATCTTATACCATATTGTAATGTCCCATACCATCCATTCTGGGCCACGCTACGCTAGAGAACTCTTTTGTTCTCTCTGTGGAACATACTGTAACATACCCAGCAACCAACTGAGCTATGCCACATAAATTTTTCGAACTACATGAAATTAAAATATATACACATATAAATATTGCGGAAATACATATATATAACATAAACATACAAATTTATATTTAAATGCACAGATTCACATTGAAATAACAATAAACATGTACATGCAACATATACAAGAAATACCCATAAATATAAAGATAGTTATAAACACACATAGGATAAACCCATATAATAAACACATAAATGACAATGCAGGATGTAAATTTATCACACAATTGACACTTATCTTGGTAAGAATGTCACCAACTGCGTGCAGACCTTCCACAAACCTCCTAGCCTTAGACCACACTACTCATCACTCTCAATAGTGAGTCACCCCCGAGTTGGGAATAAACTCCACCTAGGTAAAGGGATTCCTATCCAGGCTAATGGATCATAGACAACAGGAAAGACTTCATCACAGGTGCCTACTCAAACTAACATCCTACAATACCTCATTACCCACATGCCTATCCCACCCCTGAAAGTGTGCCCCTTCTCTGCTCAACAGTCCTTCGGTTACCCCACTTCCTTCTCGAGCTTCAGCAACAGGTTGAACATGAAGTCTCAAAGCCCTGTAGCTGCAGTTTATCACCTTCGGAGATCAATTCCCAAAAATTCTCTCACCCAGAGAGAGATTTCTCATGGGCTTGACAAACCTCCTCTTCAATATCCCATGGGCCTAACAACCTGCTTCTTCAATCCTTCTCGCAAGCTAACCAACTACACAAACTGATATGGATACAGATACAGGTTCAGGTACAGTGACATGAAGTATGGAGGATATCTGACTACATGAGTGAATGCTCATGGATGATTGAATGATGGAAGGAATGATGGAAAATGAACTACGTCCAAACAATATGTATGCATGTCCCCAACTTGACACTTGTCATGTTGGGAGCTACTTTGGCCCACTTGTCCCTAACTTTTCAACTTAGGATAAAATAATATTCCTTTTTGGCTTAAGCTCCCTAGCTTATCCCTTTTCCTTAACTTTTATCCCTCCCTTTCCCTAACTAGTGGAGTTTAGTCCCTCATACTCTTTTATCATGGTCGGTCTATGTGTAGCGATGTATTTTATATTAATTATGAGGCATATACAAAAATAGGTGCACCAACCTTTAACATCTAGTCTCTCCAGCCTAATCAAAACATAAGCATCATAGCTTATAATAACTGGCTCACCAACCTATAAAACACAACATATACACAAGGCTCCTTGGCCTCAATGTCACGCGCACTTAAGTTGTTGTGCGCAGTATCCTGGAATATGCAGACTTCCTCATTTTACTGCACAATACATACACAAACTATGGCATGAAATCTGCATACAAAAATGATATCAAACAGGTCACCAACTTAAGTACATTTGTATTTACATTTACAATTGGCTTCATCCTAGGGATATTACACATTCCATCCATAGGGGATTTGTGTCATTTGAGTGGGACATGGACACCATTAGGAGGTTTTGTACACCAGGGATGGGTATAATCCCTTTACCATCGTTGGGGGAGAAAATATAGGGAATTAGACCCTAAATTAAGCTTGTTCATGGGCCATAAATAAGGCTTCAAACTATAATACAAAACCTCCAAAGGGGACCTTTGGTCTATGAGTGGGATATGGGTTCCATCATGCGATTTAATGTAATAAGGACTGGTATCAAATCCTTGACCATGATTAGGGAAGGAAAGTGAGGGTAATAATCCCTAAATGATGATTGTACGAATCATGGTCCATGAATGAGGCCTAAAACCACCACATAAGCCCTTAATTAGAGTGAATATGGCCTTTGTTTGGCATATGGGTTCCATTAGGATGTTTTTTCATACCAATTTTAGGTCTTGATGCATAAGCCACAATCAAGGGAGAAACTTAAGAGCCTTAGTCCCTAAATGAATCTTCTAAGGTTATGGTCGATGAATAAGAACTCAAACCACCACACATTCCCTCTAAATAGTATCTTTGGTTTCCTATTAGGTCTTGGGTATGTGTTATATTGTTTGAACGAGTAGTAGTGTCACATATTTTCCTCATTTTCCATGTTGCCTCAATTTTTGTGTCAATTGTTGTGTGGTTTTTTGGCACATGGTTTGTGTTGAGGGTTTTCTATTTTCGGTTAAGGAATTAGGGTTGTTGACTAATCTAGGTCTTTGGGTTAGGGTTTTGGATGCCGCTGGCTTGTATATGTATATTGTATTGTAAACAATGTAGCACTATGAATAAATATAGAATTTGTTGGTTTTCCCGATTTGGGTTTCCAGGGGAAACATATATGTGTAATGTTTGTATTTTCCATTGTATATTTTCTGTTCTTTTACTAAAAATATGTTTGCAGTAAATATTGTACAAGGTTAAAATCTACATTTGGTATCAGATATTTGTTGGCTTCAAGGGGATGCCTTTGTGGTCAATGGTTTGGCTCGGGGCTGTGATAAGCCTTGTTATAGTGGGAGATATGTGGTATTGATTTTTCAGGTGAAAATAAATGGTGAACAATTCGAAAATGGATATCGAGAAGTTTAATGGGAAAAGTTTTGAGCTATGGAAGCTCAAGATGGAATATCTATTGGTGGACAAAGATCAGTGGATCACGGTAGATCCAGTTACTGCACCTACATAAACTTCAATAGATAACTGGAAAAAGTTGGATCAGAAGGCGAATATAACAATTTGACTATCTCTCAAATTCAGTATTATTGAATGTGTCATAGGAAGATACAACCAAGGATTTATGGGATAATTTGAGGAAGTTGTTTCAGTCTAAGTCCCTAGTAAATAAACTATTCCTAAGAAATAAGTTGTATAACATGAGGATGAGAGATGGAGACTCGGTGGAAGAGAATTTGAATGCCTTCAATACTGTGGTAAGTTAGTTACTATCTGTTGAGATTAAAATTTCAGATGAAGATAAGTGTATGAATTTATTGTATTCTTTACCATAATCGTGGGATAGTCTGGTTGTGGCCATAGGTATTAATACAAATGCCTTGAAGTTTGATGAAGCGGTATCATCCATGTTTTAGGAGGAGATGAGGTGGAAGAATATGGAAGGACATAGCACATATGCATTATTTGCAAGAGGACGCTCCCATGAAATAAATAGATCTAAGTTCTCAAGTGGGAGATCTAATTCTAAGGGTAGATCTAAATCTCTGGGAAAGTTTGTATAGGTATGTTGGAGATGTGGAAAAGAAGGGCACTACAAGAAACAATGTAGACACAAAGTTTAGAAAAAGAAGGGATCTGAAGAATCTCCTTCTATAGAAGAAAATACCTCCAAGGAAGAAGGAGGGGATGTGTACTTGGATTCTTCAAGAACACATGCAGATCATGAGGCATGGTTGGTTGACTCAGGTGCATCCTTTCATATGACTCCCCATAGGGAGTGGTTCTATGAATATGAAAGGTATGATGGAGGTAATGTTTTCCTAGGTGATGACTTGACAACCAGAATCACAGGTCAAGGAAAAGTCAAGTTGAGGATTATATATGGAATGATTAGAACACTACTTGGTGTTCTGCACATCCTAGGATTGGCCAGAAATTTTATTTTTGTAAGAAAAATGGACGATGCAGGGGTAGAAACAACGTTTGAAAAGGAAACATGCAGGATGGTTCGAGGATAAATGGTGTTGTTGAAGGGAGTTTGGTTTGGAACTTTGTTTAAGCTGCAAGGAAGAACTATTAGTGATCGGTGTAATAGTTCCATTGTGCCTGATATTGTAGCTCAAGCATAAATAAATCCTACAGTCTCTGGAGAAAAGGTTATGCTGTGGCCTCAAAGACTGGGGCATATCAGAGAGAAGGGTCTTCAACTAATACACGGTTAGGTATGGTTGAAGGTATGTCTAATTTCTCTCTGGATTTTGATTTATGTGAACATTGTGTATATGGGAAGCATAATCAAGTAAGATTCCCCTCTAGTGCAACGAGGGTAGAAGGAATTTTACAGCTAGTACACAGTGATTTGTTTGGACCTTTGTTGGTCCCATCATTGGGAAAATTTGTGTACTATGTCTCATTTATAGATGAATTCTCGAGGAATACTTGGATATATTTCTTTAGGAAGAAATCTAAAGTATTTGACTCGTTTAAAGAGTTTAAGGCTCTTGTTGAGAACTAAATAGAGAAAAGAATTAAGGTGTCGAGGACAGATAATGGTGGAGAGTTCTACGGGAGTGAATTTGAAGAATTATGTAAGAAGTGCGGTATAGAAAGGAATAATAATACTCCATATACACCTCAACAGAATGGAGTTGCATAAAAGATGAACATGACGTTGATGGAAAAATAAAGGTTCATGCTCAGTGGTGTTGGGTTAGGGAAATAATTCTTGGCAAAGGCACTGGTTACTGCATGTTACCTAGTCAACAAATCACCCTCATCAACACTGGATGACAAGACTCCACAAGAGGTATGGACTGGTAATAAACCTTCTGTCTCACATCTCAAGGTATTTGGTTGTGATGCATATGTTCATGTTCTGAAGGAAAACATGAGTAAGCTAGATAAGAAGGCTGAAAAGTGTATCGTTATTGGATATAAAGATGGTCTCAAAGGTCATAAGATTTGGAACACAGAAACTAAGAAGGTAGTGTATAGTGGAGATGTGGTATTTAGAGAAATGAAGGATGTTGTTAAACATGAAGTCCTACCAAGTAAGGAAGAATCATACAAAATAGAGTTTTATTTAAAGGATGATGAATCAGACTCTACATAAGAACATGAATAAGAAGAAGAAGATCCTTCTACTCCATTATTTAGGAGATCAGTTCGAGAAAGAAGGATACCGGAAAGGTATACTCCATCTGATTTTTGTTCAAATTTTGCTTTGTCTATTACTGATGATGATCTTAGAACTATCAAGGAGGAAGTGGATTCAGAGGATGGAAATCTATGGAAAAAGGCCATGTACGAAGAAATGGCAGGCTTGGATAAGAATGAGGCTTGGGATATAGTGGAGTTACCGACTGGAAAAAATCCCATTGGCAACAAATGGGTATTTAAAAATAAGTTGAATGAAGTAGGAAAAGTGGATAAATACAAATCTCGGTTAGTAGCAAAGGGTTATTCCCAGGCTGAGGGAATTTAATTTGGTGAGATTTTTTCTCCTGTTGCCAAGTTGACCTCTATAGTATTTATGTTATCGATTGTTGTTGCATTTGATTTTGAAGTAGAACAGATGGATGTGAAGATATAATTTCTACATTGGGATCCAGAAGAAGAAATATATATGAAGAAGCCAGAAGGATTTTTTGTGAAGGGAAACAAGGAGCTGGTATGTAAGCTGAAAAAGTCCCTGTATGGTTTAAAACAATCACAAAGGATGTGGTATAAAAAATTTGATACTTATATGTTGGGACTTCACTTCACAAGAAGCAACTAGGATCACTTTGTGTATTTTAAATTAATTTGTGATCATTTGATTTATTTGGTCTTGTATGTGGATGACATGTTGTTGATAGGAAACAACAAGGAGATTATCCGGGATGTAAAAACTCATTTGTCCTCTAAATTTTATATGAAGGATATCGGTGCTTCAAGTTTCATTTTTGGCATGGAAATTAAAAGATATTGGAAAAATAGGAAACTTTGGTTAAATCAGAGAAAATATGTCAAGACAATATTGCATAAGTTTAATATGCAGGAATGTAAACCGGTAAAGGTCCCTATTCATGTTGGTGTAAAGTTATCTGTGGATCAGTGTCCCAAGACACATGAAGAGGAGGACATGTCTCATGTTCCATATGAAAGTGCAGTTGGAAGTTTGATATATGAAATGGTCTGTACTAGACCAGACATTGCACATGTAGTGGGATTTTTGAGCAGGTATATGTCAAAACCAGGGAAGGAGCATTGGACAACACTAAAAAGGGATTTTAGGTATTTGCGTGGAATTTATAGCTATGGATTGTGCTACCAAGGAAGACTGGGATTGGAAAGAGTGTTGGATATACATGGATTTGTGGATGTAGACTAGTGTTATGGGACTTATCGGTAAATGCATACATAAACAGATCTTCCTAGATCCACTTAGATCTAGAACAAAACAAAATAGAATATGACGCTTTCCCTAAGATCTAACTATTGAGTTTACTAGCTAACAAGAGATAGTTAACATACCATTTAAATGTCTCTTCCTCTTTCCATTTTCATCCTAGCTACACTTTGGTGCTCCTATGATATTGAATCTACAAGGGAACACAAGCCAACCAAAGTGAAATCAATCCAATATACTCAATAAGAACTTATGCATGTGATCAAGGAATGATACAATAAAACGATATAAGTTTTATGGGAAAGAAATATATCATTGTATTATATTAAAGTGAAAGTGGAGATTACAACCAAAGCCTTGATGTTGCAAGGTCCCCTCTCGATGAACCTTTGATCCAACACACATAGTTTCTTTGACCTTGAATGGAGAAGATACACAATGACTTGATGAACTGAAATGAAGTCCCCAAGTATGAACTGAAGTAGAATCATTCATCCAATTCTTAGCCTATTCAATATTAATCTTTCTTGAATCAACCTTAGCCTTTTCCATGAGTGATACCTCTTTATATAGGGGAAAGAGAGATGATTTAATATATAAGGATCATCCCACCAAATCAAATAATCGATTAATATCCAAACCATTTAGACGCCACGTCATCTTCTAGAATATCCCCTTCTAGAACTTTCGTGAAACTTGACCTTTTCTTAGTCTTTTGACATCGTCGCACCCTAGCTGTAGATCAGCCTGCAGAGACTTCACTACCTAGATTCAGAGAAGGGGATGATGATCAGGAATCATCGCATCCTATGTATAATGCATCCTGTGACGACTTTCCTTGATAGGGTTTTTGAGAAGAGAAATTCATTCACTTTCCTCATGAAGAAAGACTCTTTTTGGGAACATGAACACATGTTGTCAATGGATCACTGGGGTTACCAAAATAATGCATAACATAATTCCCACCAAAGTATGAGGCTCGAACTCTTGACAACCAAAATACTTTGTAGAATGTGTGTGTCGGAAACAAGGAGCACATCGATCGGGAACCTGCAAATAGTTAAGCATAAGCATAAGAATATACCATTGTCCGAGGTAGACATTCACATACTCTAATTACAAAATGTTAAATGAATCATGTCTAATAAATATACATTGTGGATCCATGTCACCATGAACTGACATAGCCACCCAGAATACACTGTGGATCTATACTCCGAAGAATTCAAATTCGGACATAGCCACAAGAAATACAAAGTGGATCTATGCATCAATACAAATAATGATTACTTTGTCGCAACCTGGACCAAAATGGGATGATCTAGGGTATTCATTTCCATCGTCCTTAAGTACGAATCTAACCATGCGATTACAAGTGCTAAAGTCGAACATGGTAGAAACCACTTGATTACTGATCAATGATGAGAACCGTTAACAAGTGCGATGGAAATCACCATTGATGTCAATGAATCCAAAGGTACCCAAGTACAATCCAACAAATGTTAATAAATGAGTTGAAGTTGAACACTCGATGGAATATTCCAATCAAGGGTCAATGATGTGAACCGACTGTGAATTCAAAGAAACCTGTCATTGAGGCATGGAGGGTCTAAGGTACTAAATGATTTCTAGGTCTTGTTCCTAGATAATTAGTTGAAGTCGAAAGGAAAAGACTTGTCAAAGGAGGGCCTTGATGTATCCCCCGTCAATGACAAGAAATAAATAACATATCTAAGGTAGATCAGAGTGTAAAGTGATTTGAAACTGACATAGGGAAGGATGACATGGTAGAATATTTATAACTACATATGGATGACTTAATAGGAGGCTTATTAAGGCTGGACTTATCTTGAACATATGAATGAAATGAAAATATTCTTGGCAACATTGAATCAAAGAGGACCCAACATATAGACATGTGGATGGTCAAACAAGAGACAAATTGATTTCCCAATATGGATACAATGATGAAGGGGAGTGTGATGTTCAAGAGCGACTATTACTGCCACTAACACGAATATAGAGACACATTTCTTTCCCAAATTTTCCCCCACCATTTCTAGCGAGTACCTCTTTATTTTTACGCAATCTTGAGGAGGATAACATATGATTTTTTATATAATCTCATCCTTTGGACGAGTCCCTTGGAGTATGTTTAACAAACCCTAAGAAGGAGTGGTTCGATCCCATCTGGGTCTTTCGATGTTTGTTTAACGAGTCCAAAGAAAGAAAACTCAAGGGTTTTTCATGTTTAGAGAGTCTAAACAACACTTAAAGAGAACTCCATAAGTTCATTTTTCATAAAGTAGTCCAATGAGAACGAAAAAGAGATAAACTACTGCTCAACAAACATTTTTTTCAAATACTTTTACGAGTGTGAAAAGAATAAGGTTGCTCAACAATATTTTTGTTTTTTACGGAGCGTGAAAAGAGCCTAAAGGATACTCCATAGGTTTCATTTTTTGTGTTACCATTACGAGTCCGAAAAATTGATAAAAGTATACTCAGTTACATCTCATTGATTTACGAGCATGAGAAAGAACAAAGACTAAGCTCAAAGTTTTTCCTGAAAAACCCTAAAAGGATCTATACATGTGACAAATGTATAAAAACAAACTAAAAAGCATATCCTTGTTCAAAGTTTCACTCCTAGACTTTTATCTGCAAAAATCAACACTTGTAAAATCATTAGGATTTTAGGGTTTAGGTAAAATATATAAATAATATCAAATAATATAAAATATAAATGGAAAAGTGAATAATGCAATAAAAATGGGTAAAAACCTCATTTCACTATTCCATTTGTTATTTCACCCAAAATTTTCTCTAAAACCCCCTATTTACCTTAATTTTCCATTGCGGATTGCGGAGGGCATGATTGATCATTCGGTGAACGGTCTATAAAGAACATGTAATTTTCATCTCTTTCAACTTTCCATGGATCAAAATTTGTTTTTTATTGGTTAAAAATAAACTTGTGAATTAAGTTTTTGAGGGTACCTATGTGCGAAGGTCGTCGCAGGTTCACCCATAGCTGGCCTGCGATGACTCCACACTATGTTGATGCCCTGGCCTGCAATGTGCACAGTTAAATTTTTTTTTAAGATGTATTGCCAATAAAAATCTCCAAGGAAGAAGATGATGATGCTAATCTCTCTTTAATGTCTCATTGCAGGTTTTCCATGATAAAAATATTGGAATGGCGAGAGAGAGAGCATGAGGAGGAAGAATACTTTTCCAGGAATGACGCAGGAATGGTAATGGATCTCCAGCAGTGTGGATTGTTAAAATTCTTCAAAATCCAGGGTATGAGGGCCCAGTGGATATTACTCGAGTAGCTAGTTTACATGTGGGATGTGAAAGAGAAAGTGTTTCATGTGGGTGATCACATTATTACAATAGATATCGAGGATATCTACTTCTTGACTGAGCTATCTCGTCGTGGGTCCTGAGTGTCACTGACAGGTAGCAGAGGTGGTGGTTCACCTATGAACCACTATATCAGTGAGCATTGTGTGCTAGTTACTCAGAAGCATAGCGGTAAAGTCGCTATAAGAGACATCTGAGACTTTCCCCTACGAACCATCCTCTATACCATCACATGCATGGTAGGGATTGAATCTCCCCATATGGATCTTTAGAGCTATTTTCAGTATGCATTGGAATGTATGGAGCCCCAAGTTTTCAACTCGTGTGAAGGGGTTCTCAAGAGTATGTAAAAACAACTGACCAAGTGTAGGAGTGGTAAGTGATACGGTTCCATTTTTGTGTCCTTCTTCCTAGAGAGGGTCTCAGTTTTGCGCTTACAGGTAGAGTGGGGTATACTTGCCCCACAAGATCCGAGAATGGATAGGTGGGTCAAACTCATGACACGACATGTAGTCGGTCCTATTGTTAAATATAACAATGTTTTCTTCGACTGGTTGAGAACTCATATGCTCATGATAGACGACTATGCGTATGCCGAACTAGAGTTCTAAGGATATCTAGACTTGTCTCTTCTTGAGGGTTCCCAATGGGGGGACATAGGTAAGAATAACATTTTGTTTATATGATGTTTTTGTGATTTTTTAACGATATGAAAATGTTTTTTATGTTGTTTATCCAATGACTAATCAAATTCTCTTTGATGATGTAGACGTGGGACCTTATCACCTTCCGAGTTCATACCTATCCAGAGGTGAGGGGAGACAGATGTCATAGCTGTAGTAGTTGTTTTTTACTGCAAAACCATAGAGAAAAATCTGGAGGGGCTTACAACGAACACTCCTGATGCCTCTATTGATAATATCTTGAGTCATTACCAATGCCACACAGTGGGCGTGTCTTCTTCCATCGGTCGATTTCTCCGTAGAGTAGCATGAGCAGTCACATGTTATAACGAGCAACATCCTTGATTCTCTATTGTATATGAATCCATTTGCTTCACATTTTTTATATTTTGTTCTTCATAAAAAAACACTTTTGTAAAAATTTTATCATTATATATATATGAGGTTTATACCGGCTTACTTGTTGTATATACAAAGTGTGATTGGATTTTATAAATGTCTCAAATGTCTGTCTAACACATAATTAGCCAATGCATCTGTTAATGTATTTAGACATCTAGGAATGTGTTGATATTCAATGTAATCAAAGTGACGTTTCAAGAGTTGAATTCGTAAATATACCCTCAAAAACATAGGACTTTGAATGGAGTTAACATTACTCAACTGTAGAACTACTAATTGCGAATCGAGTCATACAATAAGATGACAGATTCCAAGTGAAAAAACGTTGGTCAATAATTCGATGACTACACTGTATTCCGTGATATTGTTAGTTGCATGACCAAGAAAAATTCCATCTAGACTAATCAATTCATCCGTAGGTGCATAGATTGCTCAAAAAATAAATGCTAAGTTTTGAGTACTGCGACTAGCTCCATCAGCGAAGCCAATGTAGGGTAGCAAGAAAACTAACATCTGGAAACCAAGAAAAATGCAAGGTAAGCAACTGAAGGTCAAAACCAAACAATGAAAAAGCATACTAAAGTATGATACACTAAAGTACAAGAACTCATGCAAAAATGACTTAAGAATAATACTTCTTCAAGTAAATCCCATATCTAGGTTCACTCCAAGGGATTCCATCATAATCAACTAGCTCATAATCTACCTTCTCCAACACTTGTTTAACAATGTAAGGGCCTCGCTCCATGGCCTTGAATTTAACGGCCCCTAGAAAATCACAATCTTTCTCATAAAGGAGAACTAGATCACCTTCGAAAAAAACATGTGGTTTGACATGTTTGTCATATTAGGCTTTAACACATTTCTTCTGAGTTTCAATAACTAAGGAGATATCACGACGTGCTTTCATCTAGTTGCATCAAATACAAAATACGTTCTTCTTCGGCATAGGTATTGGGTATAAGTTCAACGGCCAGTTTCAAAGACGATATTTCACATTCAACTAACAAGATAGCTTTGATACCATAAACTAACTGAAAAGGTGTAAATCTCATGGAAAACTTGACGGATGTCCGATAGGACCATAATGCTGAGAACAACATTGTGTGCCAACTGGTCTTATGAATTCCTATCATTCATCAAAGCATAGTAGTGATAACTTTGTTGATTGATTAAATGTGGCCATTGGCCTGTGGATAATAGGGAGTTGTGTTTTCATGGCGAAGACCCAATGTTTCAGTAAGTTCGGACATCATAAAATTATAAAAATGACTACCATGATTTGTAAAGATGGTTTGAGGGACACCAAACCGAGTAATGATATGATTGAATATGAACATTGCTACAGTTTTCCTAGTGTTATCAAATGTAGGCATCGCCTCAGCCCATTTAGTGAAATAATCCACAGCTACAATGATGTATCCATGCCCCCCGACCAACTGAGGGTTACATGCCATGAAGTCAATGCCCCATTTGGAAAATGGACCAACAAAAACTAAAGGATGTAAAGGAGAGGGATGATATCTTATATTGTTATTATAAGTTTGGAAAGCATGGCATTTCTGGATGGAAGTAATGGAGTCCTTAAATAAAGAAGGCCAGAAATAACCCTCTCGTAAGATATTTTGGGTAGTGGTATACCCAGACATATGACCTCCACATGCTCCAGAGTGACATTCATTCAAATATTTCTCAGCTTCATCGTAGGTGAGACAGCATCGAAAAATGGAATCAACACCGTGACGGTAAAGGGTATCACCAAGAATGATGTATTGGCAAGCTTGATATCGTATACGATGATGATCCGGACTAGATAGATCATGCCAGAAAGTTTGAGTATAGATATAGATGATGATATCTCTGTACCATATGTCATCAGAACTGATCAGAAAAAGGGATTCATCAGGCAAGGAATCCTCTGCCACATTTTTTGTCTCAGTAGTGGGAAGGTCACATATCAGTTCAGTAAAATCCAAGGATTTATTTGACTTAGCGCATTCAAATTCCAAGTCAAAATCCTGGAAAATCACTATCCATTTGGAGTACTTTCCCCATAGAAATTTTCGAGTGAGGATATGTTGCATGGGGTTGCAATTAGAAATAATAGTGGTTCTGCATAATAAGATATAATGACAAAAATGTTGGACAACTTGAACAACTGCCAAGGCCAGTTTCTCCACATGTAGGTATTTGGTTTCGGTAGTCATGAGACTTCGAATAGAATATTATATCACATGTTTGTCATGGGAATCATCCTCTTGGACTAATAACATGGAAATGGTATATTATGAAGCAACTAAGTAGAGGAAGTAATACCGGCTATAGTTAGGGAGAAATAATAATGGTGTACGGGTTAAGGCAAGTTTCAAAGCTTCAAAGGCTTTGTTTGCAGTATCGTCCCATACAAACTCATAAACTTTATTGAGTAGTTGAGTGAATCCTTTCGTCAGTTCAACATAATTGGCGATGAAATGATGCAAAAAGTTTCCCTTCCTTTGCAAACTTTGGAGTTGGCATAGTGTCGAAGTAGGAGGTAGATTAAGAATAGCCTCAACCTTCAAGGGGTCTACTTGAATCTTGTGTAGTGACACGATAAAACCAAGAAGTCGTTCAGACAACACACAAAAAACACATTTGTGTGGGTTCAAACGTATACAATAATAACGACAACGTACAAAAATGGCCCTTAAATATGCCGTGTGATCCTAGTGATGCATGGAATGTGCTAATAGATCGTCAAGATAAGTTTGCACAATGTGCTTAATATCATGGAAAGCATAAGACATAGCACGCTGAAATGTTGCACCAACGTTCTTGAGACCAAAGGGTAATTTTCGATAGGAAAAGGTTCCCCAAGGGAAAATAAAAGCAGTCTTGTGTTGATCTGCTAGTAAAATATTAATTTGATTATAGCTGGAGAAACCATCCATCAAGGAGAAGATTTCACTTCCATCACAGTCGTCAACGATCTGGTCGACAAAAGGGGTGGGATAATTTATCTTAGGAAAAGATTTATTTATGTCCCTATAATATACACAAATGTGGATGATTCCTTGCTTCTTATTTATCGAAACAAGATTGGATACCCAATCGATCAAATCCATAGGATAGATAAAGCCAACTTTAAGAAGTTTTGCAACCTCAATCTTGATAGCAGTAGATTTACATGGATGGGCTGGTCGAAGTCTCTACTGAACTGGTTTAGTGTTCGGATATTTCTTAATCTCATGTACAATTATATCAGGGTCAATACCTGGCATTTCTTCATAACTCCAGGCGAAAACGTCGCAGAATTCTTGGAAAAGGGATTTATATGTGTGGACTTCATCTGTAGAGTAGGAGGCCCTGATATGAACATTCTCCAAGACTCTAGGTTTAATCGATATGTAAAGAGGAATGGTAGGAAAAATTTTACTCAAGTTCCCTTCGTACAAGACATCGTGTGTTGACTCGGGAACTAAAGAAATAACAACAATAGTCGACAGAGTCGAAATCCATTGGTATCTCTCTATGGTATCACATTCTAGAAAGAGAATGGAGCAATGATGGCCATCATCCCATGGAGTATCTTCCATAGACATGACTGACATGATCATATCATCAGTAGGAAATATCACGTGGAATAGATCAGGAGGTGTCTTTGAGATAAAAGGAATGTTTCTAGTACAGGAATTAGAATTAAAGAAGGACAGTTGGTCAACAGTAACAACCTTTCCTTGGTGTGAGAAACGTAGCACATGAAAAAGGGTAGACACAACTGCATGCATGGAATCAATCCAACTACGGCCAAGTAAAAGGATATAATCAAGAGGTGCATCAAATACCTCAACCTCGACATTGACTGCTTTACCTTCCAACGTAATAGACAATGATGGAAGAACATCGTAAGGTTTAAAACCTATACCATTGAAGGCTTTAACTGTATTGTGTGATTTAGTGAGGGTAGGAGAGCCAATATATTTCCAACAAGTAACAGACATAACGCAAGTCTAGGCTCCTTCATCAATAACAATTCTACAGATATTTGTGTTTTCAAAAACAACTTGGATCGGAAATGCTATCTGAGGAGGAAGCCTTAGAATGTGGTCTTCCAAGTCAAAGATGATTAAATTAATATCCATTGGATCAATTCCACAAATGGACTTTAACAATTCCTTTCGTTGAGAAGGAAAACTTTGAAGGACTTCGAGAGATGACATCGCAGAGGGTTCTTGTGCAAGGTCTTCTACAATAATATATTTTTGGGCATCACGTGCGTGAGGATTGAAGGCAGAATTTCGAACAACGCCCTTGGGAGGGGGGAGAATAATTGTATAGAGACATATTCTTTTGAGATGAAGAGGATCGTTTATATTTGAAGTTGGAGGAGAAGTTTGAACCAACGAAGGTGGTATATCATCAACTTTTACTTTTGATGGAGAGTAATCTTTGGCTCGAGTTGCAATTGCAACTTCGTTCTTTTTAGAGTCACCAATACACATAAGGACATAAGATGATGTGGAAGGAGAAGCTTGGTCATGAATGACCAATTAGACCTGCTACTGAGAAGGGAAAGGTTATGACAAAATGGCAAGTGTAGAAGGTTCCCTGGTCCCTTGGAGGAACTTAGTAACCTCACCACATCTCAAACAATATTTCGTGTAATGATCGTCAAAACAAATAAGGCAAGAGTAATGAGGTTTACATTTTTCTTTCTCATCAGTGGTCTGCATTTTGGGTTTATCAGATTGTGGATTATTATTATTTTCCTCCTTGTTCTTACCCTTACCTTTCTTTTTATTTTGATTATTTCCTTGTAGGCGTGGATTGAATAGAATTAACTTCAACAGTCTTACTGGTGGAAGGAGTAGGAGTAGGAGTATTTTGTACATTAGAATTATTATATTTGGGATTGGTGTTACTAGCGTGTGTGGGATGAGATTCAACATGAAAGGTTCCAATCACACCATCAAAAACATGAGAAGCTGCTAGAGGTCTTTGGGTAGGGTTTGTTGAAGGACGAGGAGCATCATGGATCAAATCGTAAAGTGTTCTCGTTTGCAAATAAACGATATCCAGATACTGAGAACGATTGATCGCCTACTCTTCAGTGACAATACCACCCATGGAGACATGACAGGAAATAGTTCCAATGAGTGATTTGGTAAACCACTCAGCCAATAGTTGATCAGGAAGAGGAACTTCGATCAAATGTCTTCTCCTCCTCCACTCATGGATGTGATCAGAAATATGAGTGGACGAGGATTGTTTAAAAGAACTCAAAATTTTGGTTCCTATCTCGTATGGAATTGGCAACTGGTAATGTGTCAAAAAGGCCATGGATAGGGTGTTAAATTCATTAAAGAAACCTCGTGGTAACTTGGTGTACCATTTTGCTTCCAAACCCGTGAGAGTTTGTTGGAAAAGTCATAATCTAATGGAGTCATCCATCAAGGATTTGGACGAACACCATAGATGAAAATTCATAACATGATTATTCAGATCTTCTCCTGCTTGACCATCAAATTTAGGAATTTCATATGGTAACATGGTCGGTATGAAGGGCCAATATGGAGAATGTAAGATAGGATCATTCAAAATCCTAGACAAATCAGGTAAATCCAAAGTGTCTAGAAAAGGCAACTGTCGATTCACTTGAGGAAATTGGTAGTTTTGAGGGAGAAGCCCTATAGGTATACCAGTAGGACCATAATAAGTATGAAAATAATTAGACAGTCCTGACAGATTCAATTGTGGAGAATTTTGAGGCATATATCCCACAAGGTTGGGTTGATTAGGGATGTTCCCTTGGAAAGGCACATTAAATTGAAAGTTTTGACCCCAAGTGGGATTCAAAGAACCTAGATACAGTTAACCAAGGTTAGGGGGTAAAAAAGAGTTAACATGAGGATGTTTCCCCCCAGATGGTTTTATATTTCCTTGGAAAGGAAGATTCCAAGGTTGAGTTTGTAACAGAGGTACATTTTTTCCATAAATTGGGTTATGGACTCCAACTTGAGGGTGCCCCCCAATTTGAGGTTGTGCCCCAATCTGAGGTTGTCCCTAAAATTGGGGTTGTCCCCCAGCTTGAGGTTGACCTCCAACAAGAGTATGGAAACCATAAGTGATGGAAGTATTGGTGCCTCCAATTGGATTGGAGCCACTAGGGACAGGATGATGAGATCCTCCTAACAAAGGTGGTGGAGGAACGTAAGGCCCTCTGGAGAGAATCTTGGAACGTGTAGGAACAAACTAACTCGAAGCATTATACCCAGGAGGAACAAAAAGTCTAGAACCTCCAGATGGAACCTGGCTAGGGATAACATTGGAAGCATCCAGAGCTCTATACCTAGGGGGAAGTGATGGATTTGGTCTAGGTAGAAGTGGTGTCCCAATAGGAGCTTGGGTGACGACCACATTCTCGATAGAAATCATGGTAGCTCATGGGACCATAATAGAATGGGCCATCTAGAGAGGAAGAATCGAGTGAGAGCCAACCAACAATTGGTCCGAAATGGAGGTGACACTACTAGTAGTACCAGTGAAATGGTGTAAAGGTACCGTATAGGTAATGGACATCTCGAGCATTTGTTATGCCATAGGTTGATTAGGACTCGCTCATAGGTTGTTGTAAATATCATGTACTATAAAAGGGACAGAACTAGGATTAGAAATTCTGACAGTGTGAACTGGTGTCCTAAATGATTTACTTTGAAAAAGTGGATCCTCTACTCCAGATCCCACATTAGGTCCGGTAGGTACTTCAGTATTATCAACAACAACAATTTCTCCAAATGAGTTCATCTGAAGTATACATGCGTCTTGTCTAATACTCAACAAATAATTTGGGGGAAGTTAGAAAGATTCTAAGGAGTCCGAAACAATTCAAAATCCTTCCAAAGAGTGTGTGCTTCCGACCTCAAAAGATACTTCATTATTGACTACTCCCTCAGGAGAGCCTTCTGGTGAGTTAGGAAGCAAAGATTGGTAACCTTATAGATCTTCCGAGGGTAGACCTTGCATCCTATGTGAACGACGAAGGCCGATGTTGGCTGAGCCAAATAAAGAACGAAAAAAATCTATGGCCAACTAGAGAAAACAAACAACACCCACTAATAAAATCTAGGAATCAAACCAAGCAAAAAAACCTTCTTATTTCAAAGTCGCTAGTTGTTGATTAAATCCAACATCACAAAATCAAGAAAAGAAGGGGTTGGGATAAGAGGGTGGAAACGTTATGTTGACGACCTACTTAACAGACTTACACCCTAGTGCAAGCTCCCACACATAACCATGGGTATACCCTCCAAGGAGCCCAAGTGAGTTTGGCCAACATCAATTCCAGGTACCATGAAGACTTTCCCCTCCACAATCACCTCGTGTAAAGACCCTAAGAGATAGGCTACTAAGGTTACCACTTACTACAATGATGTCTGGGGAAACAGTCGATAGTTCGATCCACGTGCAAAGGCAAGGTATCTAGCCTGAAATCAACTCAAAATGCTTCCACTCATAATTCTGGGTATACCTTCAAGTTACCCCCAATAATACGTGCAATCTCTACACAAAGACCAACAAAGTAGGGTGAGTAACACTGCTAGTCTTAATGCGACCTCAAGTTTGACCCTTGTGCAAGAAGGTCTTCCCAGGACAAAATGTAGCAATTGGATTTGAACTCTCCCTATCACAAGATACTATTGTGTGTTTTGATGCTTTGGAGAGTGTGCCTTACAAACTATTCCAACGTGCTATCTTAGCTAATGTTGGTGAAAAATGTCCCTAGAAAATAAAAGTTACTAATAAATTTTAAATTTATATTGTGTTTTAGAGGCTGTTGTTTACTCAAAAGGGAGATGAAGATGAAATTGATGATGTTGTGACCTTGACCCAATAAAATGAAAAAAATGGATGAATGTCCAACTTTTCAATTCAATGAAATCTAATTACAGTAGGGATAAGGTATTCTTTTGAAGTACAAAAAGATACAAATTGCAATTTCTTAATTCCGAATGAACAGAATTCCAAATAATCACAAACTACAAAATTTTCCAGTTTTTCTCTTTAACCAATATTTCGAATGTAAGAATTTTACTATGAAAGATTACTAAAAATAATAAATGAGTTCAGTTCTTCCTTTTCGAAACAAAATCAGAGGTGTGATGATGAAAGGAAAATGTAATCCAAGAAAATCAAGACATTCTCAACACAATTCCCAAATTGAATTCGTAATATAGACAAAAATGAAAAAGACAAGAAAACATTTTGACATGTGCAAGAAAAAAGTGTTTCCTAATGAAAAAAAAATATGAAAAATAAAATGAATCCAAAACTTCATGAAAACCAAAGACCCTTTTTCAAACAAGCACCCAGATCAAGATCTGAGATTATATCCTTGTGACAATGATCACAAGCAAAAAATTGCAAAACATAAAGAAAGAATTTCAATCACTGAAAACCAATCAAGAGAAAGATTTAAACTCATAGATGAACCAAACACTATCATAGGAAGTTCACCCCAGGAAACTAAGGAAAAACTGGTAGGTAAAAGACAAATTGACTCACTCCAACAAAATCTACAGGAGTCGTCGCAGGCTAGGTATGGGACACAGTGCGACGAACAATGGTCGTCGTAGGCTAACAACATAGCACAGTGTGACATCGTTGCATTAGATTGGTCAAGCATGATGCAATGTCTAAGGGTCGTTGCAGGATGCTAATATGGTGTCGTGCGACGATCTCTGTAAATGAAGAAAAAATGGGAGGAAGACAAAAAATGTGAATGAACTTCCAAACCCAGGGAGTCCATATGGATCACCCACAGACTCAGAGAGTGAAATTTATCAGAGTAAGGAAGTCTAAAGGAAAATGGGAAGAAAAAAATCAAAGGAGGTCATATCCCTAGTATGGTCGACAATTTTTTTATTGGACTTATCGGTAAATACGGATATAAACATATCTCCCTAGATCCACCTAGATCTAGAAAAAAACTTAACAGAGTATGACATTTTCCCTAAGCTCTAACTAATGAGTTTACTAGTTAACAAGAGATAGACAACATACCATTTAAATGTCACTTCCTCCTTCTTTTGTCATCCTAGCTCCACTCCGGTGCTCCTATGATATTGAATCTACAAGGGAACACAAGCCAACCAAAGTGAAAGAAATCCAATATACTCAACAAGAACTTATGTATGTGATCAAGGAATCATACAATAAAACAATACAAGTTTTATGGGAAAGAAACATATAAATGTATTATATTTAAAGTGAAAGTGGAGGTTACAACCAAAGCCTTGATGTTGCAAGGTCCCCTCTCGATGAGCTTTTGCTCCAACACACACACTTGCTCCAACCTTGAATGAAGAAGATCCACAATGACTTGATTAATTGAAATGAGGCCCTCAAGTATGAACTGAAGTAGAATTCATCATCCAATTCTTATCCTATTCAATATTAATATTGCTTGAATCAACCATCTCTCTTTCCCCTATATAAAGAGGGATCTCTCATGGAAAAGGATAAGGTTGATTCAAGCAAGATTAATATTGAATAGGATAATAATTGGATGAGGAATTCTACTTTAGTTCATACTTGAGGGCTTCATTTTAGTTCATCAAGTCATTATGGATCTCATTCATTCAAGGTTGGAGAAAGTGTGTGTGTTGGAGCAAAGGGTCATCAAGAGGGGACCTTGCAACATCAAGGCTTTGGTTGTAACCTCCACTTTCACTTTAAATATAATACAATGATATATTTCTTTCCCATAAAACATGTCTTGTTTTATTTTATGATTCCTTGATCACATACATAAGTTCTTGTTGAGTATATTGGATTTATTTCACTTTGGTTGGCTTGTTGATATTCAATATCACAGGAGCACCGGAGTGGATTTAGGATGACAATGTCAAGAGGAAGCGACATTTAAACAGTATGTTTTCTAGCTCTTGTTAAATAGTAAACTCAATAGTTAGATCTTAGGGAAGGCATCATATTATGTTCTGTTTTGTTCTAGATTTAGGTGGATCTAGGAAGATTTGGTTATGTCTGCATTTACCGATAAGTCCCATAACAACTAGGATGGAGATATGGATTGTAGGAGATCTACAAGTGGCTATGTTTTAAACCTATTTGGAGGAGGAATAAGTTGGATGAGAAAAGGACAGGTTGTAGTGGCACTTTCAACTACAAAAGATGAATACATCGCAGCCAAACATGCATGTAAGGAAGCAATATGGTTACAAAGATTGTGTTCATGTATTAGGTTGGTAAAAAAAGATTTAAGGATAGATTGTGACAATCATAGTGCAATTTTTCTGACGAACAACTCGACTTATCATTCAAAGACAAACCATATTGATATTCAATATCACTTGGTGAGAGACATGGCTGAAGAAAATAAAGTGTTGTTGATGAAGGTGGACACTTTGAAGAATGTTGTTGATTCATTAATAAAATTTGTGAGCACTGAGAAGTTCTCTTGGTGTAGAGGATCCATGGGCATTGTTGCCCTTGATTGTTGACTATGTAACCCTGTAACCCCCTGTATGCAAAGAAAACAACACGTGGGACAATTTTTGGTATGTGTTATATTCTTTGCACGAGTAGAAGAGAATTTTTTTTTTCCTCGGGAAACATGTCACATTTTTTCCTCATTTTTTCATTTTGCCTCGATTTTTGTGTCCATTGTTGAGTGTTTTTTCAACACATAGTTTTTTTCTATGGTTTTCTATTTTTGATTAAGGAATTAGGGTTGTTGACTAATCTAGGTCATTGGGTTAGGGTTTTGGATGATACTGGCTCATATATGTATATTGTATTGTAAACAATGTAGCACTATGGATGAATATACAATATGTTGGTTTTCTCGTTTTGGGTTTCCAGGGGAAAAATCTATGTGTAATGTTTGTATTTTCCATTGTGTATTTTTTGTTCTTTTACTGAAAATATATTTGTAGTAAATATTGTACAAGTTTGAAATATACATTAGGATATTAGCATCATTGAGAAATTTTGTGCATATTGATGGGTCATCCTCAAGGAAGGAAAGCATAAGACTTGTGACTAATTAATCATATAATTATCATATGCCATTAATGATGATTAGAGCCACAACATATGCATAGTGTATTTCCTTTTTGTGTATGTGCATTAGTCATTCATGAAGTATAACTAAAGCATGTAGGAGTATAGGGTACACTGTGTATGTTTAGAAGTGTAGGTGTGAGATTTACTTGTGTTGGACACACGAGTAAATCCTTCATATTCATAGTAGTACTAGGCTGTTAATAGGTGAAATTTGTATGATGATGATCTGTAAACAATAGGCCTATGAATTGTCTATATCATGAACATGGATCTCTGTGGAATTAAATAATTCCCTCCACTATCAATCCCAAACATGCATACAAAATAATGGTACTATTTTATATTTTGTTCACTACTTGGATACTTCCTTTAGTAGAAATACCTATCTTCAACAAAGGCTATCGAAATATGTTCTCAAGCTCCAAGTTCTCTCCACACATCGAATGGAAGATATGTTGCATCATTGTTTCTATAATCTAGTGATAAAATAAGTTAATAATGGGTAAATACAATAGTGTTGTAATGTATGGTACTAGAACTAATTGAAATTATTTTTACTCATACAAACCCACCACATAACAATGACACCCAACAAGAAGCAATTACAACATTGGCTATAGAATGTGGTTAAACAATGAACCAACAATACACTCAACCAATTATTTAAATCGATGAATAGAGTTAGGATTACAACGTAGCTATGTTATAGTTCTGATGATTTACATAGAATGAAATAATAAATTAAAACCAAAAATACATCAAGTATACATAGACATTAACACCATGAGACAACATAGATTATTTTTACACTAGAAATCCAAATGAGAAAGCTAGGTTCTAGGGGATTTTTATTAAGCATAAAATTGATTACAAAAGGGTGAGTTGCACATATATTTAGTGTATTGTTACTCAGTGTTAGGAAATTTTCAAATGGCCATGGATCAACAACAATCTTCACTCATTGTGGCATAAAATCAATGCCTTCTTCTCCTTCGATCATCAAATAGACTAATTCTTTGATCCCTCATCTTCACTACCGTCCTTCTTTATTTCCTCCTCTTTGTTCCATTCCCTCCTATTATTCATAATAAAATTCATTTCTAATGGGTTTCCTTGGAATGCAAACCATCACAATGGTACGTTTCAACTTCCAAGGTAATTTTGAACAATTTCTAAACTTTTCCAAAAACAATTAAATGTTGATTACAAAGTTTACAAAGAGATTTTTTTTGGAAAGGATCCAATTTGGATAAAACCTCCCAATTGTAAGGATTTTGGCTCCTAAAAGCTTCAACTCCCTTCAATCTTCTTTTTTTGTACCTTGAACATCCTTTGGAAAATCTTCAACAAAGGGCGACTCCACTACAAGTTGGACGATAAGAGTTGAATAAGGGTTTTATGTGGCATAAACATGTTGTCCATTTCATGATAGAGATGACACTCACTTTTACAATAGGTCATTGGACAACCAATTTTCCTTAGGTTGCAAGTGCAAGGACATCATCTTCCCCTTGACCTTGACTCTTCAATATTTCTTCTTGGATGTTTAATTCTTGGAATGGATTTCCAAGTGAAGCCTCCAACATTTTCCCTCCCAATGTCCAGCCGATCTATATTACTAGAAATATTTCTTGCATGGCCTAATTTTCCCTCTATAGTGCCAATAATTTCTATCACTGTGACCCACTTTCATGCAACAAAAACAAGCCAAATAGACTAGACGCCATACATTTTGTATTTGTGATGATTCTTTCCATCTTGGTTGCTTGGTCCCCCAAGATTTGCAGTGTATCTAGATGGAATAATAATCTCTTTGATTCCCTATTTCAATACTTTACAAGAATATTTAAGTGGCTCACTGCACACTCCATTTCTAACTACCTTTTCCTTCATGGTAATGGCTTATTTTCTCATTCCTCTTAGCTTTACAGAGGTGGGTTGAGATAAAATTGTGTTTTCTTATTGACCACTAAGTCATATTCCTTCATGCTTGGGCCTTTGTTAAGATACAATAGATATCATAATCCATTTTCCTTCCTTTCCTATCCCTTTTCCTTCATATACCTATTGCCTCATGAGCTTGGAACCAATGCCTCTATTGTGATTTTCAGAGTCATTGAAGGTCTCTTGAGGAATGATATTGGAAGGTTATTTTACCATGCTTAAATACATCATGGTGATATTTTCCACAATGGAAACAAAAGGGTCTTTCTTTGTCTCTTGGACGAATTCTTGTAGTTTCTTCAAGGCCTCTTAATTCACTACCAAATTCTAGTATAGTTAGGAAATCACTTTGGTGAACCTATCATCTTTCCAATTATCCAATTGATTTAAATTCTCCTTAAATTATAAGAGTTGTTATCTAATATTATATAAGTATACCCTCATGGTGGTGAAGGTGTCTTGTCATTTGGCTAGTTCTTTTTCTAGCTCATCCTCTTTCTGTCTCTAATACCAACTTTCCTCTTGGACATACTTGTTGATCAAGTTTCTCAATTCTTCCTTCTTCTCCCTTTTCAAGGATTTTCCCATGGAGGATGATTCAATATATCAAACAAACCAAATATAATACCTTATGATTTGAAAAAGGTATGCCTATGGCCTATCCATTTTTTGAACATGGATCTTTGCAGAAATAAATAACGCTCTCTAAGTTTTTAATCACCAACAGACATAAAAACTAATGGTTATATTTCATATTTGATTCACTACTCGGTTTCTTCCAAGTTCCCTCCACGCATTGAATGGAAGATATGTGGTAGTGTTGTATCTATACACCAATGATCAAATAATTAATAATGGGCTACTACAAAAATGTTGTAGTGCATAGTACTGGAACTAATTGAAATATTACACACTCATACAAACCCAACACAAAATAGTAAACATCCAACCGGAAGAAACTGCAAGATTGACTATAGAATGTGGTTAAACAATGAACCAACACTACACTCAAGAAATCATTTAAACTAGTGAGAAAAACTAGGATTACAATGTACCTGTGTTATAGTTCTTGTGGTTTACATAATATTCAAGAACATATTAAAACCAAAACTACATCAAGTATAAACAACCAATAACACCATGAAACAATAAATATTCTTTTTACACTGGAAATCAAAATGGGAAAAATGGAAGTTATAGGGTTTTTTATTAAGTAGGAAATTGAATACAAAAGGGTGACCTATACTTAGATTTATTGTATTGTTACTCAAGGAAAATAAATTTTCAGATGGCCATGGCTCAACAACAATCTTCACTCATTGTGGGACAAAATCAATGTCTTTTTCTTCTCTAGTCATCGAGCATACTCCTTCTATGAGCTCTCATATTTTCTACTTTCATTCTTCATTTCCTCCTATCTCTTGCATTCCCTCCTCTTCTTCATCAAAACCTTCATTTATAATGGGATCCCTTGGAAGGCCAACCATTATAATGGTTCATTTCAACTTCCAAGGGAATTTTAAACATTCTCTCAACTTTGCAAAAGAAAATTAAATGTTTTTTATAAAGTTTACAAAGATTATTTTTTGCGGGGATCCAATTAGGATCAGATGATATGAAAACCTAGTGTTAGAAGGGAATTTTTATAGCACAAAATTGCACACCTATTCTTTTGTGCCATGGCCTAAACCTTTCCCAATGATTGCCAGACTTTTCCCTGAAATTCACCTCCAAAATCATCTAAAAAACATGCTTTAAGAGCATATCTATGAGTTTCCCTAGTGCAATGCGTGAACATCTGTGACTTTTCTCACTGTAACCTGCAGAATCCCTAATTTTTGGTGAAAAATAAAATAATCCCATGTTTTTTGGTGGGGTTTTCAGTTGTGCTCGTTTCCCAATGACGTTGGCTCGTACACAACGAAATTGAAAACCCCAAACCTCTTTGGGAAGACATAAAACAACCATAGAGGGATAAAGATAAAAACAAGTCTCTTGGTGCAAGTTATGCTGCCAGCATCTAGTAATCATCCTTTCCCTGTATTCTTTAAGCAACAACCCTTTTAGTCTGGAAACTCCTTTTCAAGAGCTTCTTTCTCCTTTTATGTGACTATGGGGTGTCTCCTTATCCCTATCTGAGTAATTGAGAGAAGTATTTATCAGTTGAGTTGATACTTGAGGATTCATAGAGGAGCCCAAACAGTTGGATTCAAGACAATGCCTAAGGCTAGACAAGGTTGTAACTTACCTTTTCCACTTGATGTTAATAAAAGAGCTTGTTTTTCCCTAGATTTGTCTTCATTGTAAATTTGTTTGCATGCTTACTTTGATTCTAACATATAACATGCACATGATTTTGATAATATAACTAATTTATTTACAGCCCTAGTTTTTTATATGTCTTGCATGTTGATTCTAGCAGAATATTAGGAGTTCTTCAGCAAATTGGAGTAGGGATCAACATCAAATGGGAGAATAAGGTGCACCTTATTTTCTCCTATCTATCCCTACCTTCTCCTAATTAAAGTAGTTATTTTCTTTAGTTTTTTTGTGTTTGTCACTATGGGGAGATTGTTATCTCTTTCAATTGGTCTTTATGTGTTGTGATTATGAACCACAATCATGTTGTTTAAGGCCTGAAAATGGCCCCGAAAGTTCAGGACCCAAAAAAGTGTAGAAAAACTGCCAAAATGGAAAATTGTGCTTTGAGCTAGTGGAATAGGTGGGTGGCCACCAATGTCCACCTAGATCATTCCTTCCCCCTTAATAATAAATTGTATCCATTGCATCAAGTTCCTCCATCATATGGGGAAACTTTTGTTGAATATGAATCGTAGTGAGCCACTTTCCCTAATGAAGAACCTACCTCGCTTTGACGATCGAATAGAGTTGGATGGTCTACTGGTGGGTGTCCTTTGTCTTGGTGTCCATGATATTATCAATTTTCATCTATTAGATGCAAACATGATTGAGTTCTATAGGGGCCAACTACTCATTCTCGTTCGAAGTGTCCAAGATAAGTGGAAAATGTGATCGAAGCAGTTACACATTAAATACCAAATGCAATTGTTACACATCAAAATTACTCACTTCAATAGTGTCGCAAGTGTTTTCATTACAAGTGTTGTAAGTGTCGCATATTGTCCGAAAGTGTCACATATTGACCACAAGTGTCACAAGTGTCACAAACATCATACTACCATCTTTCTTATGTCGTCTCTCTAACGACATCGTAAGGACACTAAGACACCTCAAAGACTAGTTTCGAAGAAGGAAAATCAATTGACAGAAGAGTACAAACCTTGTGCCACTAAAAACACCACTAAAAAATCAATTTTGGGAGGGAGCGCTCCCCTACCTACTAACAGGGAGAGATGGAACTCTGTACTCCCTTATAGAGGAGCGTTCCAA
This sequence comes from Picea engelmannii, assembly GCA_009831015.1. Classification (NCBI taxonomy): domain Eukaryota; kingdom Viridiplantae; phylum Streptophyta; class Pinopsida; order Pinales; family Pinaceae; genus Picea; species Picea engelmannii. Next base: position 696,761 of record ML787157.1, read on the forward strand.
TTCTCTATGCCCCTTTTGAGGGAGCGCTTCCCTTTTTTGGGTGAAATTTGGTTTGTTGGAGGAAATCAGGGGACAATCCCCTCAATATCTGAAGGTAGTTGGGTTAGAATATTGGGTCAAGGAATGCTCTTAGGGAAGATCCTCAACTGAAGGAGAGGAATCCTGAAATTATCCCAAAGATATCTCAAGTGGTTGGGCCTCTCCAAGGTTATATAAGGAGGCCTCCTCATGGTGAAAGAGAAAAAAAGAGAAGCACCTAACTTATGATCTCATAAGGAAGGACATGACGGAGGATGGAGATTGAGAATTACACCAAACTTATGATCCCATAAGTAAGATTCCATCAAAGAAATTAGTGTAGAATACTTGAGCAAAGGGGTTCTACAAGGAGAACTGGAAGAAGTTGTTGCACCTTCATCAAAGGATTGTAAGTGCTTTTACTTGTATTTATTAATATATCAATGCTTGGATTGTTTCTTTCAAACTTATGTTTGGTCCCACATGAGTTTGTATTCAATAGATAGATCTATGTTTGAGCTAATCTCAGTAGAATAGAAAGTCCATTGTATCCTCGTTTGTTCTACATGACCTATCAGGGAGCTCAAGATCAAAGCTCAGCTTGGATTTCAAAAGGACAAATGTTGTTAACAAGGTACACATATTTCTTCTCTTTCCTCGTATATTATCTCGATTAGATCTAAAGTAATGTCAATGTGCATGTTAAGTACTTTTCTGTCTTGGCCTTAGGAGTCTAAAGACCAAGAGGGAATCTGCTTGTCCGTAGGAGGATTCACCTGTAACAGAAATTGGCAACTCCACTGTGGAGGAGCTCTCATTTTTGTTTCCTTTCCCATATCTTGTTTTGGTCCTTTTCCCTTTTATTGACCTTCTCCATACTGCCTTTGATTCTTAGATTTGTTTGATCACCTCTTTTTTCATCATCATCACCCTAATTTGTTGATCTTTCTTGGAATTTTGTTTTTTTGAGTGCTTTTCTGAGTTTTGAGAGTAGAGCGCTCCCCCTTTGCTGTTGTCAGAGTGCTAGATCTCCCCTTTAGCCTTACACAGAGTGTTGGAATGCTCTAGTTCCCCTTACACTAGAGTGTTACCCCTTTCTGTGAGGAATTCTCCAGAATTTTCATCTTCTGAAGTTGTTTCTTCATTTTGGCTTTGGCTCAGGAGTTTCATCCTCTCAGTTCATATTGGTATTGGCCTTCAACACCCTGTTTCTAAGAATTGATCTCTTCTTGTTTTTTATTTTGACATTTTCTTTCCTTAATTTGAAGTCACTCTTCGTCTTTATTGATTTAGAAGTGTCTTGCTGCTTTCTTCTCGTTTATCTGGTTGAGTAGAAACCTTTGTGAGGAATTTCAAAGATCTGTGAATCATCCCATTTGATCTCAGAGGTCTTTTGTCCAAACCTTTTTCAATCTTTTGAGTGTTTTTTGGTTTCATTTTGTAAATTTTGTGATCTTTGTCTTGCTTGTTAATCATAACAAGAGTGTCCTTTTTTGTGAAAAAATTTTCTTTTGATTGTCTGAACTTTTTTTATCTTAAAATCTGAATGACATTAGAAGTTTTGTGTCAAAATTGATAATCACTCACACACAAAGCAGAAGGATATTTTTATGATTGTTTTTGAATGTTAGAAGAAATTTTATGAGCTTTTTATCTTTACACTGAATTTGAGTGAGAAAGAAATTGATTGAGGACATTGCAAAGTGTTTGATAGTGAAAACAACTTTTCTCCTTCCCTTAAATAGGAATTCATCGAAAGAAATGATTGGTTATCATATTTTATGCATTTTGGGGAATTGAGTCATAACACCATCAATTTCACTTTCATAGACCTTTTGAGTAAAGAACAGCTGCAAAATGAATGCTAATTAAAAATTATCTAGAACATTTTGTTTTTAGGATCTTCCACCAACATTAGACTAGGATTAACAGTCTAGATTAGGCTATGAGTACAACTCTCCAAAGTTTTCAAAAACAAATATTAGCATCATGCGATAGGGAGAGTCAAATCCAATTGTCATATAGGATTTATGGGATCCCCCTCTCACACAGGGGTTACACACGAGGTTGCATTCAGGAGAATTACAGATATTATCCCTCCATGGTTCAACTGTTTGTAGTGGTCAGATCATATATTTGGGGATCACTCGAGGGTATACCCACGATTATGTGTGGGAGCCTCTCGAGTTGATTTCGGACTTGTTATCCTACCCATATGTTTGGATTAGGTTGTCGACTGTACCCACCTAGGGGCTGACTACGAGTTGGTTTCCTTAGTTGCCATAATCTTTAGGTACTTATACGAGGTGATGGTGAAGGGAAGTCTCACTGTACTTGGAACAGACATTGGCCAAACTGACTCAGGCTCCTTGGAGGGTAAATCCACAATTACTGCGTGGAATCTTGCACCAAGGTGAAAGTCCATTAAGCAGGTTTCCATTGTAACTATTCCACCATATCCTAGCCCCTTATTGACTTGATCACATGACATTGGATTTCATCACCAGCTAGTATGATCATCGAGAGAAGTTTTTTTTGCTTGGTTTGATTCCTAGATTTTATTAGTGTATGTTGTTTCTTTTCATTAGTTGGCCCTAGATTTTTAGCGTGTGCTATTATTCTCCAAAGTTGAGCCTATAGATGATAAAGGTCTTCGCCGATCGCGTAGGATGCAAGGGCTGCCTCCAAAAGGATACCAACCCTTACCTCCTAACCCTCTAGAAGACAACTACCATGGAGAGGTAGAAAATCAATTTGACGCTGGGAGTGTTGTTTCTCCTCCGTTAGACAATCCAGAAGGCACTTTGGTTACATTTGAGAATCCCACTCCTCGCACTACATCTATGACTACAACCTCTCTCGAACCACTTTTTCTTCATTTAGACTCCCTTGGGAACGTCATAGATGAAGAGGTCCCACAGTTACCTGAGAGAGTATTTACCAAAACATATATGGGATCCACAGAACCAATATTTGGTGATGAGTATAGGACTCCTATTCATCCTACCACTGCAGTAGATACAAATCCCACACCTGTTCGTTCTATATGGAGGACTTCATCAGGACACGATCTCTATGAGCATTTTGAATCCATTCGACAACCCTTTAATCCTCATGACCCTCCTATTGAAACTAGGCCATCCGATCAAACTATGAATCACCCCATCGATCAGGTCATTAACCCTATTGTTATGTCAACAAAAGTCCATCCTAAAGCTGGACTCATCACCTCTACTCATTCCCAAGGCACTTTGATCCCTACCCCCACTTTTACAAACTTTCACTCTATAGCTCCACATGTTCCACATGATCTTGTTGGGACATATTTGCACTAGAGAATGCAGACCCTTGCCAGCCAAATACAACCAACTGTGGGGAAATCATGATCTAGCAGACCTATCCCTCCCGGAAGACCAACATCCTATGGTGGGCCTACCCCTCTCAGGGGACAGCCTCCTTTTCATGTTCTTCTCGGAGGGAAAGCTCCCTTTGTCAGTCACACCCTGGTCATTAATCCATCGCTGGAAGGGAGGAAACCTTCATTTGCTGGAAATCCTTCACAATCTCAGGGAGTATCTTTAGGAGGCACATTTACCCAACCACATGTTGGGGGGCACTCATATCATAAACCTCAAGGAGGAGTATCAAATCCTATTACTTCTGGACCATCTTATGGACAACCTTATCCAGGCGGCACCCCAAACACCACCTAGAGTCCTCAAGGACAATAACCTTATCCTTCCCAAGGGTCTAATGTTTATCCTCCCCCTAATGTGTATTTGCCTCTGAGATATACTTATTACCCTCCTCAAGGGAAACATGTTTATCCTCCTTATGGGCAAGCAAATCACCTAGCTTATAATGCTCAAAACCCACCGAGTTATGCAAATGTTTCTCAACCATCATCGAATCTTTCTTATCCTGGTCAACAAAAACCATATGTAGGAGGACCTACTGGTTACAATTACCCACCTAACCCATTTTATGGTCCTACTGGTGTTCATATGCCACATCAGTATCATCCACAAGTTAACTGACAACTAACTTTCCTTGCGACTCTGGATATCCCAGACTTGTCTCGATTAACCAATGATCCTATTTTTCATTCACCGGTTTGGCTAGTTATTCCAGCTAAACTTGCTTCTGATATTCCTAAATTTGACAGAAAACCTGGAGAAGATCCAAATAACCATGACTTTCCATTTGTGGTGTTCATCAAACTCCCTCATGGATGATTCTATACGTTTGCATCTTTTCCAGTGAACAGTTACAGGCTCTACAACAAAGTGGTATATCGAACTACCACATGCTTCTTTTCATGATTTCAACTCCCTTGCTATGTCTTTCCTCACATACTTTCAACTACTTATTTGCTACAAGACGGGTACTGAACTCTTGACCTCCCTTCGTTAAACTAACTTTGTTCATATCTCTGACCATATTCATGAGTGGAGATGACAATGAAGGATGATCAAAGAAATCATTCCTGACCAATTATTAGCGTAGTGGTTTACTAAATCAATTTTACCCCCGATCACTTGTGATGTCGCTATGGGTGGCGCAGTCACTGAGGAAGAAACCATTGATTAAGCTCAGTACTTAGATTTGGTTTATTCACAATCTGGTACTTTGTATGAGTTACTTCTGAATGTTGCTCGAGCTAATGTTGATCCATACAAGCCTTCATCCTCATCTCATGCGGACAGTGTTATCGGTTTCGTCAAAACTCAATCTACTTCCCAGTCGACCACACTCTCCTCTACCTCCCCCCAAACTCAGATATCTAAGGTGAATGTAGTTCAATCTACCCCTTCACAACAATCTGGAGGTAAGAATAAGGCAAAAAATAAATAAAAAAAATACCAATAACAATGAACAACCAAAAAATCAAGCTCAAACACCTGCTACCGAAAAGCAACCACCGTGGAAACTGAAATTCCCATGTATCATTTGTGGTGATGATCACTACACTCGAGACTATCCACATCGTGATGAAGTGGCCAAACTTTTCCAGGGAAATTCACAACCCGTTGTGCTTACTCATCCTTTTCCACAACAACAATCCATGGTTGCTCAAACCCCCTCTCCTGGGGGCAGTTCTAGCCATCCTCATGATGAGGACTCGACAAGTGCCCATATTTATATGTTTAATGGGACTAATTTGACCACCTACTTGATGACATATGACATGCTAGTTAAACTAGACAAAGTGAATATCACTAACGGTTCTTCACAGGATCCATCACCGTCCTCCATTAGTCCTCCATCCATCAATCCTCCGTCTGGACCACTCCAAATCGAGAAACCTGCGTTCGACTCTATCTTATGCCCTCCTAAGAGAACTATCCAAAAGTATACCTTTAATCCTAACTCACGTGCCGCCCAACACTACAACATCGTTGAAGATATGGCTCAAGCACCATGTGCTATGTCCACGTTAGAAGTTCTACAGGACTTCCCCAGTCAACATAGAACACTCTTGGCTGCTATTGGCATTGTTGATCCTAAGTCATTCAAAAATATCATGTTTAACCTGGGCAATTATTCATCTCGACTCTCCCACCAAATTGCTTTCCAAATTGATGTTGTTTTTCACAATCAACAAATTCACCGAACCATCTTGGATGAGGGAGCCTCTACTTGTGTCATGTCTTTAGCATGTTGGAAAAGTTTAAACTCACCCACACTTAACAAACCCCCAATGATGTTATGCACATTTGATGGGATAGGTTTTCATCCCCATGGGCTTTTACAGTCCCTAGTCATCCAGTTGGGTGGAAAAACTGTCACTGTTGATGTCGAGGTGGTCGATGCTCCCCTCGATTACAACTTATTACTTGGAAGAATTTGGTTTTATGCTATGACTTTCATTGCCTCATTGGTGTTTCGATGTGTACAATTCCCACATCAGGGAAAAATTGTCACTGTCGATCAGTTAGAGTTATGTACACCCGACGCTCGCGCTCCCACTACCAACAATATTCCATTCTTGGGAGATCACAAGATCACGTATGAAAGCATTGGTGTTGGATTGTTGAAGGATTCTAGCCTTATGGGTACCTTCCCTACACCAATTTCACAGACTACGCATAATATTGCCACCATCGATATGATTTCGACCACGGTTTATCAATCTTTGGAATCGTCTAACCTTGGATTGTACCTATTCCCTTGGAATTCGATGCACTAGGTGACACCATGCCACTTAGTCCAACTGAAACATCATAGGTTTCTATTCAATTCACCTCTCCCTCCTTGGATGACTAACATCTCTTGGCACCTGACAGTTACTCGATGCCATCATGGTTAACTTCCTTATCATCTGTAATCGACTACATTTCGCCAATTTCTCCCTCTAATGAATCTATTAGGGAAATTTTGAGCATTGACGAGCTACCTTGGGATGATAACCATCATCAATCCTCTTTTCTTCCCCATCATGAAGAAATTTGGGAAGATATACACTCTATCTTCCCTCTCGATGTTGATTTTTTGTTGTCTCCCATGACTTCAACTTCTGATGATTTGCATCCGGTAGTTGACATGGTCATCTCTTCAGTAGGGATTTTGGAGCCTGATCTCCTTACCCCTGACGATACCCTCGACATGTGTTCCTTCCAGAGAATTATTCTTCAATCCAATGAAGATCTCTTAGAAGCCATGACTGAGTTTTGTCCCTTGACATGGTGTCCTTCTAGAGCGTTATCCTCTTGGAAGCCATGATCAATAAGAAGTCATGAGCATAGTTTCTCTTCTGTGTAGAAATCTCGTTAAAAAATGAAACCGAGGTTAGGAGAATAGTTTCTCTTCTCTGTAGCAAGATCGTTAAAAAATGAAACATAAGATTTGAACATAGTTTTCCTCTCTATAGCAAGCTTGTTAAAAAATGAAACAGAAATATGGGGATTGAACCCGGAGCCTTGAGCATAGTTCTTTTCTTGTGTCAAGCTCGTTAAAAAATGAAACAATCACCTCTCTTGTCGAGTCGAGTCCTTCGTTAGGTCTCGTATTTTGAACCTTCATTTCATATACCCTTATCCTTTTTCTCAATCTAGTCGAGAAATTGGTGACAACCTTAAAGTCAGTGAATGAATTGAAGTTTGGGGGGCATGTCTCCAGCCTTTGATGATCATTCTAGAGTTAAGCCACTAGCTCTCAAGCTGGGGGCATATCGATCTTAGTCTTTGTTCTTTCTCATGCTCATAAATACATGAGAATGCAACCGAGCAACCTTTTATCTCTTTTTCGGGCTCGCATGGATATACGAAAAATGAACCCCTTGGAGTTGTCTTTAATCTCTTTTCAGACTCTCTAAACATGAAAAGATTGTCGAGTGATATTGCTTCCTTTCCCACTCGTTAAAAGGTTTGAAAGGGCATCTTTCAAGTGATAATTATCTCTTTTTTGGCCTCGTGAGACTAATATTACGAAAAAGGACCACATTGGAGTCGTCTTTAAGTTGTTTTCAGACTCTCTAAATATGAAAAACCATCGAGTTTACCTTCTCTAGACTCATTAAAAACTCATACATTGAAGCGCCCATATGGGACTGAACCCTTACTTCTTCCAGTTTGTTAAAAAAAGGAAGAGGAACTTACCGAAGGTGATTTATATCGAGCATATGTTACCCTCCTTGATCTTGTTAAATTAAAAAGAGGTACTCGTCTATCTGGATGGGGGAAAAATTGAAGGAAGCAAGCCAAGCAGTTTTTCAGAACATTACCAGTAACCCTTATAGTGTCCCTTGAACACGACATTTTATCTTTGCACACATTTCAATCCTTTGAACCTCTGCACTAAACCAATCCTTTGAGTTTCCTTACTCCTTTGGGTCACTTGATGTAAGTCACAGTATCCATTGCATTATCAAGTTTCAGTCCATGTCAAGTTTTTGCTGTCATGCCTCAGTGTTCAAGGGAAGTATCTGCCTCAAGAGTCAGCCATCACAAATATTCTGTTTCAATACCCATGTCAGTCCATGTTCATTTTATCCACCAATTACATCTCTGTTTCCATTTTGTTTCATTGATGGGGGATACATTAAGGCCCTCCTTCGACAAGTTTGTTCCTGTTGACTTTAACACATTATCTAGGAGCTAGACTTAGAAACCAGTTAGTACTTTGGGACCTGCATGCCTCAATGGCAGACCTCCTCATGTCCGACAGTGGGTTTACATCATTGAACTTTGATCAGATGATTCCACAGATGTTCAACTTCATCTCATCCATTCACATTCGTTGGAATGTACTAGAGTACCTTGGGAATCATTGACATCAATGGTGATCTCCCTTGCGCTTTTTAACGATTTACCTCATTGACCGGTAATCAAGTGGTTTCTGACATGTTCAACGTCAGGACATCTATTCACATGGTTAGATTCTTACTACATCAGGATTGGTAAGAATACCCTAGGTTTATTCATCACTCATATACATACTTTGCCCAGGTTGCGACGGAGTTTCTCTTGAACTATGGCATATACACTGTTACATATATCCACTTTGTATTGGTCATGGCTATGTCTTGTCATCTCGTAGATCCACTGTGTATTCTTTGTGGCTACGGTCATTTCAGGTCATAGGTGTATAGATCCACATTGTATATTCGGTGGCTATACCTTTTATCAATATCATTATGGATTCATAGTGTATTCTATGGCAGCCATACCTGAAAAAGTCTTTATCACTCAAGCATAGGTACGCCTGCCTTGGGTTTGAAACATGTCATAATATTTGTTTGATGGTTGTGTTCATCTTTTTCTGGTCTCTCTGTGTCCATACCCTTGCTAAAAAAAGTATACAAAGTACTTTAGTCATCATCATCTTCTAACTTTGCACTTTGGGGGGAAATCTATTATACATCAAAATTACTCACTTCAATAGTGTCGCAAGTGTCGTCATTACAAGTGTTGTAAGTGTCGCATCTTGACCACAAGTTTCTTAAGTGTGACAAACATCATACTACCATCTTGCCTATGTCATATCTCTAATGACATCGTAAGGACACTAAGACACCTCAAAGACTAGTTTTGAAGAAGGAAAATCAATTAACAGAAGAGTACAAACCTTGTGCCACTGAAAAAGACACTAAAACATCAATTTTGGGAGGAATCTCTCCCCTACCTACTGATAGGGAGGACTAGTGCTCTATACTCCCTTATAGAGGAGCGTTCCAGTGCTTTGTTCCCCTTTTGAGGGAGCACTACCCTTTTTTGGGTGAAATTTGGTTTTTTGGAGGAAATCAGAGGACAATCCCCTCAATATCTGAAGGTAGTTGGGTTCGAATCTTGGGTCAAGGGATGATCTTAGGGAAGATTCCCAACTGAAGGAGAGTAATCATCAACTTATCCCAAAGATCTCTCAAGTGGTTGGGCCTCTCCAAGGCTATATAAGGAGGCCTCCTCATGGTGAAAGAGAAAAAAAGAGAAGCACCTAACTTATGATCTCATAAGGAAGGACATGACAGGGGATGGAGATTGAGAATTACACCAAACTTATGATACCATAAGTAATATGCCATCAAATCAATCAGTGTATAATATTTGAGCAAAGGGGTTGGACAAGGAGAACTAGAAGAAGCTATTGCACCTTCATTAAAGGATTGTAAGTTCTTTTACTTGTTCTTATTAATATATCAATGCTTGGCCAGTTTATTTCAAACTTATGTTTGGCCCCACATGAGTTTTTCTTCAGTAGATAGATCTATGTTTGAGCTAATATCGGTGGAATAGAAAGTCCATTGTATCCTCATTTTTTCTACAGGACCTATCAGGGAGGTCAAGATCGAAGCTCAACTTGGATTTCAAAAGGACAAACGTTGTTAACAAGGTACATATATTTCTTCTCTTTCCTCATATATTAGCTCGATTAGATCTAAAGGAATGTCAATGTCCACGTTAAGTAATTTTCTGTCTTAGCCTTAGGAGTCTAGAGACCAAGACGAAATCCGCTTGTCCGTAGGAGGATTCACCTGTAACAACAATCCAAGGAAAGGAATAATACTTAATTCAAAAGAATTCTCACCATAGCCTTTGTGATGGTGTAAGGTCCGTTATGAGTGGAAACAACTTCTGATGGGGTCCTATGAGGCACTCTTTTTGCAAATGCAACCAGACCTTATATCCCACCTAAAATTTGTGTGGTACCCGGTGATGATCGTAGCGCTGCGTGTACTTTGCATTGGCTTTCTGCATGATATCATGAACTTGTTGCTGGATGTTCTTGATGCACTAAAAAAAAAATCTACCCGATCAACCTTAGTATGAGTATGGGAGGAATCTTCCTATGCAGTTGCAATGGGTAGATCTATGTCAATGGGGGCCAATAGTTGGATCCTTAAGAACACCTGAAAAGGGTTGTGGCCAATAGAGATATCGAGGGATATGTTGTAGCTATGTTGAACATAAGGAAGGCTTTGATCCCATGTGCGTGGATGTTTTGAATTATAAATCCTTAGGATATGAACAATCATCTTGTTGACTACCTTTGTTTTTCCATCAGTCTGTGGGTGGAAGGAAGTCGATTTTTTCATCTTGGTGTCCATCATCCACCATAGGATGAACCAAAAAGTGATCAGGAACCTACAGTTGTGATCAAAGATAATATTTTTTGGGAGCCCAAAATGAACCTAAACATGTGTGAATAAGAGCTTGGCAGTGGCCTCGGTTTTGATTCTCTTCTTGTAGGGTGCCGAAATTGACATCTTAGAGAATCAATCAATGACCATGAAGACACCATCATTCCCATTCTTGGTTGAAGGTAGAGCAAACATTTAGTCCACCGAGATGGACTCCCAAGGCCTATTCGAGGTATGCAGAGGGGTGTATATCCCCTGTTTCTTGATGGAGGGATTGGAAATGGAACAATAAGTGTAGGATATGATGTACTTGTGAACATATTATTGAAGCTTCGACCAATAAAAATGATTTTGCAATACTTCCATTGTTTTCTCTACACCAAAATGTCTATTTCCTGGGTGTAATGAGCTTCCTAGATCATATTTTCATGCTTGCTTGAAGGAACACAAAGATGACTTAGATGGAATAGAAATCCATATTAGAGATGAAAGTCTAGAACTATTTTTCCTATGATCAATGTCTTATATGAAGTAGCAAAGTCATAGTCATTATTGTATAATTGTGACCATCCGGATGTCCCATGTCCATAGAAGTTGAGAATTGTGGTTAGTGTTGCTACCAGGGGTTGACTGAGGAAATATGTGACATGGTTGGTGCTACCCTTTGTTGGGTATGTGTTATATTCTTTGCACGAGATGGAGTGTCTAAGCGCCTATGCCGGGTGCGCAGGGGGGTTAGAGGGGGGGTGCAGGGGTTCAGGGGCAGTGCCCCCGATTTTTTTTTTTCCGGGCCGACATATTTCTGCCGGGCCGACATATTTCCGCCGGGCCGACATATTTCTGGGATGACATATCTTTGGGACCACATGATATTAGGTGGTTTTTTGGCACATGGTTTTTTGCCGATGGTTTTCTATTTCCGATTAAGGAATTAGGGTTTTGGACTAATCCAGGTCATTGGGTTAGGGTTTTGGATGCCGCTGGCTCCTATATGTATATTG
>ML787157.1:711841-730125 GCA_009831015.1 Picea engelmannii
CAAAAGACAGGCTGTAGTGGCACTTTCAACTACAGAATCTGAATACATGGCAGCCACTCATGCAAGTAAGGAAGCAGTATGGTTACAAAGATTATGTTCAGGTATTGGGTTGGTACAAGAAGCTGTAAGGATAGAGTGTGACATTCAGAGTGCAATTTTCTTGGCAAAGAACCCTGCTTATCATTCAAAGACAAAGCACATTGATGTTCAATATCACTTTGTGAGAGACATGATTGAAGAAAACAAAGTATCACTGATGAAGGTAGACACTTTGAAGAATGTTGCAGATTCATTAAAAAAATCTGTGAGCACTGAGAAGTTCTCTTGGTGTAGAGGATCCATGGGCATTGTTGCCTTGGATTGTTGACTATGTAACTCTGTAACCCCCTGTGTGCAAAGAAAACAACAAGTGGGAGAATGTTGGGTATGTATTATATTCTTTGCACAAGATGAAGTGTCTGAGCGCCTGCACCGGGCACGCAGGGGGTTTAGAGGGGGGGTGCAGGGGGGCGGAGCCCCCCCCCGCGGGGGTTCGGGGGCAGCGCCCCCAATTTATTTTTTTCCGGGCCGACATATTTCTGCCGGGCCGACATATTTCCACCGGTCTGACATATTTCCGGGACGACATATTTCCGGGACCACATGATATTAGGTGGTTTTTCGGCACATGGTATTTTGCCGATGGTTTTCTATTTCCAGTTAAGGAATTAGGGTTTTGGACTAATCCAGGTCATTGGGTTAGGGTTTTGGATGCTGTTGGCTCCTATATGTATATTGTATTGTAAACAATGTAACACAATGTATGAATATAATATATGTTGGTCTTCCCGGTTTGGGTTTCCAGGTGAAAAATCTATGTGTAATGTTTGTATTTGCCATTGTATCTTTTCTATTCTTTTCTGAATATCAGTTTGCAGTAGATATTGTACAAGGTTAGAATTTACACCCTTCTTGTACTTGATATTCAAGTGGAATTGTTGCATGTACATGAACCACTTCTTATGGTGGTCATTATGTACATTTCCTTGTGTTTGTGTGAATTGCAAAGGCCTATGATCAATTTGGATGATCACTTCCTTCCCTAGAATGTTATGCCTCCATCGTCAAAATGCATGCACAATAGAGTACATATATTTTTCATATGTGGGGTATCTATGAACGATATCAGATAGAGTTTCATTGTAATGGGATATCTGATTCCCATGTTGAGTGCAGACTCCTTGGATAGCATAAATTGAAGCATATGTCTAAATCTTGAATGGTTGTTGCAGGTTTGGCAGAATAAGGATTGGTGTTGAGCAGAGGCGAGATTTCAAATCCTTGAATTATTTCTATTGGGGAATAGACCACATAAAATTTTCCTTTGCTCCACCCTTGGTCACCTGGCTTAGGGCCCAATAAATATGAGAGAAACCCTAAGAAGATACATATCTTGGTTATTGTCCTTGGGGCCGACCAATTGTGGATGAATTGGGTCCTGGTTGGATCCACATGTACAACCTACTCATCCACAATGTATCCCAAATATTATATTCTTTGCATGTCGAAGGAACTTGTCTCCAAATTGGAATATAACTTGTATTTTCACAGGGTTCCCAAGACCTGTCGAATATGCTCCAGATGTTCCTCACATGTTTTTTTGAAGATGAGGATGTCATCCAAATATACAACCACAAAGGAGTTTGTGAATGGTCGTAATATATCATCCATCATCCGCAGTGACCTTCCATTCACCTTCTGATCGAACCATAAAGAGGAAAAACCTCTTGGTTTGAGAGACCACCTTTTTGCACTACTTCTTGGATATCAAAGAGACTGCAACCTTTGGGACTTCCTTTGGTACCCTGTAGAGTTGATCTCCCAAAGTAATATTGACACTATGAGTCCTATATTAATAAACAACATGACACTTCCACATATATGGTGTTCCTAACAAAACATCAAAAAATTAAAGAGGGGAAACATCACACAATACCTCATATTTGAAGGGTTTGATGTTGTAGTTCAGGTGACACTGTTGGCTGATGTAGATGTCTTGCCCCTGGTAGAGCCAACCGATGGTGTATGGATGAGGATGCAATGTCGTTTTCAGGTTCAACCTCTTTACAACCTCTGTTGAGATAAGGTTCTTCTGGCTACCACTGTCAATAATGAAATGGAGTGGGGTCCCCTTCACCCACATTTGTGACTGGAAGAGGTTCTCCCCTTCTTCAGGCTCCTACAGTTCCTCTGGCTAGAATTTTGTGATAGAAATGGTGACAATTGGTTTTTCTTCAATGATCCACTTTCCATTTATTGGTTCTGAATCAGAGTCTAAGTCAACATATGACCCTGGGGATTTCGTCTTAGCCAACAATGACTGCTTGGAGTGACAATCATCAGTATTGTACCAAGGGATTTTGCGGATCTCGCACCACTTTCTAGGGTCCTTCCTCGAATTCCCATTACCCTTCTTTGTCAGTGACTTGGGATGGTTATCCTGGGGCTTCCCATAATTTATATGTCCTTTGTCCTGGGATTTAGGGACACCCTTACCATACTTTGGTTATTGTGTATTTTCATATTCTAACTACCATTTATTCTGTTGCTTAAATTTTTTTCTCAATTTTGACAACATACCGATAAGAGTCTCCCAATGATGATATTTCTATAAAATCCATTTTGGTTTGGTGTACTTGTGTAGAGCCCCATGGTATTTTAGGACCATATGCTGCTTAGAGTCTTTGACACCTAGATTGGTGCACAAGGTATGGAAGGTATTTGTGAAATCTGACACCTTTTTTCCCCTCTCTTGACACAATGTGGTCCATCTCATGTACTATTCATCATAATTTCCAATAGTATAATATTGTTCCTTGAGGGCATCAACAAAATATTTCCATGTGGGTCCTGGCCCAAAACTTGCAGACTCTTCCTTGACATGTTTCTCATAGTAAGTCTCCCACCAATGTCGTACATGGGGAAGGGCCTTAAGGAGAACAAAGGTGCTTTTTTCACAGTTGGAAAAGTTTTGGATAGATAAATATCCCTCCAATAGACTTAACCATTTTTTTCCAAGGTGTTGGCATCTGTATGGCCTTCAAATAAAGGAATATCAAAGTTAAATTGAATCTTAAAGGGTGTCGCTCCTCCAAAGTGACTTTTGGTTGAAGGTGCTTCTGTTTTTGTTGACACCCACCAAAGGATATCGATGAATTTATCCACCATATCATTCCTTTGTTGCATGAGGGTTTCCTCAAGCAACAATTTGAAAGGATCTCATGCCCTATCAAGCCTCTTTTATTCCACCATTGGAGGTTTCTTGGGCGTGAGGGAGCGAATTTATTCAAGAGAAATAAGATCGAGACCCAACTCTCTATACCCTAACCTCGTTGGGGACATGCACTAAGAATGACAAGGAGCATACTACTTTGATACCACTGATCCAGATTATTTTGAGACTAATATGAAGGAACAAATATAATATATATATATATATATATATATAACAAGAAAATACACAGATATATGAAACATAACACAGTAATAAAATGAAATTCATATTCTATTTATGATCTAGGTGGATATTAGTGGCCACACACCTTTTCCAACTCGCTCAAAACTGTTTTTTGGCAATTTACTATTTTTAGCAGTTTTTAACTTTCAGGTCCATTTTGAGGGCCTAAATGAAGGTTTTTCGGGATAGAGCTTCTCAATGATAGCCAAAAGCTTTGATTGAGCCCCTAAAATGAATCTCCTCGATGATACCTTTCCAATCGGCTTCGCCTAAAATAGAGATTGTAAGCAAAAGTTATGACCCCGAGAAGTTGATGTACTAACTTACCCAAACAGGGCCCACATGACTTTTGGCGCTTCATCTCCTAGGGTTAGATTTTTGGATGTCTAGGGATTTTGAAATTCCTGTTTATTATAAAAAGTCCTTCATAGCCTCATTGTAATCATCTTCTTGTGAATGAGTGCAGCTGTCACATCTCTTCTCAGAGATAAGTCGCCACCATTCCAACAAGCTTGTTTTCGGCTACATTTTACAGTTTCAACTTATTTCCTTATTGAATAGAAAACTAGTTTTACTATATATCTAGTATTCTATGTTAAGAATATTTTAATAATATATATTCATTTCGTTATGCTCATAAAATCTGGATCAGTGGTATCATAGCGGTCTTCTTCTTGTCATCTTAATGCATGTCCCCAACGAGGTTAGGGTATAAATAATTGGGTCTGGAACTTGTTTCTCTTGAGGAAAAAATCTCTTGCATTGATCTGAAAAGATATTTTAAACGAAAATGGTTGAGTTATTTTACCATTTAGGAAACTATTGAAATAGAAAGAATTATAAATGAAAACATGGCAGCCATATAAACATATACAGATCTGAACATAAGCATGAAGAATGTTGTTCCAGAGTTTGTACTTAAGGCTTAGAAAGTACAGTGTCTAGGCATCCGAAAGTGAGTAAAGGATAAAAAGGGAGAAGAGTCAACCTTCAAGAAAGGAAGCTAAGGATGATTTCCAGGTTGTCGCTATCTCACTTCCAACTGTTCCTGAATTTTTATATCATGTTCAATCGCGTCCCATGAATGTTCAAGTTCTACCCAGGTGGTGGTTGTTTTAAGTATGGTATCGAAAATGTTTAAAGTGATATGGGTTTGGTATGATAAGCCGGGTTCAATATTAAGTTGTTTTAAAATGGGGACAGTCATAGAGGAACAATAAAATTAAAGGAGAGTTGAAGGTTTTTGATGTTGTATCAATTTGATCTTATAAAAGAGAACTTTTGAATCCAATATTAAAGATAAAGTGCAAACCAAAGGCCTTTTCTGTAACTGAGTTATATTTAAAATAAATGGTGTGTGAAATGTGAGAAAAACATTAATCTATCTATAATGAAAGGCTCCTATCAAGGGAGAATCTCACCCTATAAACAAAAGAAGAAAATAAGATAAAAATAAATCTAACGAAGCATAAAATATGACAATCTAAAGGGTTCACAGGTCTTGTACCTTCTAATAGCCGATACAGAGGAAAAATTGTAAACAATATAGATGACTAAAAATTGATCACCACAGTAGAGGTTTTACTAAATTGCAATTAAACGTTCATCAGACATATATAAGTGAAATGAAATTTGAATATGAAATCACAGAGGAAACGAACTCATAATACAGTCTTGACGGAATCAGGAATCTTCGGATTTTCTTTGTATTAATTCTCAAAAAGGAGATAGTCTTTATTACAATCGACCAAAAAGGTCCATCCCTTTTTCTTTCTTCTAATTACATATTTATACAACTTCTTCATGCTAGGATCTCAATCGTCACAGCAGTTTTTTGGCTACAAAAAGGAGATTTAAGCGTTCCAATTCTTTGTCTTTGTCCTCTTTCGGGCGGATGGATCACCTTCCTTTCTTTAAACTTCAAGTTCTAAAAATAGAACAGATAGACACATGTCATTATTTGGTACCCGAAGACTGCCCCTTTGCCTGCTGTGTGAAAATGATGCACTTATCCACCAACTGGGCTATCACCCTGGAATGTTCTGCTTGATTATTTGCCTCAAAAGTGTAACAATCCTTCACTAATTGTGGCAACTTTATTTCTACCTATTGGTCTTCGGCACTAATAGAACGTAAAAGTAAACTTGGTTTTATTATCCATCTGTCTATTTGAACTATATCTATCTGGCTTGTCTATGATATTTCATCCAACTCTCTTTCCTCATTCTCCTTGACATTGAGCAAGTGTTTAGCTATATTGATATGGCCCAATGTCTCAGTACTGCTTTCACTATCGAGACACAACGAACTCCCATCTACGAAGCCAAAATTTTCTTCACAATATTTTCTTACCTCTTTAGCTTGTTGTATGCCTTCTGATATGTTATGCTCCCATTCATTCAACAAGATGTTACCTCGAGTCTGCTCTGGGATGGAAAACCTAAAACTACTGCCCGTTTCCCTTTTTGTTGTGGCTATAACAACCTCTTGGAAAGTGACTTGAGCCACCCCAGCTTATTTTTCTCTGAAAGAGATGTTTTCCATTACTTGATCAATAAGTTGGCAGCTATTTTGAATAGTTTCCACCTTAGCAAGTAAATCGTGTTGAGCTGCCAATACTCTTTTTCGGATTTCTGTGGCTTGGGATTGAAATATCCCGATATCTATCACCTGGCTTTCGATGAAATTTAATTTGGCTTGTCGCTGCTCTATCAATTCTTCTAGTTGTCTTATCTGTGATTGGCTGGTCTGGGCCACCTGCTGTGTTTGTTCGAGATCAGTTTTGAGCCCCTCAATTTCCTTTTGATCAACTTCTCTAGCTTGCTCTATACTTGAATTCACCTGATCTCTGGCAGTTGCCTCTGTTGTATCCAATTTAGCCTCCAAGGTTTTGATTAAGCGGTTTTTTCACTTCAACTGATCTTTTAGGGACTAGACATAATATTGGTTGGCCACAGCAAAAGCCCCCAATGTCCCTGCTATTTGAGTTGCAAATTCTTGCTTCTTCATGTCTTTTCCATCAACTAAGATTTTAAATTTCTTGGTTACCTTGCCTACTTCTTGATAAAGCTCTTGCTTTACAACGACCTTTCTCTTCTTATCGAATAAAAATTCGTTTGGAGGCAACTCTTCCACAATTATGGGCGATAGTTCTTTACCGAAAATCCATCCAACGTCTGGGACTCCCTTTGTGGATTGTAGGGGAGTAATAAAAATGATGGGACTGTTTATATTCTTGGACGATTTCCCCGGAGTAACAACCAAGGTTGGATTTCTTGTAGGGTTGGGGGTCTCGGCTTCCTGTTTCGGGGCCCCAGTTTGCTTCTTCTTTTCCTGGTGTTCTTCTTGGTCAGGTGAAGAATCTTTGGAGCCATTGTCTTCCGTTTGCTGTACATATGGGGTTGTCGGGTTCTTACCCTATAAGACTGGGGGAAGGCAGCTTCGCCCGTGTTCCTGGAATTTGAAAAAATCGACCATCTCTTCGGGTGACAGGGATTATATCCGACTGAATAACTCTGCATAGGATCTCGCGCCTCGAAAAATATCATCATGAGGCAAATTCTCGTGTTCATATATTTTATGGCCACAAATAGCCATGTTATTACTCACGACCCTGTGTGGGTCATGTTTCTTGAACTCAATGTGGACGAATTCAATATCTTCCAAGGTTGTTTCCTCGGCCTTTGTGTGTCCGAAATATAATAAAGAATAAGTGTTCAAATGAATGGGGAAAGGTGGCCATACCTTTTTCGAAAATCCTTTAATCTCTTTGCTTATGCCACCAATCATGGTTTGCCTAGCGATTTCGCGACAAACCAACCTATCTGGTATAAATAATGGTAGGGAATATGGAGGAATAGAGGCGTCAAAAACCCTGATATAGGAAAATTATGCCTCTACGTACCAGTCGGACATGCTACTCAAGTTGGCCGCGATGCTATCTGAAATCCTGGGTGGTGGATTACCGAAGATGATGACATGCATCAACAACATTACCCAATTTAAAATCTCGTATATGAAGTATGCGGCCTTATCCTCCCAAAGTTTTGAATGGTAGACATGGATAGGATTAGCATCAAATGGAGTCTAGCTCTAGCTCATTAGGGGAAAAGGCGTCATGAAACAAACGACATCCATGATGTATGTGGACATAAAAAATGAAGTAGCCTTCCTATTTTCCCTCTGTGTCCGGTATTCTGTAATCCGACTGGTTAGACTGTCTGACAACAGTTTGGACTAGTCGAAGGAACAACCTTCAGCGACTGTATGAATCAGAGGCACCCAAGGTAGAAACAAATGTGTGGTGTCCTCCCTCCCATACAATCTATAGGTCATCATTGCTATGTATTTGAATTGTGGTTCCAAAGAAGAGATTGAATAAACTCCATTACTGTCCACCCTGAACTTTGTCGGGTGTGAGACCCAATCCTTGATCAAATCAGACAAGTTTCTGTCATATTGCTCGCATTCCTTTCACTTAAAACTTTCCAGAAATGCGGAATCATGTGAGAATTTTGGTGTGGGTTATAATTGGTACATCACCTACAAATGTTGTGGTCTAAAGGTTCCAGCGATCACCTTCTTCTCACTGATAATAGTTCTGGTCGGGATATCCACGTGATCTAGCACCCATCGGATCATATCATAGTAGGGAAGGAGTCATGGCCTAGCCGCTACCTTATGCATCTCTGCTTGAACAATGATCTTGTATTTGGTGGCCAAGTCGTCCTTTTCATTATCACTGGAATCGTTTGAATAGTTCCCTAATTCGGACGGCATAACTTTGGAGACATATGACCAGGTTCTGACAGAATCAATACTTCAGGGTGAAGTATCAGAAACATTATCTGAGCCTTGCCCTAAACTCTCAACAATTTCCTTGGACACTTTTCATGGGGCCATGATAGAGGAATTTGACTTAGCTCTCCTGTAGTAAAAATATGTATACATACAAAAATTAGCTTGATGATAAAATCTTCTCTACGCAAGATAGAAATGAGCTTTGAAACATTGAGAGAAAGAGATCTATATCTTGGCCATTTAAAACCTCGACATCCCTATGAACAGAACGGTCAAATCATTTTTAGAGAAAGATTTAGCAATAAAAACCATATCCTTACCTGTCACTTCACCATATTTCCAATTAATGCCATAAATTTCGACAGGTCGTGACACAAGTTAGCACAAGAAACATTTAAATTTACCTCGTAGATTGTGATAATTAATATTTGTATTAAACCACTTATTAATCTGTCTTAGGTTATTTAATTAGATTTTCTTTAAACTTTAATCACATTTTCGGCGTTCGCCGTAACGGGAGATTTCACTCATATCCTTCGAGCCCCTAAAACACGAGATCAAGATGACGCAATCTAGTTAAACAAAAAACGTAATCTAGATTAAGTGTTTAATTGATATCGTGACTTCGCGACTAGGGGCTACGAAGGTAAAGTTTCTTGGAAAAGAGAATGTTGAGTCGCGAAACCCCGACGGTGTTTAATTGATATCACGAATTCGCCACTCGGGGCTACGAAGTTAAAGTTTCTTGGAAGAGCAAATGCTAAGTCGTGAAACCCCGACGGTGTTTAATTGATATCCCGACTTCGCTAATCGGGGCTATGAAGGTAAAGTTTCTCGGAAGAGTGATCACCGAGATGCGAAATCTCGACATAACTTAACTAAGGTTTAAGGAACTTTACTCTCGGCGCTAATATGGGTAATCTTTCTAGGCAGTTTCACGACTTCGCGCATCGGGGCTTGGAAACCGTGTGACTTGTTACTCCCAAAGTGTGATATTCCGAGGTATATAAAAGTGAAAAATCTCATTTAACGGTAAAAAGGAGATGGATTAGGAGTACGACGGCCATCGTCACTTCGCATATCATTACTACTGAGACATTCAATGGATAAAATGTCATGAAGTAAAAGACAATTAAAATCGAACCTTTGATTTTAAGAATTATATTTAAACCAGTTGAGAAAGGCAGCTCCAACATAGGCTCCAACTAGGGATCCCGTCTTCCTGCGAGATGGGAAGAACAGTAGAACATGTGCTTGTATTGGGTAAATGGAGTCATTGGTTTTACTTTTGCGAAACTTACTTAAAGAAAGGGGATACAGAGGGAAGAAGAGCTTCCGTCTTTTACTTCTGAAAAGAGTTTCAAACTCAGCTGCAGTCTCTTTCATGAATTTCTCTTTCTCGTTACTGAATTTAGGTCTTCATTGAGACAATCAAAACAGTCCTAGGAAATCCAACAGATCTTGTGGCTTTTGGTTTGCATCAAACGAAGTTTATCACATGTTTTTAATCGGGGAGCCCTATCTGAACTTAGGATGTAGATCCGATTTCGAGAAAGTTGATTACCAAAGTAGAGTGAGATTCATGTATAATAGCCTTACAGATATCTCAGATATTGCTTCACTGCCAGCGAGCCTGTTCAGTACCCTTGTGAAGTTATCTGGCCCTTTTTGTTGAATTTCCTTTCATCACTTCAAAATATATTTATGCATTTAAATGCTGAGATGAGGGCAATCATTTCTGAATTTCCTTTCATCATCTCTTTGGACTATATGGGGCAATTAAATATGACATTCCTTTCACCATCTGTCTTATAATTTAATTTTTAAAACTCGAAGTGGGGGCAATCAGTTTGTATGAGGGATGATATATGTGTAATATTTTCATTGGAGGTCTATCAACTTACTTTGATTACTTGGTACCAACCTTCCTTTCACTTTCAAAACACCTTAGCCCATAGGGAAAAAGGGAAAGATTACTTCCAGGGGCCTTCTTTCGAGCAAGCCTCAATCCTTCGAAACTGTTGAAAAACCTAGAAGAGTCAATATCAACCTATACATAGCTTTGTTTAGTAAGAGACTGAGGAGTTGTGAAGACTGGATTACTTTCTAAAATCTGCTTTACAGCTTCCAAAGCTAAAATGTAATATCTTCCCCTATGTATAGAACCCGGAAAGAAGCTTGGTTTTTTAAGAACGTATGTCTACAGACAGAAAAAAAAAATGACGGAGAGAGATCTGGGATTCAAAACACAGGGATTATAGACTAAAAATGACCTTTGGGACCTTTTCCTAGAGACACTTTACTTTCTTTGCTTATTTTAATTACCTCCTATCTTTGTCTAGGTGAAACTTTTAGGGCCCAAAGTAAGGAGTCATTATTTTAATCACCAGTTAAGAGAAAACATCATATTTATGAGATTATTATGACGCTTTAGAGACCTTTGTTAAAAGAAAAGAAAAGTTCTCAGGATTTCGTACCTTTGCCTTACCATTTAGTTTTCTTTTAAAATAACAGAAAATATTTTCTATCACTTGTTTTCGGCAAATTTAGTCTCCGATATATGACTTTTTGTTTTCTCATTTTGCTCGTGTGGACTGCAGCCGAAATCCTATACACACGAAGAGTGCTTTTTAAAAGAGCTGAATGTATTGAAAATTTCGTATCTCTATTTCTATAAAAATCACCCACCTAATTAATTAAAGGTGAAAGTAAACTTACCAAAGAGAAATTATGAAATAGATAGAAAACACAAACCGGTATATACAATGGAAATTTTTTGGGAACCAATTATTGCATAAAGTGTTTTAAATAACGCCCATTGACAGGGGCATTGAAGATTTTACCGCCCAGATTTTCTAATAGAAATGAAAATTTTCCTTCGGGAGCTGCAACTTTGAATGGTCCATACCATGTATGATCGAATTTACCATGGTTCACTGAATCTTCCTTTCTAGAATCCCATTTCAAGACCAAATCCCCAGGGAGAAACTCTCTATCTTTTGCCTTACGGTCGAATAACGTTTTCATGTCATCTTGGTATTTTTGCAACCGTTCGTCCACTTCGACCCTCTGTTGTTGTACTTTGATCAGTTGATTTATCCTTCTTGTGACATGATTTGGTTCTTCTTTCTCATCTTGCCACAATTTCATTACAGGAAGTGCCAGGTTTATGGGTAATTCCACGTTGGTCCCGTACACCATATGGAAAGGAGAATTTTCGATAGATTTCTTCGTGCCTATCCGATTTTCCCATAAAGCATATTTCAAATGCACATGCCAAGATTTTTTGTTCTCGTTCAACACTTTCATAATTATATTGATCAGACTCTTGTTTGAAGACTCAGCTAGTCCATTTCCTTGGGGGTAATATGTCATGGAATGGCCGAGTACGATATTCTATTTTTGGCAAAAACTGATCATAGCCATAGATTTAAAAGCCTAGGCATTATCCGTAACTATCTTTCAGGGGCAGTGGAATCTAGATAAGATGTTCTCTTCTAGGAAATCTATTACTACTGAATTAGTTTCCCTTCTGGTTGGAATAGCCTCCACCAATTTAGTGAAGTAATCTATGGTAGTCAGTATCCATTTGTGTTGAGTGCTAGAATGGGGGTTAATTTCGCCTATAAAATCTAGTCCCCATTGCTGAAAAGGGGCTTCCGTCTTGACCGGGACCAATGGTAGCGCTGGGAGTTTATGCTTGCCTGCGACCAATTGGCAAGGGTTGCAAGTTCTGACTTTGGCATTAACATCTGAGAAATGTTTTGGCCAATAATACTCTACCCTTAGGATTTTATAAGCTGTCTCCCTCCAAGCATGATGTTCTCCACACACTCCTTCATGAAATTCACTTACGACCTTCTCTGTTTTCGATTCAACCAAACAAACCAACAGGAAGCCAACTGGGTCCTTCCAATACAATTGACTTTCAGATATACAGTACTTGACCGCACGCAGTTTTAGCATCCTGGCTTTGGATGGGGATAAATCACTTGGTCATTTCAAAGTCAGTAGGTAGGACACTATGTTTTTGTACCAATCAGAGGATGCAAAATTTTCTTTGATTCCGATTGCATTTGTTTGCTCATCAAGATCGTTCATGTCCTCACCCTCTCCATATCCCTGTAAGTTATTTATACCGAGGGCTCAGAAATTTGATTCAGCTAAGAGTTTATCCAAACCTTGTCCCTTTACCAGTCTCATCAGCTTTATATCCAGATAAAATTCTTTAATTTTAGTGAGCCACCATCCCCTTTTGCTATCACTGTCAGAATGAACCAAAATATCCTTTACGGAGCTGGTAGGTACGTACGCGATTACCTTGGAATGCAACAGATAAGTTTCGAAAGCCTTTAATGCCTTCACAATAGCATACGCTTGTTTTTCCATTATATCGTATTTGAGTTCAGTGTCTCTGAGACTTTTACTAAAAAAAGATATCGGTTGTTCGAAGCCTTCTTCATTTTTCTGGAGGAGTACCACGGCAATTGTATGTTCGGAGGCGAACGAGAAAATAAGAAAATATTTTAGATAGTTAGGGCTTGCCAATATAGATTCCTCGCTTATAACCTTCTTGATGCGTGCAAACGATTCTTTGGCCTCTGTTGTCCATTTCACTTCGTTGCTTCTCTTTAACATATTTGTGATCAATTTCACAATTTCAGTAAATTTTGGGATAAACCTCCTCAAAAAAATTATCTTTCCTAAGAAACACTGAATTTCCTTTACATTTCTAGGAATTTTTATTGTGTCTATAGCTTCAACCCTGCTAGGATCAATTTTAATTCCATCTCGAGACACAATATGGCCCAGGAGTTTACCTTCTTGCATGGCGAAGTGAGACTTTTTGGGGTTTAAAGACAGGCCAAACCTGCGACATTTTTCAAAAGTCTACTTGAGATGTATTAAATGATCTTCGTCAGATTTAGAAAAAATGGTGAGATCATTGAGATAGATAACCATGAACTTGTCTCTTTCGCCGATGAAAGCGATATCCATAGAATGTTGGAAGGTGGCACCTGCATTCATTAGACCGAAAGGCATCTTATCATACATGAATGTACCCCAAGGGGTAGTGAAGGTTGTTTTTTCTGTATCATGTTCATTTACAGCAATTTGATTGTACCCAGAGAACCCATCGATCATCGACATCCTATTTACCCTGACTACCTTTTATAATACATGATCCATTTTGGGCAGAGGGTAGTTGCCTTTGAGGGATGACTTATTTAGATTTCTAAAATCGACACACAGTCTAATCTCCCCGTTCTTCTTTCTAACCGGGACCAGGTTTTCTACCCAATCAGAGTATCTCAGTGGTACTATTATTTTCGCGTCTAAGAGATTTTTAACTTCCCTTTTGATCATGGGTAATAAGATAGGGTTGATTTGTATAAGATTTTGTCTAAAGGGTTTGACACCAGGCTTCAGGGGTATCTTGTGTTCGATCACTGTGGTGTCGTAGGTTCTCAGTTCTTCATAAGACCAAGAAAAAACGTCTTTATACCGTGCAAGTAAGTCTTTATACTTTCTTTTTACCTTAGGAGGGAGGTAATTTGATATTTTTACCATCCTAGGCTCCTCTTTGGTCCCTACGTTGCATTCTTCAACCTCTTCTAGTTGGGGTTGCAGAGTGTATTTTAAGGGCATGCCATTCTGATCGAAAAGTCTCTCGAGGGGGATTAGTCCCTTTGGAATCTGATTATTATTTAAAACCAACATGCGATGGTTAGCAATTTTTTCTCGGAACTCCTGAGGCTCCTCTCCCTCTTGCATAATCCAGGTATGATCATTTTGGTCCTCCTGGTCAATGTGGGTTTCAGAGAAATCACCTACCATTTCCAGGAACTTTCTGATCTGTTCGTCATCCTTGAAAACCTGCCAGTGTTGTATATTGTTTGGTATGGATGGTCTGTGCCTTACCTCTATGTGGTACTTTAATTTTAAAGTGGTGGGAGGTACGAAAGTTGAAGCTGCTTTGGCCAGTGAATCGATTTGCTGGTTTTCGGCCCGGGGGATGAAATGTACCTTTACTAATGAAAATAAATTTTCCATAAGAACCCAGGCGCAATTTCTGTAAGATCTTGATCTTGGGTGCTTGGCCTGGTAGTCCCGATTTATCTTCTTCACTATCAACTCTGCATCTCCGTAAACTTCCAGATTCTTTATGTTCAATTTCCTGGCAGCTTCCAACCCTAAGACTAAAGCTTCATACTCACAGACGTTATTGGTGTAGTCTATGTCCCACTAAAGCTTGTAAGAGAAAGGGATAACGAATTCGTTTTAGGTTCCACAAAAAGTACTCCTTCACCCGCTCCTTCACATGACAAGGCACCGTCAAATTTTTTTTTCCAGATCCCAATGCTATGCATATTTTCGTTCATATTTCCAGATTCTTTCTCATCTATGTAATTTTCTTCTGTGCAACTATCTATACCATCATCAAAAGACAAAATACAATTTCCTAGATCTTGATCGGCAATAAAAACATGAAAGTTGTTAGGATTATGAGGATCACTTACCATGTAGGCTAACCTCGTTTCCCTGTATAACCAAGTAAGTTGTCCACCAAACACATGAATTGTGGTGTAAATCATATCTAGTCGAAGGGACCTCCCAAGTTTGGCTCCCCATGACCTAGATAGCAGTAATCCATACTTTGGGAGTATATCAACAATAACTACATCCATCGGGATGCTTTTGACTGGGACCTGTGCAAAGGTGACTACTAAATATTTTATCATACCGATGCACCTAACTCTTCTCGAATCGAAAGAGTAGAGATCTCCATAAGGCCTAGTGATCTCGAGGCCTAGTCTATCATGCAGTTATGCAACAGTCGATCATGCACATTCAAAGTGATATAGAAAGGAGCTATGGTGTCTCTGGCACCTTCAAAATGTGGACCAAAAGTGATATTGGGCTTATCGTCTTCCAAGTTTATCACGTCAGAGTGACTTTCTAGCTCCGAAAAACCTATTGCTTTGGTCATTTGCTTCCGATATACATGATTCTTTTCTAATTCCACCAGAGGGATTGGTATTTTTATCTTATTTATCTCATTTACGAGGTTGAACCCTCCATCACCTTTGTATAATTATTTGGTTTGAACCCCAGACACCTTCTTTTATAATTTATTTGTTTGTGCTGGTTTGTCACCCGTGAGTTTATCTACCGGTATATGTGTTTCAACTGTCTTGGTTTCCTTTGTTTGGGTCTCAACCTCCTTTACTTTGGGATCTAGCGAGTCTGCCCCTTTCATTTTGCTATTAGGTGTCTCGGTCTCTTTTGCGGCGGGCTCGTATACTTCACCTCTAGGGAGAATTTTCTTGGGTTGAGGAGTCGACGCAGTTTTGTTTTTAGACCTCAGGTTATACCTAGATTGGACCTTCGCCATTATAGAATCAATCGTTTCTTGACATACAACAAAATTAGTGTTGTTTATGTCATCATCTTTATTTGATGGTTGCTGTGTGTTTAAGCACTTCTCATAATATTCTTTAGTTAAGTAAGGTTGTGTGCAGTTGCCACCCAAATTTGTCACATCTTCATCCAAATCTTTGAAATCTTGCAGGTCATTTCCTCTTATAAAATTTTCATTTTTTAAAGGGGTTTGAATTTTCTGATCTTAATTTTTAACCTGCCTTTGTTGATTTTGAAGATTAGGGTTTCTTTTGAATTCCCTTTTAATGAAAGGATCAGCCTTGGATTGATCTAGCTCCATTCTAGAAATCTTATTCGATAACTCCTTAATTATCCTAGCCATATCATCCATTTTGTTGTCTGTGGATCTATTTGACCCTGAGGGTCTCTCTTGTTCCCTAAAACGTTTGTTTTCTCGGTTTCCAATGTCTACCTTGGTTTTCAATTTTCCAGAAGCCATCATATTAGATTCAATTTATACAGCATCGTCTTGCATTCTGGTTAGGGTATCCCCCCTCCTTTCTCTCAAAAGAAGTGCAAAATTGGGTTCGAAGGTTCCTGCAAAGGTTACCTTGGTTGTAGGTTGGGATGGTTTAACTTCGATCGGGATCTTATTATATAATTTGTTAAATCTTTGAATGAATTCCATAATGGTTTTCGAAGTCTTCTTATTTAAAGAGATGAACTCGGTCAAATAATACAAGTGGTGTTTCCTTTTCCCCCATTGTCTAAGGAAAGAGTCTTCTAAGGCATCATAGGATAATATCGACCCTACAGGTAGGCTTCAAAACTAGGTTCATACCTGTCCTTCGAAAGTTTGAACAAACAACCTCGAATACACATCTTAGTGATCGAGACCTAGGATATCTGTGAACTGATCAAAGAATTTTATATGTTCGGTTGCGGTCAGGTCCCCTTCACCTGTAAATTTAGGTAAGTTTTTTATGTAATTTTTAGGAAGGTCGTGGAGAGGGACGGGCAGGACCAAAGTCGCATATCTCGCAGCTACTTTAGCAAAAACTCTGGGAGGTGGGAGAGGCCCTTGGCCCCCCGCTCCTCCTCCTGGAGCCACTCCACCTCCTCCTCCGGCATCCACCATCGGTACTACCGGATTGGGAAAAGGTGTGTTATATAAAGGGTTCTAGAAGAATAAAAGCAAATTTCTAGCTTCTTCGAGAGACGAGAAAAGAGAAGATGGGTGAAAAGAAATGCGAGGACTTGGCTCCTCGGATTTGCAAGAGATGAAATCAGGGGAACCCACGAGTGTGGAATCTGAGTATACTCTTCGAGACTTGGTGGGGACGTGAAATCTAACTGAAAAGTTGGTGGGATGTCGATCTCTGATAAATTCACTGTGGGGTTTTTACCTTTGTGTACGCCAAAGGTTATCGGATGGATTTCACCTTTAACCTCAAAGAGATTTAAGGTTGGGTTGATGGTTTCAGGGAGGGGATTGTCTGAAGTGGAAGGTTCAATGGAAATCTTGGTATTAGGTTGTGGGTACTTAAGCTGGTAGACTGCAGTGGTTGGCTTAAGGGAACCTCTAGCTTTCAGTATTTTTTCGGGATCGGAAATGGGCGTGGTCTATTTACCCTCTGGGTTTTTTCTAGTATTCCTTCAACCAGATGACAACTTATTTAAACCTGGAGTCGCCAAGTGAAAGATAATAAAAGCCTTTAGAAGGTGTTCACTCTTTCTTCACTATCAAAGGGAGAGACTTGCAAAAATGTCGTTCTTCCCAAGGAAAAGGTTTCTAACTTCGTCCCTCGCAATGGCGCCAAAAAGATGTTGTTCTAGAGTCTATACTTAAGGCTTAGAAAGTACAGTGTCTAGGCATCTGAAAGTGAGTAAAGGATAAAAAGGGAGAAGAGTCCAACTTTGGGAAAGGAGGCTAAGGCTGATTTCTAGGTTGTCGTTGTCTCACTTCCAACTGTTTTTGAATGTTTATATCTCATTTAATCGTGGACCATGAAAATTCAAGTTCTACCTAGGTGGTGGTTGTTTTAAGTATGGTATCGAAAATGTTTAAAGAAATATGGGTTTATCCGATAAGTCGGGTTCAATATTAGGCTATCTTAAAATGGGGACAGTCATAGAGGAACAATAAAATTAAAGGAGAGTGTTATCACTGAAATTCCGTCCGCACATGGCGACAAGAACTCCGCATCGTCAAAACAGGAAAAAAGTCATTCATGGCACAAGATTAATTCCTCAGCATTGCAAAAGGGTCAAAAAACTATACAAAATGACCAAAAATTTGAAAGGCGCTTTACATCATCTGGGTGTGTGCGCATATGTGTGTAACAGCAACGTACAAAGTGCGCATATGTGCACAAGGCGCGGTTGTTGGGCGAAAAACCTGTTCGCCTGCTAAACGACGCATTTATTGAAATTGGTCGGCCTCCCAACCACTAATGGATCAAATCCCAAGTCGATTTGACACCAAATCCGAGCTCAATCCTCATGGTGGGCTGGTCAAAGACCTAATTGTGCCCTAAAGAGCCCCTTTTCACATTCTAAAGAGGTTACATAATGATCCAATGCTTGGCTATAAAAAGCCATGAAT
>ML787157.1:744635-758630 GCA_009831015.1 Picea engelmannii
TTCCATTTGTTTCATATATTTATAGTTTTACTTAGTTTTAGTTTAATTCTTGTTTATTGCTTTGTAGTTTCTCTTTCTAACCTTTCCTTTCACAGCTGTCATGCCTAGCAGAGCCCAACTGGGCATGTAAGCACTCTTAATTTTCTCACCTAGTGACGAATTGGGTGCGAACAGAGAGTTTGAGGTTTTTGATGCTGTATCAATTTGATCTTATAAAAGAGAACTTTTGAATCCAATATTAAAGATAAAGTGCAAACCAAAGGCCTTTTCCCATAACTGAGTTATATTTAAAATAAACGGTGTGTGAAATGTGAGAAAAACATTAAGTTGTCTATAACGCGAGGCTCCTATCAAGGGAGAATCTCACCTTGTAAAAAAAAGAAGAAAATAAGATAAAAATAAATCTGACGAAGCATAAAATATGACAATCTAAAGGGTTCACACGTATTGTACCTGCTAATAGCCGATATAGAGTAAAAACTATAAACGATATAGATGACTAAAAATTAATCATCACAGTAGAGGTTTTACTAAATTGCAACGAAACATTCACCAGACATATATAAGCAAAATGAAATTTGAATATGAAATCATAGAGGAAACGAACTCATAACACAGTCTTGACGAAATCAGGACTCTTCGGATTTGCTTTGTATTAATTCTCAAAAAGGAGATAGTCTCTATTACAATCGACCAAAAAGGTCCAACCCTTTTTCTTTCTTCTAATTACATATTTATACAACTTCTGCATGCTAGGATCTCAATCATCACAGCAGGCTTTTGGCTACAAAAAGGAGATTGAAGCATTCCAATTCTTTTTCTTTGTCCTCTTTTGGGCAGATGGATCACCTTCCTTTCTTTAAACTTTAGGTCCTAAAAATAGAACAGATAGACACATGTCATTATTTGGTACCCGAAGACTGCCCCTTTGCCTGTTGTGTGCAAGTGATGCACTTCTCCACAAACTGGGCTATCACCCTGGAAGGTTTTGCTTGATTATTTGCCTCAAAAGTGTAACAATCCTTCACTAATTGTGGCAACTTTCTTTCTACATGTCGGTCTTTGGCGCTAATAGAACGTAAAAGTACACTTGGTTTTATTAGCCATATGTCTACTTGAACTATATATGTCTGGGTTGTCTGTGATATTTCAGCCAACTCTCTTTCCTCATTCTCCTTGATATTGAGCAAGTGTTTAGCTATATTGATCTGGCCCAGTGTCTCAGTACTGCTTTCACTATCAAGACCCAACAAGCTCCCATCTATGAAGCCGAAAGTTTCTTCACAAGATTTTTTTACGTCTTTAGTTTGTTGTCTTCCTTTTGATATGTTACGCTCCCATTCCTTCAACAATATGTTACCTTGGGCTTGCTCTGGGATGGAAAACCTGAAACTACTGCCCGTTTCCCTTTTTGTCGTGGCTATAACAGCCTCTTGGAAAGCGACCTGAGCTACCCCAGCTTCTTTTTATCTAAAAGATATGTTTTTCAGTACATGATCAATAAGTTGGCAGTTGTTTTGAATAGTTTCCACCTTAGCAAGTAAATCTTGATGAGCTATCGATACTCTTTTTCGAATTTCTATGTCTTGGGATTGAAATATCCTGATATCTATCACCTGGCTTTCGGCGAAATTTGATTTGGCCTATAGCTTCTCTATCAATTATTCTTGTTGGTTTATCTGTGATTGGTTGGTCTGGGCCACCTGCTGTGTTTGTTCGAGATCAGTTTTGAGCTGCTCGATTTCCTGTTGATCAACTGCTCTAGCTTGCTCTATACCTGAATTCACCTGATCTCTGGTAGTTTCCTCTGTTGTTGCCAGTTTAGCCTCCAAGGTTTTGATTAAGTAATTTTTTCGCTTCAACTGATATTTTAGGGACTCGATAGAATATTGGTTGGTTGTAGCAAAATCCCCCAATGTCCCTGCTATCCGAGTTACAAATTCTTGCTTCTTCATGTCTTTCTCATTAGCTAAGATTTTAAATTTCTTGGCTACCTTGCCTGCTTCTTGATAAAGATCTTGCTTTATAACGGCCTTTCTCTTCTTATCAAAGAAATTTTTTTTGGAGGAAACTCTTCCACAGTTATGGGCAATAGTTATTTGTTGAAAATGCATCCAACATCTGGGACTCCCTTTGAGGATTGTAGGGGAGTAACAAAAACGATGGGATTGTCGATCTGCTTGGATGATTTCCCTGGAGTAACAACTGAGGTTGGATTGCTTGTAGGTTTGGGGGTATCAGCTTCCTGTTTCGGGGCCCCAGTTTGCTTCTTTTTTTCTTGGTGTTCTTCTTGGTCAGCTGCAGAATATTTGGAGCCCTTGGCTTCTATTTGGTATACATATGGGGTTGTCCATTTCTTACCCTGTAAGACTAGGCGAAGGCAGCTTTGCCAGTGTTCCTGGAATTTGAAAAAATTGGCCATCTCTTCGGGTGACAGGGCTTGTATCCGACTCAATACCTCTGCATAGGATCTCGCACCTCAAAAAATATCATCATGAGGCAAATTCTCATGTTCATATATTTTAAGGCCACAACTGGCCATGTGACTACTCAAGACCCTGTGTGGGTTGTGTTTCTTGAACTCAATGTGGACGAATTTAATATATTCCAAGGTTTCTACCTCGGCCTTTGCGTGTCCGAAGTCTAATAAATAATAAGTATTCAAATGAATGGGGAAAGGTGGCCATACCTTTTTATAAAATCCTTTAACCTCTTTCCTTATGCCACCAATCACGGTTTGCCTAGCGATTTCACAACAAACCAACCTATCTGGTATAAATAATGGTAGGGAATATGGAGGAACAGAGGCACCGAAAACCCTGATATAGGAACATTCTACCTCTACGTACCATTCGACCACGCTTCTCAAGTTGGCCGTGATGCTATCTGAAATCCTGGGTGGTGGATTACCGAAGATGATGACATGCATCGACACCATTACCCAATTGAAAATCTCGTATATGAAGTCTGTGGCCTTATCCTCCCAAAGTTTTGAATTGTAGACATGGATAGGCTTAGCATCAGATGGAGTCTAGCTCGAGCTCATTAGGGGAAAAGGCGTCATGAAACAAACGACGTCCATGATGTATGTGGACATAAAAAATGAAGCAGCCTTCCCATTTTCCCTCTGCGTCCGATATTCTGTAATCCGACTGGTTAGACTATCTGACAACAGTTTGGCCTAGTCGAAGGAACAACCTTCAGCGACTGTATGAATTAGAGGCACCCAAGGGAGAAAACAATATGTGGTGTCCTCCCTCCCATACAATCTACAGGTCATTATTGCTATGTATTTGAATTGTGGTTCCAAATAAGAGATTGAATAAACTCCATTACTGTCCACCCTGAACTTTGCGGGGTGTGAGACCCAATCCTTGATCAGATCAGACAAGTTTCTGTCATATTGCTCGCATTCCTTCCACTTAAAACATTCTAGAAACTCATCATCATGTGAGAAGTTTGGTGTGGGTGACAATTGGTACATCGCCTACAAATGTTCTGGTCTAAAGGTCCCAACGGTCACCTTCTGCTCACTGATAATAGTTTTGGTCGGGATATCCACATGATATAGTGCCCATCGGATCATATCATAGTAGGGAAGGAGTCGTGGCCTAGCCACTACCTTATGCATCTCTACTTGAATGATGATCTTGTATTTGGTGGCCAAGTCGTCCTTCTCATTATCACTGGAATCGTCTGAACAGTTCACTAATTAGGACTACAGAACTTTAGAGACGTATGACCAGGTTATAACAGAATCAATACTTCGGGGTGAAGTATCAGAAACATTATCTGAGCCTTGCCCTAAACTCTGAGCAATTTCCTTGGACGCTTTTCGTGGGGCCATGATAGAGGACTCTGACTTAGCTTTCCTGTAGTAAAAATATGTATACATACAGAAATTAGCTTGATGATAAAAGCTTCTCTGCGCAAGATACAAATGAGCTTTGAAACACTGAGAGAAAGAGATCTATATCTTGACCATTTAAAACCTTGACGTCCCTATGAACAGAACGGTCAAATCATTTTTAGAGAAATATTTAGCAATAAAAACCATATCCTTACCTGTCACTTCACCATATTTCCAATTAATGCCATAAATTGCAATGAGTCGTGACACAAGTTGGCGCAAGAAACATTTAAATTTACCTCATAGACTATGCATATTAATATTTGTATTAAAACACTGATTAATCTGGCTTACGTTCTTTAATTAGATTTTCTTTAAACTTTAACCACCTTTTTCGTGTTCGCCGTATCAAGAGATTTCACTCATATCCATCGAGCCCCTAAAACTTGAGATCGCGATGACGTGATCTAGTTAAGCAAAAAACGTAATTTGGATTAAGTGTTTAATCAATCAGTGTTTAATTGATATCGCGACTTCACGACTTGGGGCTACGAAGGTAAAGTTTCTTGGAAGAGCGAATGCCAAGTCGCGAAACCCTGATGGTGTTTAATTAATATCGTGACTTTGCTACTCGGGGCTACGAAGGTAAAGTTTCTTGGAAGAGTGAATGCCGAGTCGTGAAACCCTGATGGTGTTTAATTGATATCGTGACTTCGCTACTCGGGGCTACAAAGGTAAATTTTCTTGGAAGATCAATCATCGAGATGAAAAATCCTGACAGAACTTAACTAACGTTTAGGGAACTTTACTCTCGACGTTGATCTGGGTAAGCTTTCGAGGTTATTTCTCGACTTCGCGCATCAGGGCTTGGAAACCATGTGACTTGTAACTCCCGAAGCGCGATATTTTGAGGTATATAAAAGTGAAAAATCTCGTTTAACAGTAAAAAGGCAATGGCGTAGGAGTACGACGGCCATCATCACTTCACATATTAGTACTACTGAGACTTTCAATGGATAAAACGTCATGAAGTAAAAAAAAACTTAAAGTTGAACCTTTGATTTTAAGAATTATATTTAAACCAGTTGACAAAGGTGGCTCCAACATAGGCTCCAACTAGGGATCTCATCTTCCTGCGAGATGGGAAGAACAGTAGACCATGTGCCTGTATTGGGTAAATGGAGTTCTTGGTTTTACTTCTGCGAAACTTACTTAAAGAAACGAGATACAGAGGGAAGAAGAGATTTTGTCTTTTACTTCTGAAAATCTTTTCAATACTCAAATGCGTTTCAAACTCAACTACAGTCTCTTTCATGAATTTCTCTTTCTCGTTACTGAATTTAGCTCTGCATTAACACAATCAAAACAATCCTAGGAAATCCAACATAGCTTGTGGCTTTTGGTTTGCATCAAACGAAGTTTATTACTTATTTTTAATTGGGGAGCCCTGTTTGAACTT
The DNA here is from genome assembly GCA_009831015.1 of Picea engelmannii. NCBI lineage: Eukaryota > Viridiplantae > Streptophyta > Pinopsida > Pinales > Pinaceae > Picea > Picea engelmannii. The sequence continues at coordinate 749,945 of ML787157.1, forward strand.
AGGATGTAGATCCGATTTCGATAAAGTTGAATACCAAAGTAGAGTGAGATTCATGTATAACAACCTTACAGATATCTCAGATATTGCTTTACTACCAGCGAGCCTGTTTGGTACCCCGGTGAAGTTATCTGGCACTTTTTGTTGAATTTCCTTTCACCACTTTGAAATATATTTATGCATTTAAATGCTGAGAAGAGGGAAATCATTTATGAATTTCCTTTGATTGTCTCTTTGGACTAGATGGGGCAATTAAATATGACTTTCCTTTCACCATCTATATTATAATTTAATTTTTGGAACACGAAGTGGGGGCAATCAGTTTGTATGAGGGATAATATCTATGTAATATTTGCATTGGAGTTCTGTCAACTTACTTTGATTACTTGGTACCAACCTTCCTTTCACTTTCAAAACACCTTAGCCCACAGGGAAAAAGTGAAAGATTACTTCCAGGGGCCTTCTTTCGAGCAAGCCTCAATCCTTCGAAACTATTGAAAAACCTAGAAGAGTCAGGATCAACCTATGCATAGCTTTGTTTAGTAAGAGACTGAGGATTTGTGAAGACTGGCTTACTTTCTAAAATCTGCTTTACAACTTCCAAAGCTAAAACGTAATCTCTTCCCCCGATGTATAGAACCCGGAAGGAAGATTGGTTATTTACAAAGGTATGTCTATGGACAGAAAAAAAAATGACGGAGAGAGATCTCAGATTCAAAACACATGGATTATAGACTAAAACCGACCTTTGGGACCTTTTTCTGGAGACACTTTACTTTCTCTGCTTATTTTAATTACCTCCTATCTTTGTCTAGGTGAAAATTTTAGGGCCCAAAGTAAGGAGTCATTCTTTTAATCACCAGTTAAGCGAAAAAATCATATTTATGAGATTATTACGACGCTTTAGAGACCTTTGTTAAAAGAAAAGAAAAGTTCTCAGGATTTCGTACCTTTGCCTTACCATTTCATTTTCTTTTAAAATAACGGAAAAAATTTTCTATCACCTATTTTCAGCGAATTTAGTCTCTGATATATGAATTTTTGTTTGCTCCTTTTGCTCATGTGGACTACAGCTAGAATCCTGTACACACGAAGAGTGCTTTTTAAAAGAGTTGAATGTATTGAAAATTTCGTATCTCTATTTCTATAAAAATCACTGACCTAATTAATTAGAGGTGAAAGTAAACATACCAAAGAGAAATTATGAAACAGATAGAAAACAAAAACTGATATATACAATGGAAAATTTTTGGGAACCAATTATTGCATAAAGTGTTTTAAATAACGCCCATTGACAAGGGCGTTGAAGATTTTACTGTCCAGATTTTCTAATGGAAATGAATTTTTTCCTTTGGGAGATGCGACTTTGAACGGTCCATACCATATATGATCAGATTTATCGTTTTTCACTGAATCTTCCATTCTAGCATCCCATTTCTAGACCAAATCACCAGGGAGAAACTCTCTGTCTTTTGCCTTACAGTCGAATAATGTTTTCATGTCGTCTTGGTATTTTTGCAACCGTTCGTCCACTTCGACCATGTGTTTTGTACTTCAATCAGCTAATTTATCCTTCTTGTAACATGATTTGGTTCTTCTTTCTCATCTTTCCACAGTTTCATTACGGGAAGTGCCACGTTTATGGGTAATACCATGTCAGTCTCATACACCATTTGGAAAGGAGAAGTTCTCATAGATTTCTTCGTGCCTATCCGATTTTCCCATAAAGCGTATTTCAAATGCACATGCCAAGATTTTTTGTTCTTGTTCAACACTTTCTTAATTATATTGATCAGAATCTTGTTTGAAGACTCAGCTAGTCCATTTCCTTGGGGGTAATATTCTGTGGAATGGCTGAGTACGATATTGTATTTTTGGCAAAAACTGATCATATCAATAGATTTAAAAGCCTGGGTGTTATCGGTAACTATCTTTCGGGGGTAGCTGAATCTAGATAAAATTTTCTCTTCTAGGAAATATATTACTATTGAATCAGTTTCCCTTCTAGTTGGAATAGCCTCCACCCATTTAGTGAAGTAATTTGTGGCAGTCAGTATCCATTTGTGTTGAGTGCTAGAATGGGGGTTAATTTTGCCTATAAAATCTAGTCCCCATTGCTGAAAAGGGGTTTCCGTCTTGACCGGGACCAACGGTAGCGCTGGGAGTTTATGCTTGCCTGTGAACAATTGGCAAGGGTTGGAGGTTTTGAATTTGGCATTGACATATGAGAAATGTTTTGGCCAATAATACCCTGCCCTTAGGATTTTATAAGTTGTCACCCTCCAAGCGTGATGTCCCCCGCACACTCCTTCGTGAAATTCACTTATGACCTTCTCTGTTTCCGATTCAACCAAACAAACCAACAGGAAGCCAAGTGGGTCCTTCTAATATAATTGACTTTCAGATATACAGTACTTGACCGCATACAGTTTTAGTGTCCTAGCTTTGGATGGGGATAAATCACCTGGGCATTTCAAAGTCAGTAGGTAGGACACTATGTTTTTGTACCAATCAGAGGATGCAATCTTTTCTTAGATTCTGATAGCAATTGTTTTCTCATCAAGATCGTTCATGTCCTCACCCTCTCCATATCCCTGTAAGCTATTTATACCGAGGGCTCTTCGGGCGGCAGGGCTTGTATCAGACTCAAGACCTCTGCATAGTATCTCGCGCCTCGAAAAATATAATCATGAGGTGAATTCTCGTGTTCATATATTTTAAGGCCACAACTAGCCATGTGATTACTCATGACCCTGTGTGGGTCGTGTTTCTTGAACTCAATGTGGACGAATTTAGCATCTTCCAAGGTTGTTGCCTCAACCTTTGCATGTCTGAAATCTAATAAAGAATAAGTATTCAAATGAATGGGGAAAGATGGCCATACCTTTTTCGAAAATCCTTTAAGCTCTTTGCTTATGCCACCAATCACGGTTTGCCTAGAGATTTCATGACAAACCAACCTATCTGGTATAAATAATGGTAGGGAATATGGAGGAACAGAGGCGTCAAAAACCCTTATATAGGAAAATTCTGCCTCTACATACCAGTCGGCCACGCTGCTCAAGTTGGCCGCGATGCTATCTGAAATCCTAGGTGGTGGATTACCGAAGATGATGACATGGATCAGCACCATTACCCAATTGAAAATCTCATATATGAAGTCTGTGGCCTTATCCTCCCAAAGTTTTGAAAGGTATACATGGATAGGCTTAGCATCAGATGGAGTCCAGCTCTAGCTCAATAGGGGAAAAGGCATCATGAAACAAACAACATCCATGATGTATGCGGACATAAAAAATGAAGCGGCCCTCCCATTTTCCCTCTGCATCTGATATTCTATAATTCGACTGGTTAGACTGTCTGACAATAGTTTGGCCTAGTCAAAGGAACAACCTTCAGCGACTGTATGAATCAGAGGCACCCAAGGGAAAAAGAAATGTGTGGTTTCCTCCCTCCCATACAATATACAGGTCATCATTGCTATGTATTTGAATTGCGGTTCCAAAGAAGAGATTGAATAAACTCCATTACCGTCCACCCTGAACTTTGCAGGATGCGAGACCCAATCCTTGATCAGATCAGACAAGTTTCTGTCGTATTGATCACATTCCTTACGCTTAATACTTTCCAAAAACTCGACATCGTGTGAGAAGTTTGGTGTGGGTGAAAATTGGTACATCACCTGTAAATGCTCTAGTCTAAAGGTTCCAACGGTCACCTTTTTCTCACTGATAATAGTTATGGTCGGGATATCCACGTGATCTAGCGCCCATCGGATCATATCATAGTAGGGAAGGAGTCGTGGCCTAGCTTCTACCTTATGCATCTTTTCTTGAACAAAAATCTTGTATTTGGTGGCCAAGTCATCCTTCTCATTATCACTGGAATCGTCTGAATAGTTCACTAATTCGGACTGTAGAACTTCAGAGACGTATGACTAGGTTCTAACAAAATCAATACTTCGGGGTGAAGTATCAAAAAAATTATCTGAGCCTTGCCCTGAACTCTCAGCAATTTCCTTGGACGCTTTTCGTGGGACCATGATAGAGGAATCTGACTTAGCTCTCCTATAGTAAAAATATGTATACATACAGAAATTAGATTGATGATAAAAGCTTCTTTGCACAAGATAGAAATGAGCTTTGAAACACTGAGAGAAAGAGATATATATCTTGGCCATTTAAAACCTCGACGTCCCTATGAACAGAATGGTCAAATCATTTTTAGAGAAAGATTTAGCAATAAAAACCATATCCTTACCTGTCACTTCACCATATTTCCGATTAATGCCATCAATTTCAACGGGTCGTGACACAAGTTGGTACAAGAAACATTTGAATTTGCCTCGTAGACTGTGCATATTAATATTTGTATTAAAACACTGATTAATCTGGCTTTGGTTCTTTAATTAGATTTTCTTTAAAATTTAGTCACCTTTTCGGCGTTCGCTATATCGAGAGATTTCACTCATATCCTTCGAGCCCCTAAAACCCGAGATCGCGATGATGCGATCTAGTTAAGAAAAAAATGTAATCCGAATTAAGTGTTTAATTAATCAGTGTTTAATTGACATCGCAACTTCGCGACTCGGGGCTATGAAGGTAAAGTTTCTTGGAAGAGAGAATGTCGAGTCGCGAAACCCCGACGGTGTTTAATTGATATCGTGACTTTGCTACTCGGGGCTACGAAGGTAAAGTTTCTTGGAAGAGTGAATGCCGAGTCGCGAAACCCCGATGGTGTTTAATTGATATCACAACTTTGCTACTCAGGGCTATGAAGGTAAAGTTTCTTGGAAGAGTGATCACCGAGACGCGAAATCTCGACAAAACTTAACTAAGGTTTAAGGAACTTTACTCTCAGCGCTAATCTGGGTAATCTTTCGAGGTTGTTTCGCGACTTTGCGCATCGGGGCTTGGAAACCCTATGACTTGTAACTCCCGAAGCATGATATTTCTTAGAAGTACGACAAACATTGTCACTTCGCATATCAATACTACTAAGACTTTCAATGGATAAAATGTCATGAAGTAAAAGAAAACTTAAAGTTGAACCTTTGATTTTAAGAATTATATTTAAACCAGATGAGAAAGGCGGCTCCCACATAGGCTCCAACTAGGGATCCCATCTTCCTGCGAGACGGGAAGAACAGTAGACCACGTGACTCTATTGGGTAAATGGAGTCATTGGTTTTACTTCTACGAAACTTACTTAAAGAAAGGGGATATAGAGGGAAGAAGAGATTATGTCTTTTACTTCTGAAAATCTTTTCAATACTCAAATGTGTTTCAAACTCAGCTGCAGTCTCTTTCATGACTTTCTCTTTCTTGTTACTGAATTTAGGTCTGCATTAAGACAATCAAAATAGTCCTAGGAAATCCAACAGATCTTGTGGCTTTTGGTTTGGATCAAACGAAGTTTATTACATGTTTTTAATCGGGGAGCCCTGTCTGAACTTAGGATGTAGATCCGGTTTCGAGAAAGTTGATTACCAGAGTAGAGTGAGATTCATGTATAACAGCCTTATAGATAGCTCAGATATTGCTTCACTGCCAGCGAGCCTGTTCAGTACCCCGGTGAAGTTATCTGTCCCTTTTTGCTGAATTTCCTTTCACCACTTCAAAATATATTTATGCATTTAAATGTTGAGACGAGGGAAATCATTTCTGAATTTCCTTTGATCATCTCTTTAGACTAGATGGGGCAATTAAATATGACTTTCCTTTCACCATATGTCTTATAATTTACCTTTTGGAACATGAAGTGGGGGCAATCAGTTTGTATGAGGGATGATATCTGTGTAATATTTGCATTGGAGGTCTGTCAACTTACTTTGATTACTCAGTACCAACCTTCCTTTCACTTTCAAAACACCTTAACCCATAGGGAAAAAGGGAAATATTACTTTTAGGGGCCTTCTTTCGAGCAATTCTCAATCCTTCGAAACTGTTCAGTAAGAGACTGAGGAGTTGTGAAGACTGGCTTACTTTCTAATATCTTTGTTTAGTAAGAGACTGAGGAGTTGTGAAGACTGGCTTACTTTCTAAAATATGCTTTACATCTTCCAAAGCTAAAACGTAATCTCTTCCCCCTATGTATAGAACCCAGAAAGAAGCTTTGTTTTTTAAGAAGGTATGTCTGCGGACAGAAAAAAAAAAAATGACAGAGAGAGATCTCGGATTCAAAACACAGGGATTATAGACTAAAACCGACCTTTGGGACATTTTTCTGGAGACGCTTTACTTTCTCTGCTTATTTTAATTACCTCCTATCTTTGTCTAGGTGAAACTTTTAGGGCCCAAAGTAAGGAGTCATTCTTTTAATCACCAGTTAAGTGAAAACATCATATTTATGAGATTATTACGATGCTTTAGAGACCTTTGTTAAAAGAAAAGAAAATTTCTCATGGTTTCGTACCTTTGCCTTACCATTTCGTTTTCTTTTAAAATAACGGAAAACGTTTTCTATCACCTTTTTTCGATGAATTTAGTCTCTGATATATGAATTTCTATTTGTTCCTTTTGCTCATGTGGACTGCAGCTGGAATCCTATACACACGAAGAGTGCTTTTTAAAAGAGATGAATGTATTGAAAATTCCGTATCTCTATTTCTATAAAAATCACTGACCTAATTAATTAGAGGTGAATGTAAACTTACCAAAGAGAAATTATCAAATAGATAGAAAACACAAACCGGTATATACAATGGAAATTTTTTGGGAACCAATTATTGCATAAAGTGTTTTAAATAACACCCATTGACAGGGGCGTTGAAGATTTTACTGTCCAGATTTTCTAATAGAAATGAATTTTTTCCTTCGGGAGCTGCGACTTTGAACGGTCCATACCATATATGATCGAATTTACCATGTTTCACCAAATATTCCTTTCTAGCATCCCATTTCAAGACCAAATCACCAGGGAGAAACTCTTTGTCTTTTGCCTTACGGTCGAATAATGTTTTCATGTCGTCTTGGTATTTTTGCAACCATTAGTCCACTTTGACCCTGTGCTATTGTACTTCGATCAGCTGATTTATCCTTCTTGTGACATGATTTGGTTCTTCTTTCTCATCTTGCCATTGTTTCATTACGGGAAGTGCTAGGTTTATGGGTAATACCACGTCGGTCCCATACACCATCTGGAAAGGAGAAGTTTCGATAGATTTCTTCGTGCCTATTCGATTTTCCCATAAAGCGTATTTCAAATGCACATGCCAAGATTTTTTGTTCTCGTTCAACACTTTCTTAATTATATTGATCAAACTCTTGTTTGAAAACTCGGCTAGTCCATTTCCTTGGGGGTAATATGTCGTGGAATGGTCGAGTATGATATTGTATTTTTGGAAAAAACTAATCATAGCTATAGATTTAAAATCCTGGGTGTTATCGATAACTATCTTTCGGGGGCAGACGAATCTAGATAAAATGTTCTCTTCTAGGAAATCTATTACTACTAAATCAGTTTCCCTTCTGGTTTTAATAGCCTCCACCCATTTAGTGAAGTAATCTGTGGCAGTCAGTATCCATTTGTGTTGAGCGCTAGAATGGGGGTTAATTTCTCCTATAAAATCTAGTCCCCATTGCTGAAAAGGGGCTTCCGTCTTGACCAGGACTGATCTAAAAATGAAGAAGACTTGTATTCTTGAAAATATTTGCAAGTTTAATTTTATGTGTTAAAATGAAAATGGATCAATTTGCAACACAAATTTTATGTAAATTACTCATTCAATATGCATATAAACAACAGCAATAAACAGTGAACAGAAAACACATAACACAGCAAATGATAAAGGAGTTCACCCCTCTCTTGGGCTACATCTCCTGGTCCAGCTTCCAATGGATCTTTTGTATTGTTTTCTCAAAGTGCTCAAAAATATGATTTACAATGCTCAAAATTCCAAATAGATGTCTCCAATGGCTCCAGAACGTCCAAAAACCCCTAGCTAGGCTTTTTCGGCACCTCGTTTGGCCAAAAATTTAAGAAGATAGGCTTCTTGGAAGTTCCCCTTCAAACTTGTTGTCTCTGGATCGCCAAAATGCACCCTTGTTGCCTCAACCTAGCCCCCACGCGTTTTTATGTGTTAAAACCCAGCACCGGTCACAACCGCACAAACCATGCAAACTGTAGGATGGTTATGGGCGCGCTTAGCCCCTAACCGCCAAGACTGTGGTCATGTGACCCATGTGACCGCGCGTTTAAAGAAAAAGGGCCAAGACTTTAAGAGAAAGTGTGTTTGTGAAAAGTGGCGGGTCATTGGTTTTATAACCGTTTGAACCACAATACAAAACACGCGCGTATATGGTGTGACCACAGGTCATATGGTAATGTTATATGTGACCGGGGGCTCGGGCTAAGCCCTAGCTCGGACCCCCGCGCCAACACACAACAACTCAAACTTAAATTTATATTAAACCATATATATAATAAGGAATATGGGTAAAAAGGGGATATTTTGCGAGCGAGCGTTAGGGTTGTGCAGCGAGCGTTAGGGTTCAGGCAGAGAGGCTCATGACGGCGCCAGGGGGCAGGATCCCCGCCCCCCCCTTCGATTGCAGATGCATTCCGCAGGCTTATCCACAGTCGTGGGAAGCAGACTGCACCCCCTGAGATTCCGAAATTCATCAAAAAGCTGGACGAGATTCCTGAAATAGCACTACCGGAAGAGAATCCAATGAAGATAGCAGTAGCC
>ML787157.1:766837-780213 GCA_009831015.1 Picea engelmannii
GTGGAGAAGCACCATTCCCTCCATTTCCATTTGGAGTTTTATCACCACTGTCTCCCTTGTGCTTTGAAGGGTTGGAGCCTTCACCTTGCAACCTTGTATTCCTTTCCATCAATATTTTCATCATTTCTCTCATTTCCATGACAGCCTTTCTGAGATCTTCATCTTATGTAGGAATATGTTCATGACTCTCTTCATGAGCCATACTTGGTGAATGCCTCCTTGAAACTTGTGGTGATGATATAATCTTCCTTCTTGAAGGACGAGAAATTGGCTCTACAAGTTGACCTTCTCCTTTTGTGAGTTTCAACCTTGTGAGCATCAGAAAACAAAACACTTGCAAATAATCAAGTCTTCAAAAACCTATGCTCTGATACCAACTTGATCTAAAAATGAAGAAGACTTGTATTCTTGAAAATATTTGCAAGTTTAATTTTATGTGTTAAAATGCAAATGGATCAATTTGCAACACAACTTTTATGGAAATTACTCATTCAATATGCATATAAACAGCAGCAATAAACAGTGAACATAAAACACATAACACAACAAATGATAAAGGAGTTCACCCCTCTCTTGGGCTACATCTCCTGGTCCAGCTTCCAATGGATCTTTTGTGTTATTTTCTCAAAGTGATAAAAAATGTTCTTTACAATGCTCAAAATGCCAAATAGATGGCTCCAATGGCTCCAAAATGTCCAAAAACCCCTAGTTGGGCTTTTTCGGCACCTCGTTTAGCCAAAAATTGAAGAAGATAGGCTTCCTGGAAGTTCCCCTTCAAACTTGTTGTCTCTGGATCGCAAAAATGCACCCTTCTTGCCTCAACCTATCCCCCACGCATTTTTATGCATTAAAACCTAGCACCGGGGGCAACCGCACAAACCGTGCAAACTGTAGGACGGTTATGGGCGCGTCTAGCCCCTAACCTCCAAGGCTGTGGTCGTGTGACCCATGTGGCCGCGTGTTTAAAGAAAAAGGGCCAAGACTTTAATAGAAAGTGTGGTCGTGACAAGTGGTAGGTTGTTGGTTTTATAACCATTTGAACCACAATACAAAATGTGCGCGCATACAGTGTGACCACAGGTCATATGGTAACGTTATATGCGACCGGGGGCTGGGGCTAAGACCCAGCCTGGACCCCCGCGCCAACACACAACAACTCAAACTTAAATTTATATTAAACCATATATATAATAAGGAATATTGTGGGGCACATTGGCAGCATAGACTTTGCAAAGGCTATACATGTGGGTGGAGGTCACGGGGTCGAATCCGGTGGACTCCAAATAAATTTTATACAAGCAACCAATAACAGGGTGCCACGTGGCACCGTACAACCAACCAAAAACTGCCACATGTCACAATATCATTCATACAAATCTACCAACTGTCCACTACTCATCCCTGCCACGTGTCATACAGACTGCCACATCAGCATCCGTACGGACTGTACAGACAGCATCCCTTTTTTTTGCATGTTTGTCATTTTGAACAGAACGTGATATCTCTCGCTCTCAATAACCATTTGAACCGAAACAAGTTGCGTTGGGTTCATAATGATGAGGCCTACGCTCTCATTCGATTTGAAGCGATTCTGAGAACTTTGAATTTTTTAGCAAAATTTGATCCCCTGGATCAAGGACCAATGATAGCACTGTGAGTTTATACTTTCCTGTAAATAATTGGAAAGGGTTGCAGGTTATGAATTTGGCATTGACATCTGAGAAAAGTTTTGGTCAATAATACCCTGCCCTTAGGATTTATAAGTTGTCACCCTCCAGCGTGATGTCTCCCTCACACTCCTTCATGAAATTCACTTATGACCTTCTCTGTTTCTGATTCAACCAAAAAAACCAAGAGGAAGCCAAGTGGGTCTTTCCAATACAATTGACTTTCAGATATACAGTATTTAACCACATGCAGTTTTAGCATCCTAGCTTTGGATGGGGATAAATCACCCGGGAATTTCAAAGTCAGTAGGTAGGACACTATGTTTTTGTACCAATCAAAGGATGCAAACTTTTCTTCGATTCTGATTGCACTTGTTTTCTCATCAAGATCGTTCATGTCCTCACCCTCTCCATATCCATGTAATCTATTTATATTGAGGGATCTTTGGGTGACAGGGCCTATATCCGACTCAAGACCTCTGCATAGGATCTCACACCTCAGAAAATATCATCATGAGGTGAATTCTCATGTTCATATCTTTTAAGGCCACAACTAGCCATGTGATTACTCATGACCCTATGTGGGTCGTGTTTCTTGAACTCAATGTGGACGAATTTAATATCTTCCAAGGTTTCTACCTCGTCCTTTGCGTGTTCGAAATCTAATAAAGAATAAGTATTCAAATGAATGGGGTAAGGTGGCCATACCTTTTTCGAAAATCCTTTAAGCTCTTTTCTTATGCCACCAATCACAGTTTACCTAGCGATTTTGTGACAAAAAAATCTATCTGGTATAAATAATGGTAAGGCATATGGAGGAATAGAGGCGCTGAAAACCCTGATATAAAAAAAAGTTTCCTCTATGTACTAGTCGGCCACGCTGCTCAAGTTGGCCACGATGCTATCTGAAATCCTCGGTGGTGGATTACTAAAGATGATGACATGCGTCGACACCATTACCAAATTGAAAATATTGTATATGAAGTCTACGGCCTTATCCTCCCAAAGTTTTGAATGGTAGACATGGATAGGCTTAGCATCAGTTGGAGTCCAGCTCCAGCTCATTAGGGTTAAAGGCATCATGAAACAAACAACATCCATGATGTATGTGGACATAAAAAATGAAGCGGCCTTCCCATTTTCCCTCTGCATCCGATATTTTGTAATCTGACTAGTTAGACTGTCTGACAATAGTTTGGCCTAGTCAAAGGAATAGCCTTCAGTGACTGTATGAATCAGAGGCACCCAAGGGAGAAAGAAATGTGTGGTGTCCTCCCTCCCATACAATCTACAGGTCATCATTGCTATGTATTTGAATTGCGGTTCCAAAAAAGATATTGAATAAACTCCATTACCGTCCGCCCTGAACTTTGCGGGGTGCGAGACCCAATCCTTGATCAAATCAAACAAGCTTCTATCGTATTTCTCGCATTCCTTCCGCTTAAAAATTTCCATAAACTCGGCATCATGTGAGAAGTTTGGTGTGGGTGACAACTGGTACATTGCCTGCAAATGTTTTTGTCTAAAGGTCCCAATGGTCACCTTCTACTCACTGATAATAGTTCTGGTCAGGATATCCATGTGATATAGCGCCCATTGGATCATATCATAGTAGGGAAGGAGTCATGGCCTAGATGCTACCTTATGCATCTCTTCTTGAACAACAATATTGTATTTGGTGGCCAAGTCGTCCTTCTCATTATCACTGGAATCATCTGAATAGTTCACTAATTCAGAATGTAGACCTTCGGAGACGTATGACCAGGTTCTGACAGAATCAATACTTCGGGGTGAAGTATCAGAAAAATTATCTGAGCCTTGCCCTGAACTCTCAACAATTTCCTTGGACGCTTTTCGTGGGGCCATGATAGAGGACTCTGACTTAGCTCTCCTATAGTAAAAATATGTATACATACAGAAATTAGCCTGATGATAAAAGCTTCTATGCGCAAGATAAAAATGAGCTTTGAAACACTGAGAGAAAGAGATCTATATCTTGGCCATTTAAAACCTCGACATCCCTATGAACAGAATGGTCAAATCATTTTTAGAGAAAGATTTAGCAATAAAAACCATATCCTTACCTGTCACTTCACCATATTTCCAATTAATGCCATATATTTTGACGGGTCGTGACACAAGTTGGCACAAGAAACATTTAAATTTACCTCATAGACTATGCATATTAATATTTGTATTAAAACACTGATTGATCTGGCTTTGGTTCTTTAATTAGATTTTCTTTAAACTTTAATCACCTTTTTTCCGTTCGCCGTATCGAGAGATTTCACTCATATCCTTCGAGCCCCTAAAACCCAATATCACGATGACATGATCTAGTTAAGAAAAAAACATAATCCGTATTAAGTGTTTAATTGATATCGCGACTTTGCGACTCGGGGCTATGAAGGTAAAGTTTCTTTGAAGAGTGAATGTTGAGTCACAAAATCCTGATGGTGTTTAATTGATATCGCAACTTCACTACTGGGGGCTACGAAGTTAAAGTTTCTTGGAAGAGCGAATGCCGAGTCATGAAACCCTGATGGTGTTTAATTGATATCGTGACTTCACTACTCGGGGCTACGAAGGTAAAGTTTCTTGTAAGAGCGATCACCGAGATGCAAAATCCCGACAAACTTAACTAAGGTTTAAGGAACTTTACTCTCGGCACTAATCTGGGTAAGCTTTCGAAGCCATTTCATGACTTCGTGCATCGGGGCTTGGAAACCGTGTGACTTGCAACTCCCGAAGCATGATATTCCGAGGTATATAAAAGTGAAAAATATCGTTTAATGGTAAAAAGGCAATGGCTTAGGAGTACGATGACCATCATCACTTTGCATATTAGTACTACTGATACTTTCAATGGATAAAATGTCATGAAGTAAAAGACAACTTAAAGTCAAACCTTTGATTTTAAGAATTATATTTAAACCAATTGAGAAAGGCGTCTCCAACAAAGAACATCAAACCATAAAAAACAAAGTGATAACAGAGTTCGGCAATCTCACCTACGTCTCTGGGCGTTTGTCCTAGTGGGTGAGGCTTTCTTATTTCTCTTCAAATATTTAAAAATAAATCATAACAGTGCCAAAAAGTTTTCAAACTGATATGGTCTTGTTCTACCAGATCTTAAGAACCCAACAAAATTGATGCCACTGAAAACAGATGAATGGAGATCCCATAAATGGCCCTCAAAGGTGCTTTCCTCAATGGCTTCCTTGCATAAAAATGGCTTTGGCTCAATAATTATTCATCATAAACCTGTTATGAACCTCCTTCATGGATTCAAGAACCTCTATTTTATATAGGCTTGGAGTGGGAAACAAAATCCTAACTTCTCCCCAAGATTTGGCCTAAAAAAGGGCCCAATATCCCCCAATATTGGCCAAAATCTCTCAAAATTGCTGAATAATATCAATAAACATCTTAATACATAGTAATAAACCCACTTTTTGTCTAAAATCAAGGGCACAACCCCTTTTTCGTGGGCTCCTGGTCATATTGGGCATCTCCATATGACCCTGGACTAGCGTTGATTCGCTAGCCCCTCTAATTTTGGGTGTTGGTCATGTTGCATGGCCATATGAACCAATTATTACCTTCCACACACCATACATACAGTTATCCCCCCGATGGTGTAGCCCACGGTTAATCCCTTGGTCAACGGGCTAGCCCGACTGACCAAGGCTAACCCTCATCTATCTACACAAAGCACCACAGGAACTGGGTCATATGGAAGTGGCAACGCGACCGGGGTTATTTGTCAGGAGCTACCATATATATCTGTGCCAACACATAGCCCAACGATTACACGGTATGGTTTCTTGAGGTCATTTATGCCGAGGGTTGGGGGCTAGGTCCCAGCCCTATTTTTCACCGATAGCACAATGCAACAAACTTAAATAGAAACGATGCCACCTATGGTTAAGTACCACTAGGTAGGTGGGTTAGTAGCCCGACCTACACGAAGTCTCGACCGCTCATAGAGTTCATGGGTTCGAGCCCCAAGGACCTCAAACATTTTTTTTCCAAACAATAAACCAATAGAGGGGTGGCACGTGGAAACCCATGTCTGGGCCACGTGGCACCATACCACTCACCCATATAATCTTCCACGTGTCAAAACCATATTCGACCAACTTTTCAATGATGTGTTTTCCTAGTCATCATTATGTCCACGTCATCCCATGTCAACTGTACTTGTCACGTCAGCCCGTGCCACGTGTCACCTTTGCAGTGGAGCAACATGTCACACCAATTCACCCTTCCACGTCAATTGTATGGTCGTACATCCTATACAGTTAGCTTCCACCTCAGCACTGTACGAACTGTAGAGTCAACATCTTTTTTTTACCCATTTGATGAAACGAACAGACAGTGATATATTTTGCATACGATGTATGTTTGAGCTCATTCAAGTTGTGTTGGGTTCGTATCAACGAGGCCTATGCACACATTTGTTTTGAAGCCATTATGAGAACTTTTATTTTTAGGCCTTCCTGGACCCATTTTGGTCCCGAGATCCAATTATGGATCACATCTCCCCACTAAAGACCTTTTGGTCCTCCAAAAGGTTACTGACAAGTCATCAAGTGCGGGATAGGCCACCCCACTTGTTCTCTATCTTTAAGCTCTGTCCCGTGCACCTGTCTCATCAAGATCAATTGTAAGACAATCATGATAACTGGCAACGTATCGTTAGCCATATGTACTCTGTCACATATTAATGAAGCCACTATCATCAATGTTGACAACATTACTAATGATAACATAAAAAATATGACTGCAAATGAGCTAATATGCTTGTAATACTTCAACGACATTAGCTTATATTGAAGCAAAGTGTGATTGATCTTCCATTCTACAATCATATCCTATTCTTGCTTAAGATCTATTACTTGATTTGAAACAATTATATGTGTGTTTCTTGCATGAGTTGCCTTTCTTAATTGTTCCATAGTTTGAAGAGATTTATTTGCCTTTAACTAATGAGCATGAACCACATATTCTTGACTTGGTTTGGTTAAGTGATATTGATTCTTTTCCCTGTAGAATATTTCTTTATGATCATACAAGTAAGGACTACCTAAGAACATTTCACATTCATTGAGGGGCACCAAATCACATGCTACCTCATCCACAAACTTAGATGAAATTGAAAATTTTAATGTGAAATGCTTTGTTATGTGCAATTGATGATTGTTGCTTATCCATTTAAGTGTGTAAGGTTTACAATGCATTTGAGTTTTTTATCCCAATTGTTTAACCAATTATTCTGAGATCAAGTTAGATTGAGATCCACTATCTATCAATGTGCTGACCTTAGTATGCCTCATAATGACCGTTATATGAAACAATTTACTTCTAGAATCAAATCCATCACCAATTTTACTTGCCAAACCAACCAATGAGACTTTAGATTCATCACCTGAATCCGATCTCAAGTCTGTTGGCCATGTTGTTGCTGCAACTGTTTACCTCCCTTTCCTTTCTTTGAACCACTTTGGTCTCTTCTCGGGATGCAATTTCCAGCAATGGTCCTCATCATGCCCTTCTTTCTTGCAATGCTTGCAAGAGGGCTTCTCTTCCTTTCTTGCCACTGAATTTTCCTTCTTTCCATTCCACTTCCTTTTGTCCTCTTTCCTTGAAGATGATTCCCCTGACCTGCTTCGATGTATGTTGCTTGAACAAAAATATCATCAATATTAGTAGGTCCAAACATAAATTCAATGTTTCGAATATGTGCATGTAAACCTCCTATATACTTAATAAGAGTTTCTTTGGTATGTAAAGGAATATATAACATCAATGCCATTTTATGAAATCCATCTGTGTATTCTTGTATTGTTTGTCCTTTTCTTAGTTTAAGATCTTTCCATTCAATTAAAGCGTTCTCTTTATAACCCAAAGGATAGAATTTATTTTTAAGTGCAGAAACAAAAACTTGTCATGATGGAAATACATTACCCACTTGTTCCGTGCCATTTTGCAACTTTCTTTGCCACCAGATGAGTGTTGTGCCTACAAGTATAAGCGATGCCAACTTGATCTGAGTTGCCTCATCCTTGATTTGTTGCACACTGCGATAAACCTCCATCTGTCTGACACAATTATCAAGTCTCTTTGCATCGACTTCACCATCATACATAGGAAATTCAAATTTTACATCAACCTTAAGTAAAGGCATTTCCTGTTTATGTATATGGGAATGTTTTCTTGCAATGGATTTAGAACTTGAACTTGAAGAATAAGAAGAAGTTAATGGAGAAGAAGGAGGTGAAGTGTCACATACCCACTACCTAAATCGGATTTTTCTGGTCTTCTGCCGAATCAGAATCCCTAAAACATCCATGGAGGACCAGCGTAAGCTGGCTCTTTCTCTCTCCCCACTCCCATGTGGTCGCGGGTCATGATCACAGTCCAGATAAACACAGTACCTCTTTCATGTTTCACGCCTTAGCGCTACAGTGATTTTGAGTCATTTGACTTGGCAACCACCGAACCCCGATAGGGCTAGCGATCGGCCAATGGGGCGAATCCCTAGAGGGTTAGCAAATGGCTAATAGGAACAAATCCCAACAGGGCCAGAGAACAACCAGTGAGAAATGGCCCCATTGCGTAGTTAAGTGGAATACAGGTGGCAAAGAGGGAAACGCGACACAGTGGTCAACATGATAGGAGGGGCCCCACTTCACACGCCACACTATTTCGGACCCCCCTCCCCATTAAAGACAGAATGGCAAGGGGGGTCCAGAATCCGCCTGAGTGCCATGGATCATGATGAATTAATCTCGACCGTTCGAGAGTTGCGCGTCCAATTCCAGACCCCCCCCATTAAAGGAAGAATGGCAAGGGGGCTTCGGAATGCATCCTCAGTCGTAGATCTGGGTGGGTGGACTCTGGCCATCCAGATCTATTCGCTACTTACCCTAATGCACGCTCGTGCCCCAGTGTAAAACTGACATCTCTTCCTCACATTGGACGGTCGTTACGGACCCTGAGATTTCCTGAAGGAATCTTGTCCATCTATCGGGACTTAGCCACATGTTATTGTCTCGACCTTATGGATCGGGATTTGTCAAGGCAAGAGCCCAAGCTTTTGTCAGCGGAACTCCCGAATCCCCGATCCCCGAAACGGGTAATCTCTCAACACATCACCTCCTTAAATCAGATGGTCCACAACTATTCTGGGGTTTCCACCCAGGAAAATCCCGATCCCTTGTCGCCAGGACTCCCGATCTCGCGATTCTCGATTTCCCAAAATGGGAGATCTCACGACACGTGGCCTCCGTCAATCGGACGACTCAGATCCATCGCGGGGTTTTCACCATGGAAAATCCTAAACTCTTGTCAACAGGAATCCTGATTCCGCGATTCCCGATTTCCTGAAATGGGAGATTTTACGACACGTGGCCTCCGTCAATCGGATGACTCAGATCCATCCCGGGGTTTTCACCATGGAAAATCCTGAACTCTTCTCAACAGGAATCCTGATTTTGCGATTCCCAATTTCTCGAAATGGGAGATCTCACGACACATGGCCTCCATCAATCGGATGGCTCAGATCCATCCCGGGGTTTTCACCATGGAAAATCCCGAACTCTTGTCAACAGGAATCTCGATTTCGCGATTCTCGATTTTCTGAAATGGGAGATCTCACAACACATGGCCTCCATTAATCAGACGACTCTGATCTATTTCGAGGTTTTTCACCCCTAATACACTGGAGTCTTAACCCTCGGGTAACTCTTGACAGATCCAACGACTGTCGGGTTTTTCAGCCAAGATCTGACAGCTCATAATGGTTCCTACCCATGCATTCTTCCACGACTCCCTAGGCGTGGAAAAGATCCACGGTCTAGATACTCTCATGAACCTTGGTGATCTACGGTCCTAAACTCTTCGCTACTCATGAAGACATAGGAAAACCAAGTGGTAAGGCATTTAATGCCCTACTTTCTCCTACTAATCTAACGGTCGTGGGTGACCGTAGATTCCCCAATGAAATCTCGTCCGTCGATTAATACCTATAAGGTTAAGGTACTTAACTTTCCAGCTCCTTCCTCTGATCTGACGGTCGTGAGTGACCACAGGTCTCCCGATGGGATCTCATCCATCGATTCGTTACTTCGTCCTTATGTTGTCATCTCAGTTTTCAAGAGGATCATTCCTCCTTATGTAGGGTTACTAAGGCCTTACACCCTCAAAACCGCCTTCCCGGTTCTTGATGGGCTTTTCAAGGAAGGTATTTCTATGGGGAGAATTACTCAGGGTACTACCTGAGGTATATAAGGATGTCATCCTCCCGAGAACCAAGTGTGAAGTCTGAATTGGATCAGTATACACACAAATAATGAATTCATGAGGACATAAACCATACGTAGTCCTTCCATATAAATATACAACTACTAGTACTGATCGAAACACCATATAGTCATTCTTATAATGAAATCATTCATAGTTTCACAGCTTATGAACATAATTATCAGAATAAGCATATATATATATATATTTCAAGATGCCAGAGGAAAAACACTTATCAGAGATAACACCAGGGGTCAAGCAACTGCTGAGAGGGGTGCTCGTTTCCACCCAACCGTAAGCTTAGTGACCCCTAGCAAATTTACCACTAGCCACCCCCGAGCTGAGACCACAATGCTATGAGACTGCGTCTCTATTTTCCAGTGACCAGGAGCGAAGGTTGCAATCCTTCCTCTCTGCTATCACTCACTCTGCATATTTCCAGAGTTCTCCCCTCACATCTGCCCTTGCCCAATCACTTCTACCCCACGCCTTATCCTCTTGTGAGGTTGTGTGTGGTGCGATTACCCTCACACTAGCTAGTCATGATGGCTCTACAGATGGGCGGTTCACCTCCCCATCCCTCATTAATTCCTTAGAAGGCATCAACCTACCAGTCTGCGAGGCATTTAATTCAGGGCCAGCGAGCCACTTTTGGTTCTTCAGGCCAGTGGAGTCCAAATACGGTATTAATTCTCGGTGGAAGTTAACGCCACCTTTCCAGGTGCCTTCCACCGTCATCGTGGTCTCTTTTTTTTCACATCCCCTCTCAGCAGTCCTGCAATAAAATTCATAATGTTATTCACATTTATTGACCTTTTACTCAAGGTCCATTTACATCACATATTCACATTTATGAGTTTGTCATAGTTCTTGGCCAGTCCAGTTATTTTTACAAAATCGGGGAAACAGGGTGTTACAATTCCCTCCCCCTTAAAAGGAACATCGTTCTCGATGTTCTTATCTACTAACATGAATTGCATGTACAGAAGTAAACAAAATCGGATATCCATGTCTCATGGCATCCTCCATTTCCCATGTAGCCTCATATGGGCCAAAATGTTTCCACTGCACCTTGACCTGTGCAATGGTTCTATTCCGGAGCGGGTTTTCCTTTCTGTACAGTATGCATTGGGGTTCTGGTAGAAATTCTCCCTCCGGTTCTACTTGGATCACAGACCAGTCAATTATATGATTAGCATCATGTACATATTTCTTCAATAATGAAACATGGAAAACATTATGTTCTTTTATGATGCAGGGGCGCGCCACCCAGGCACGTCCGCTCTCACAACACCTTCTTCTTCTCGACCTAAATGACTCAAAGGTTCTTCTATTTCCCTATCGGGAAATCTGCACCCACAACAATATTCTCCGAAATCTCCCCTTTACTACCGAGAGATCAACTAAATCTCGCTATCTCGCGAGTTCGTGACTCCAAGCCTCCAAAATTTCCTTTCAAATCTTGCGATACCTGATCTAGCGATACAGGTATATCTCCTTCCACATGCAACCATGGGCTAGGATTAAACATTAGCGTCTCTCACAACCTCGCAACCTCGCGACCTCGCCGGTTGAACAGTCGAGTTTTCACCCTCCTACTTCGCGAGTCCCCAAGATGCGAGAATTCAACGGAGTATTGACTCCTGTCTCCAGGCAACACGTGTTCACCCTTCGGCCGCGTGGTCCCACCTTATACTCTGCCACGCATCCACACAAACCTTGACTCCTCGACACTTCGCGACTCGGTGCCCACATGAATCTCGGCCGCTCGGTACTTCACGACTCGTGAATCCTTTGTGCCACCTGTATTCCACTCGTGCTCTGCTATGGCCCACACTACTCTCCAGCTGTCAGGATATCGCCTTCTTGCAACCACGCAATTCCCGCGCCCAAATTGTCAAACCTTTTCTTGCAAGGTCTCGATACACGATCCCCCATGCAGATCCAATGGTTCTCCTATGATCCGGATCCAACGGCTGTCCTCCTCTCACTACTCGCAACCTCGCGACTTGGAGTACCCAATATGTGGACTCTCAACCTGCGAACTCCCGAGTTCATGAGATCTATTGATCTCTCGCCATCTCTCCTCTCAAATGAACGGCTATGATCTTCTTGCCACTTCGCTGCTTCGCGTCCTCGCGCCTCGCGACTCTGAATACCCAATTCTTGAGCTTTCACCCTGTGAACTCCCGAGTTCGTAAGATCTCTTGATCTCTTGCCACCTGTCCCCTCAGATGGATGGCTACAGTCCTCTCACCACTTTGCTACTCGCGAAGCTAAAGGACCTCCCTTTCAGTCCTCCAATTTCCGAGTCTCCGAGATGAGAATCTCTTTGCATGCGTCCTCCTCAACAAACGACTCTTATCTTGTAGGGATATCGCGTCTCGTGATATCGCTGCTCTTGCTCCACAACTTTTGGGGCTTCAACTCCCGAGTCCCTGATACACGATACCACGTGTAGATCCTACGACTCCTGTGACTCGGAATCGACGGGTCTGCCTCTCCTGAGCTTCAAACTCTTCGGAATCTTCTCTCTGTAACCTCCTTGCACCTCTGCACGATCTAAGGACCCTCAGAACTTCGCGAAATCTCTTCAGAAGATTTCGACCATCCGTTCTTCCTTGGTTAATCCACGAAATGGAAAAGAGTATCTCTCCACGAGATTTGTTCGCCTTTTCACCAACCTGCAATGTTTCTTCCTGACTTCAAGTCACACTTATCTACGCTGATCTTCAGCGACTCAGAGGCCTACCCTTCCTGAGCTTTACTAAATTACTTCAACCTCAACGAGGTTCTTTGCACGCACTCCTTGTGACAAGTCTGCGAACACTTCAACTGTTCGATCTTCTTGGACTCTGTGTATGCTCATAGCAGCAATCCTTCAACACTTCTACTCAGTTTCATGACTGAGACTTTCTCCCTTAGCCTGCGCACTACCTTCATGGCTTGTGTAACCCAATCTCACTCATGGTGGTATGAGAATAAGAGTTAACTCTCTGAGCCTTCTATCAACGCACTCCCTGCGGACGACTTCAACTGCACTCCTTGCAGGAATCCTTGCTCAAGAGAGAAACAATTGTAACTCACCTCACTTTGTTGTGGGGTATTCTACCCTACGGACTAATAAGCTAGGGCTCTAAACTTATATGCAAAAAATGACCCTTAAGATTTAACTTTTAACCTTCTACCCAAAATCTCAACCCCTTTTCGAGCAAACAATGGAAGAATCGACTCACCTTTTTGACGATGCTTGAAGTAGATCCTTCGTTGAGCCTTCTATTTCCTTGCTACTGCTGCCCCTTCTACAAAGCTTCCTGCAATCAAGATAAGACTACACATGCATGCTACTGATCTAATAGGGGGTTAGAAATAAAACATAAATCAAATGACATAGATGAGATT
>ML787157.1:780313-797508 GCA_009831015.1 Picea engelmannii
CCTGAAGCTTAAGGCAAAGCTAAAGGGTGTGGACAATAATAGGCTTGGCAATTTTGGCAGAGTTTCTTTGCTATCCTTTTTCCCTCTTTGATTAGTACCCCTACCCCTCCTTTTATAGGCTAGGAAGAGCTAGGGTTTTAGGCAAACTTTCATCCATGCATGGCGGAGAGTTTCAGTTAACTGACAAAAAGCCTCGTGTCCCGGCGGAAGCTTCCCTGATTTTTTTGCATTGTTAGGTACTCGCGGGCTGTTTTGGGCTAGCCCGCGGATGCCCGCGTGCAGTAAAAGGACAGCAAGCGGTTACCCGTGCCCAGTGAGAAGTTAGGGCGCGGGTTGTTTGTTTTAAGTGGTTTTTTGAGGAAATACTCAGCATGGCTTTGGCTAGGAAGGGGCATGAGTTGGCCTGATGCCAGGTAAACCTGTATGGTGCATTTTAGGGTTATAACACACTTCCTCTCAGATTTTGATCTTAACCCACGAAATCATACACACAGAATAATAACAAATGCATAACAGGAAGTAATATTCATGAGCAGAGCATTCAACACACATACACAGAGAATAACACAACAGCCATGAATATGAATCAACTTCTTCTATTAATTCAAGATATGTA
Source organism: Picea engelmannii (assembly GCA_009831015.1). NCBI lineage: Eukaryota > Viridiplantae > Streptophyta > Pinopsida > Pinales > Pinaceae > Picea > Picea engelmannii. The sequence goes on from ML787157.1 coordinate 780,930, forward strand.
CATGGGTGTTCTTCTACAACTCTCTGCTATTCTCCTATGCTCTAGACTCTTCTTTCCCCTGTTGCTAATGTTACAATAGTACAAATGAGGGTGTGTATATCCGGTTTTCCCTCTTCCTTCGAGAACTATCTAATCTAAGAATTCAATTCTATCTACCTGCAACTACTACTATAAATGCCTCTGTCTATCTCAGACGAGAGTGTATGGCTCGAGGTCTGATTACATTTTTACCAAGGCGCCTAAATTAAATTATCTCATTTATATTTAGTGCATCAACTTCGAGGGAAAATTTAAAAATTCAAAAGCTTGCGCTGGACGTCTTCCAGCTGTCTTCTGCTTCCACTATGGTTTTGCTTGTCATGAGGGATGCTCCTGCATCATACTCCCTCACTTGAAAATTTGCATGGGCTCCTATCCATGAGCTCCTGCACGGTATGTCCATGCTTCCGAATTTCTGCTTCAGTCTCCCAGCTGCCATCTTCAACTGGATGTCCCTTCCACTTGACCAAATATTCAAAATATTCTTTCCTCCTGGTTTTCTTACCCACTCATTTATTCAGTATTTGTTCCATATGTGGCTTCTCTGCAACTGACATCTGCTTCTGCCACTGGATATCTAGTTGATCATCACCTTCTACTTCTGCTTCATTAGTTTTGTATGGATATAAATCCCAAACATTAAACGTCGGAGATATTCCAATTCCCTCTGGTAACTCAATTTCATAAGCATTTTGTCCTATTTTCTTCAAGACCTTGCATGGCCCAATTTTCTTCATTTTTAGCTTGTTATATGTTCCTCTCGAGAACCTTTCCTTCCTCAAATGCGCCAAAACTAGATCCCCAACTTCAAACCCAAGTTGTCTCCGATGCTGATCTTCTCTGCGCTTGTACTCCTGACTTGACTTCAATAGTCGCTCCTTCACCTGACTGTGAAGTTCCTTCATCGCTTCAACGAATTCTCCTGCACTAGCACTGCTAGTCGCAATCTGTTCTGAATCCCTCAGTTCATAAACTCCTCTTGGCTGCATTCCATATACAATCTGAAATGGAATTTTTCCTGTGCTCCTGTTCGCTGAATCATTGTAAGCAAACTCTGCTTGCGGTAGTATGCTATCCCAACTGCTATGGTGCTCTGTCACCAAGCTCCTCAACAAGTCTCCTAGACTTCTGTTGACCACCTCTATCTGTCCATCCGTTTGAGGATGATAAGCAGAACTAAACATCAAATTAGTCCCCATCTTCTTCCATAATGTTCTCTAGAAATGCCCTATGAATTTTGTGTCTCGGTCCGAAACTATGCTTTTCGGCAATCCATGAAGTCGAACAATCTCTTTGAAAAACAAATTTGTGATGTGAGTCACATTGCTGGTCTTCTGGCATGGAATAAAATGCGCCATATTAGAAAACCTGTCAACTACCACAAAGATTGAATCAACACCTCTTGGTGTCCTCGGTAATCCCAATATGAAGTCCATGCTAATTTCATCCCACGGCTTCTCAGGTATGGGCAATGGCTGATAAAAACCCGCATTATGCTTCCTGCCTTTTGAATGCTGGCATATTCTGCATTTGTCAACAAAATTCTTGACTTATGACCATATCCCTGGCCAAAAGTATGACTCGCTCAGCTTTGCAAATGTCTTATCATGGCCAAAATGTCCTGCTAATCCACCACTATGCTTCTCTTTCAACAAGTTCTCCCTCATGGAGAAATTCGGAATACACAGTCGATTGCCTTTGAACAACAATCCATCCTGGATCACATACTCTATCCACTAGCTTCTGTCTCTGATAACTGGATTCTCAGCTACTTCGTAAGCTTCCTTAAAGTCTGAATCATCTGCATACATGTCCTTAAGATCATCAAAGCCTAACGTCCTGGCTTTGAATTCCTGCAACAACAAACACTTCCTGCTCAGAGCATCAGCAACTTTGTTAGCAGTACCATAAATATGTTTTATCACAAAAGTGAAATTTTGCATGTATTCAACCCATTTAACATGCCTCTGATTCAACTTTTCCTGTTGAGTCACAAATTGTAATGCATGGTTATCACTGTATAAAACAAATTCTTTTGGGATCAAATAATGTCTCCATTTCTTCAATGCCTGTATGATGGCATAGAATTCTTTATCATATGTGGAGTACTTTTATTTTTCCTCATTCATCTTCTCGCTGAAATATGCAATCGACCTGTCTTCCTGACTCAAGACCGCTCCAATTGCAAACCCGCTTGCATCACATTTCACCTAAAATGTCTTTTGAAAATCTGGCAACACCAAAATTGGTTTCTCTGTAATCTTTCGTTTCAACAAATTGAAACTCTTCTCAGCCTCTTCTGTCCAGTGAAAAGATTTATGTCTTTTCTTCACTGTATCCATCATTGCTGCACTAATTCCACTGAAATTTCTAATGAATTTCCGGTAGAAACTAGCCAATCCATGAAAAATCCTCACCTCAAATACGTTCCTCGGTGATGGCCAATTCTTGATTACCTCCACCTTATCTGGATACATCCTCAACTCATTTGCATAAATAACGAACCCCAAATAAATGAGTTATGTCTTCATGAATGAGGAATTCTTCATGTTTATCAACAGCTTCTCTTGCTGTAATCTCTGCATCATAATAGCCAAATGCTTCAAATGTTCAGCCTTTGTCTTGCATAAAACCAATATGTCATCCAGGTACATGATGACAAATTTCCCAATGAAATCCTTCAGGAGTTCATTCATCAACCTCATAAAGGTACTCGGTGCATTCGTCAAGCCAAACGACATGACAATCCATTCATACAATCCTTCGTTTGTCGTGAATGTTGTTTTCCATTCGTCACCTTCTCTCATACGAATTTGATGATATGCACTTTTCAAATCTATCTTTGAAAAAAAAAAATCCCCACTTAAGCAGTCCATCAGATCATCCATCCTTGGCAATGGGAATCTATACCTGATAGTTATATTGTTGATGGCTCTTGAATCCGTGCACATCCTCCAGCCTCCATCTTTCTTCGGACTGAGTACTGTTGGAACAACACATGGACTCAAGATTTCCCTGACCAAACCTTTGTCCAACAACTCCTGGACCTGTCTTTTAACCTCCTCATTCTCTTGCAGCGTCAATCTGTACGTGGCTTTATTTGGCAGACTAGCTCCTGGTATGAGGTCTATATGGTGACTCACGCTCCTCATCGGTGGCAACGAGCGAGGTAATTCGTCCACCACAATATCAACGAACTCTTCCAACAGTTCTTGAACTTCTTCTGGAAAATCATCCACTCTTGTGCTAGTCAGAACAATTCTCGGTTTTTTGACCACAAATAATTGTGGATCCTCCTTCTTCTTAACTTCTGTAAGAAGTTCCTTCCCACTCATGAGAAGTACTCTGTTGCTTACTTCCGGATTCACCTCTTTATATTCAATTGGAAACAACATATGATTTCTCCCATTCTTCTTCAGGGTATAGGTGTTCATCCTCCCATCGTGAATTACATTTCTATCATATTGCCATGGTCTACCCAACAATAAATGACAGACATCCATAGGAATAACATCACATAAAATCTTATCATTATATCCTCCTATCTTAATGTCAACTAAGCACTGTTTAGTTACATTTACCTGATGTCCCTTTTGTAGCCATGAAACTTTGTATGGTTCTGGGTGATTAGTTGTCTCCAGCTCCAGCTTTTCTACCATCTCGGTTGAAACGAGATTATCTGTGCTTCCACTGTCCACGATAACTTTGCATGCCCAACCCTTGGTCTTGCAAGCAGTCCTAAAAAGACTATTCCTATGTGCTAAATTCTCCATCTCCTTTTCTGGCATCAAAAGGACCTTTCTCATCACTAGCGATCTTCCGCCTTCAGCGTACTCTGTCTCAACATCTCGCCTCTATGCCTCAGCGATGTGAGCCTCTCCAATTTCTTTCTTTTTCTCTGGACACTCGAATGACCTATGCCCACTCTTTCTGCATGTGAAGCATGTGATTACTCCAACTCTTCCTCTTCCTCTACCTCTGGTACGAGGAAACCTATCATTATAAACATATCCTCCTCTTTGCTCAATTTGTTGTCCTCGCTGCTCAACATATGGTCTTCTCTGTGAGGTTCCACCTCTTTCAACTTTTCCCTGAGGTTTCTTCCATTCCTCCTTGGGTTTCTGGTATTTATATTGGGGAACTGCTTTTCCTCTGGGCTGAATTCTGCCTCAGCCTCTATGACTTTTTTTATGGCTCAGCTTCTCCTCAGCTTTCAGAGCCAATTGGTAAGCACCCTCCACCATTCGGATGGTTGCCATATTTAATTCATCCTGAATTTCATACCTCAGGCCATTCAGATACCTGGCCACCTTTTCATCATCGCTTTCGCGATGACCTGCCCTAATATTCAACCTGTAAAATTCCATAGTATACTGCTTCACTGTCATCAGCTTTTGTCTCAGGTTCTGCATCCTCCTGAAAAGAGAAATTTGATAATCCCTGGGAATGAATTTTTTCTTCATCTTTGCAATCATCTTGTCCCAGCTCTTAATCTTCTGCTTGCCTTGGCAACGCCTATCAGCCTATAGTTCATCTCACCACAAGGTTGCATGTCCTTTTAATCTTGTGACGGCATGTCTGACCTTCTTATCATCTTCAATATCTTCATAATCAAAATAAGTGTCAAGAGCTCTAATCCAATCTAGTGTCTCTTCTGCATCCATACTCCCTTCATAAGCTGGAATGTCCATTTTTGTTTTCGAACTCATCCGAGCGATAGACTTAATTAAACGCTCATTGGCTACATCTTCTAGTAGGATTTCTTCTTCTTCATGTCCAGTATCACCTTCATCCTTGGATTCACTGATATCTCCTGCATCAACATTTCGCCTTTGTGATATCTCCATGTCCTCCATTCTAGCACGAAGATTCCGCACTTCTCTCTCCATATCTAGATTATGCACTTGCCTTCCTCTGTCTCTGGACATTTCCCTTTCCTCCTCTAGATCGGATGATTGTCTACCTCTTCTCCTTGGAGGTATGGTGTATTCTCCTTTTACTTTGCTACAGAAACCAAAGAAACTTTTCTATGCTCTGATACCACTTGACGTGTGTATCAAAGTGCTCTTTTATCTCCTCCTACCTCTCTTGCCTAAAATATACAGACAAGTAATAAGCTCTGATACCACTTGACGCAAGGGCGTGCCACCCAGGCATGTCCTCTCTCACAGGACCTTCTTCTTCTTGACCCGAAGAACTCAAAGGTTCTTCTATTTCCCTATCGGGAAATCTGCACCCACAACAATCTTCTCCGAAATCTCCCCTTTACTACCGGGAGATCAACTAAATCTCGTTATCTCGCGCGTTCGTGACTCCAAGCCTCCAAACTTTCCTTTCAAATATTGTGATACCCAATCTGGCGATACGGGTATATCTCCTTCCACATGCAACCATGGGCTAGGTTTAAATGTTAGCGTCTCTCACAACCTCGCAACCTCGCAACCTCGCCGGTTGAGCCGTCGAGTTTTCACCCTCCTACTTCGCGAGTCCTCGAGATGCGAGAATTCAACGGAGTATTGACTCCTGTCTCCAGGAAACACGTGTTCACCCTTTGGCCGCGCGGTCCCACCTTATACTCTTCCACGTGTCCACACAAACCTCGGCTCCTCGGCACTTCGCGACTCAGTGCCCACACGAATCTCGGCTCCTCGGCACTTCATGAATCGCGAATCCTTTGTGCCACCTGTATTCCACTCGCACTCCACTATGGCCCACACTGCTCTCCAACTATCGGGATATCGCCTTCTTGCAACCTCGCGATTCCTGCGCCCAAATTCTCAAACCTTTTCTTGCGAGGTCCCGATACACGATCCCCCACACAGATCCAACGGTTCTCCTGTGATCCGGATTCAACGGCTATCCTCCTCTCGCTACTCGCAACCTCGCGACTTGGAGTACCCAATATGTGGACTCTCAACCTGCGAACTCCCGAGTTCGCGAGATCTATCGATATCTCGCCACCTGTCCTCTCAGATGAATGGCTATGATCTTCTCGCCACTTCACCTCTTCGCATCCTCGCGCCTCGCGACTCTGAATACTAAATTCTTGAGATTTCACCCTGCGAACTCCCGAGTTCACGAGATCTCTTGATCTCTTTCCACCTGTCCGCTCAGATGGATGGCTACAGTCCTCTCACCACTTTGCTACTCGCGAAGCTAAAGGACCTCCCTTTCGGTCCTCCAATGTCCGAGTCTTCGAGATGAGAATCTCCTTGCACGCATCCTCCTCAACGAATAACTCTGATCTTGTAGGGATATTACATCTCGTGATATCGCTGCTCTTTCTCCACAACTTTTGGGGCTTCAACTCTCGAGTCCCAGATACACGATACCACGTATAGATCCTACAAGTCCTGTGACTCATAATCGATGGCTCTGCCTCTCCTGAGCTTCAAACTCTTCGGAATCTTCTCTTTGTAACCTCCTTGCACCTCTGCAAGATCTAACGACCCTAGAAACTTCGCGAAATATCTTCAGAAGATTTCGACCATCCGTTCTTCTTAGTTAATCCATGAAATAGAAAAGAGTATCTCTCCACAAGATTCCTTCGCCTTTTCGCCAACCTGCGACGTTTCTTCCTGACTTCAAGTCACACTTATCTACGATGATCTTCAGTGACTCAAGGGCCTACCCTTCCTGATCTTTACTAAATTACTTCAACATCAGTGAGGTTCTTTGCACACACTCCTTGCGGCAAGCCTGCGAACACTTCAACTGTTCGAGCTTCTTTGACTCTGCGTATGCCTGTAGCAGTAGTCCTTCAATACTTCTTCTTAGTTTCATGACTGAGACTTTCTCCCTTAGCCTATGCACTCCTTGCACGGCTTGTGTAACCCAATCTCACTCCTAGTTGTATGAGAACAAGAGTTAACTCTCTGAGCCTTCTGTCAACGCACTCCTTGCAGAAGACTTCAACTGCACTCCTTGCAGGAATCCTTCCTCAAGAGAGAAACAATTGTAACTCACCTCACTTCCTCTCAGATTTCAATCTTAACCCACGAAATCATACACACAGAATAATAACAAATGTATAACAGGAAGTAATATTCATGAGCAGAGCATTCAACACACATACACATAGAATAACACAACATCCATGAATCTGAATCAACTTCTTCTATTAATTCAAGATCTGTACATGGGTGTTCTTCTACAACTCTCTGCTATTCTCCTATACTCTAGACTCTTCTTGCTCCTGTTGCTAATGTTACAATAGTACAAATGAGGGTGTCTATATCCGGTTTTCCCTCTTCCTTCGAGAACTATCTAATCTAAGAATTCAATTATATCTACCTACAACTACTACTATAAATGCCTCTGTCTATCTCATATGAGAGTGTATGGCTCAAGGTCTGATTACAATTTTACCAAGGCGCCTAAATTAAATGATCTCATTTATATTTAGTGCATCAACTTCAAGGGAAAATTTAAAAATTCAAAATCTTGCGCTGGACGTCTTCCAGCTATCTTCTGCTTCCATGTTGGTTTTGCTTGTCATGAGGGATGCTCCTGCAACATACTCCCTCACTTGAAAATTTTCATGGGATCCTGTCCATGAGCTCCTGCACAGTATGTCCATGCTTCCAAATTTCTGCTTCAGTCTCCCAGCTGGCATGTTCAACTGGATGTCCCTTCCACATGACCAAATATTCAAAATATTCTTTCCTCCTGGTTTTCTTACCCACTCGTTTATTCAGTATCTGTTCCATCTGTGGCTTCTCTGCAACTGGCATCTGCTTCTGCAACTGGATCTCTGGTTGATCATCACCTTCTGCTTCTACTTCATTAATTTTGTATGGATATAAATCCGAAACATTAAACGTCGGAGATATTCCAATGCCCTCTGGTAACTCAATTTCATAAGCATTCTGTCCTATTTTCTTCAGGACCTTGCATGGCCCAATTTTCTTCATTTTCAGCTTGTTATATGTTCCTCTTGGGAACCTTTCCTTCCTCAAATGCACCAAAACTAGATCCCCAACTTCAAACTGAAGTTGTCTCCGATGATGATCTTCTCTGCGCTTGTACTCCTGACTTGACTTCAATAGTCACTCCTTCACTTGGATGTGAAGTTCCTTCATCGCTTCAGTGAATTCTCCTGCACTAGCACTGCTAGTCGCAGTCTGTTCTGAATCCCTTAGTTCAGAAACTCCTCTTGGCTGCATTCCATATACAATCTGAAATGGACTTTTTCCTATGCTCCTATTCACTGAATCATTGTAAGCAAACTCTGCTTGCGGTAGTATGCTATCCCAGCTGCTATGGTGCTCTGTCACCAAGCTCCTCAACAAGTCTCCTAGACTTCTATTGACCACCTCTGTCTGTCCATCCGTTTGAGCATGATAAGCAGAACTAAACATCAAATTAGTCCCCAGATTCTTCCATAATGTTCTCTAGAAATGCCCTATGAATTTTCTGTCTCGGTCCAAAACTATGCTTTTCGACAATCCATGAAGTCGAACAATCTCTTTGAAAAACAAATTTGTGATGTGAGTCACATCGCTGGTCTTCTGGCATGGAATAAATTGCGCCATCTTAGAAAACCTGTCAACTACCACAAAGATTGAATCAACACCTCTTGGTGTCCTCGGTAATCCCAATACGAAGTCCATGCTAATTTCATCCCACGGCTTCTCAAGTATCGGAAATGGCTGATAAAAACCCACATTCTGCTTCCTGCCTTTTGAATGCTGGCAGATTCTGCATTTGTCAACAAACTTCTTGACTTCTGACCACATCCCTGGCCAAAAGTACGATTCGCTTAGCTTTGCAAATGTCTTATCATGGCCAAAATGTCATGTTAATCCACCACTGTGATTCTCTTTCAACAAGTTGTCCCTCATGGAGAAATTCAGAATACACAGTTGATTGCCTTTGAACAACAATCTATCCTGGATCACATACTCTATCCATTGGCTTCTGTCTCTGAGAACTGGATTCTTAGCTGCTTCGTAAGCTTCCTTAAAGTCTGAATCATCTTCATACATGTCCTTAAGATCATCAAAGCCTAACGTCCTGACTTTGAATTCCTGCAACAGCAAACACTTCCTTCTCAGAGCATCAACAACTTTGTTAGCAGTACCAGAAATATGTTTTATCACAAAAGTGAAATTTTGCATGTATTCAACCCATTTAGCATGCCTCTGATTCAACTTTTCCTGTTGAGTCACAAATTGTAATGCATGGTTATCACTGTATAAAACAAATTCTTTTGGGATCAAATAGTGTCTCCATTTCTTCAATGCTTGTATGATGGCATAGAATTATTTATAATATGTGGAGTAATTTTCTTTTGGCTCATTCAGCTTCTCACTGAAATATGCAATCAGCATGTCTTCCTGACTCAAGACCGCTCCAATTGTAAACCCACTTGCATCACATTTCACCTGAAATGTCTTTTGAAAATCTGGCAACACCAAAATTTGTTGCTCTGTAATCTTTCGTTTCAAAAAATTGAAACTCTTCTCAGCCTCTTCCGTCCAGTGAAAAGATTTATGTCTTTTCTTCACTGTATCCATCATTGCTGCACTAATTCCATTGAAATTTCTAATGAATTTCCGGTATAAACTAGCCAATCCATGAAAAATCCTCACCTCAAATACGTTCCTCGGTGATGGCCAATTCTTGATTACCTCCACCTTATCTGGATCCATCCTCAACTCATTTGCAGAAATAACGAACCCCAAATAAATGAGTTATGTCTTCATGAATGAGGAATTCTTCATGTTTATCAGCAACTTCTCTTGCTGTAATCTCTGCATCACAATAACCAAATTCTTCAAATGTTCAGCCTTTGTCTTGTTGAAAACCAATATGTCATCCAGGTACACGATGACAAATTTCCCAATGAAATCCTTCAGGAGTTCATTCATCAACCTCATAAAGGTACTCGGTGCATTCGTCAAGCCAAACGGCATGACAAGCCATTCATACAATCCTTCATTTGTCTTGAATGTTGTTTTCCATTCATCACCTTCTCTCATACGAATCTGATGATATCCACTTTTCAAATCTATCTTTGAAAAAAAAAATTCCCCACTTAAGCAGTCCATCAGATCATCCATCATTGGCAATGGGAATCTATACCTGATAGTTATCTTGTTGATGGCTCTCGAATCAGTGCACATCCTCCATCCTCTATATTTCTTCGGACTGAGTATTGTTGGAACAACACATGGACTCAAGCTTTCCCTGACCAAACCTTTGTCCAACAACTCCTGGACCTGTCTTTTAACCTCCTCATTCTCTTGCGGCGTCAATCTGTACGCGGCTTTATTTGGCAGACTAGCTCTTGGTATGAGGTCTATATGGTGACTCACGCTCCTCATCGTTGGAAATGAACGAGGTAATTCATCCACCACAATATCAACGAACTCTTCCAGCAGTTCCTGAACTTCTTCTGGAAAATCATCCACTCTTGTGCTAGTCAGAACAATTCTCGGTTTTCTGACCACAAAGAATTGTGGATCCTCCTTCTTCTTAACTTCTGTAAGAAGTTCCTTCCCACTCATGAGAAGTACTCTGTTGCTTACTTCCAGCTTCACCTCTTTATCTTCAATTGGACACAACATATGAGTTCTCCCATTCTTCTTCAGGGTATAGGTGTTCATCCTCCCATCATGAATTACATTTCTATCATATTTCCATGGTCTACCCAACAATAAATGACAGACATCCATAGGAATAACATCACATAAAATCTTATCATTATATCCTCCTATCTTAATGTCAACTAAGCATTGTTTAGTGACATTTACCTGATGTCCCTTCTGTAGCCATGAAACTTTGTATGGTTCTGGGTGATCAGTTGTTTCCAGCTCCATCTTTTCTACCATCTCGGTTGAAACAAGATTATCTATGCTTCCACTATCCATGATAACTTTGCATGCCCAACCCTTGGTCTTGCAAGCAGTCCTAAAAAGACTATTCCTTTGTGCTGAATTCTCCATCTCCTTTTTTGGCGTCAAAAGGACCTTCCGCATCACTAGCGATCTTCCTCCTTCAGCGTACTCTATCTCAACATCTCCCCTCTGTGGCTCGGCGATGTGAGTCTCTCCAGTTTCTTTCTTTTTCTCTGGACACTTGAATGACCTGTGCCCATTCTTTCCGCATGTGAAGCATGTGATTACTCCACCTCTTCCTCTTCCTCTACCTCTGGTACAAGGAAACCTATCATTATCAACATATCCTCCTCTTTGCTCAATTTTCTATCCTCGCTGCTCAACATATGGTCTTCTCTGTGAGGTTCCACCTCTTTCAACTTTTCCCTGAGGTTTCTTCCATTCCTCCTTGGGTTTCTGGTATTTATCTTGGGCAACTGCTTTGCCTCTAGGATGACTTCTACCTCGGCCTCTCTGACTTTGTTTAAGGCTCAGCTTCTCCTCAGCTTTCAGAGCCAATTGGTAAGCATCCTCCACCGTTCGGATGGTTGCCATATTTAATTCATCCTGAATTTCATACCTCATGCCATTCAGATACCAGGCCACCTTTTCGTCATTTCTTTCGCGATGACCTGCCCTGATATTCAACCTATAAAATTCCTCAGTATACGCCTTCACTGTCATCAGCTTCTATCTCAGGTTCTGCATCCTCCTGAACAGAGAAATTTGATAATCCCTGGGAATGAATTTTGCCTTTATCTTTGCAATCATCCTGTCCCAACTCTTAATCTTTTGCTTGCCTTGGCAATGCCTATCAGCTTGTACTTCATCCCACCACAAGGCTGCATGTCCTTTTAATCTTGTGATGGCATGTTTGACCTTATTATCATCTTCGATATCTTCATAATATAAATAAGTGTCAAGAGCTCTAATCCAATCTAGCAGCTCTTCTACATCCAGACACCCTTCATAAGCTGGAATGTCCATTTTTGTTTTCGAACTCATCCGAGCGATAGCCTTAATTAATCGCTCATTGGCTGCATCTTCTGCTGGGATTTCTTCTTCTTCATGTCTAGCATTACCTTCATCCTCAGATTCACTGATATCTCCTGCATCAGTGTTTCGCCTTTGTGATATCTCCATGTCCTCCATTCTAGCACGAAGATTCCACACTTCTCTCTCCATATCTGGATTCTGCACTTTCCTTCCTCTCTCTGTGGACATTTCACTTTCCTCCTCAGGATCGGGTGATTTTCTACCTCTTCTCCTTGGCGGCATGGTGTTTTCTCCTTTTCCTCTGCTACAAAAAGCAAAGAAACTTTTCTATGCTCTGATACCACTTGACGTGTGTATCAGAGTGCTCTTTTATCTCCTCCTGCCTCTCTTGCCTGAAATATACAGACAAGTAATAAGCTCTGATACCACTTGACGTAGGGGCGCACCACCCAGGCATGTCCACTCTCACAGGACCTTCTTCTTCTCGGCCCGAAGAAATTAAAGGTTCTTCTATTTCCCTATCGGGAAATCTGCACCCACAACAATCTTCTCTGAAATCTCCCCTTTACTACCGGGAGATCAACTAAATCTCGCTATCTCGTGAGTTCGTGACTCCAAGCCTCCAAACTTTCCTTTCAAATCTTGCGATACCCGATCTGGCGATACGGGTATAGCTCCTTCGACATGCAACCGTGGGCTAGGATTAAATGTTAGCCTCTCTCACAACCTCGCAACCTCGCGACCTCGCCAGTTGAACCGTCGAGTTTTCACCCTCCTACTCCGTGAGTCCTCGAGATGCGAGAATTCAACGGAGAATTGACTCCTGTCTCCAGGAAACACGTGTTCACCCTTCGACCGCGCGGTCCCACCTTATACTCTGCCACGCGTCCACACAAACCTCGGCTCCTCGGCACTTCGCGACACGGTGCCCACATGAATCTCGGCTCCTCGGCACTTCGCGACTCGCGAATCCTTTGTGCCACCTGTATTCCACTCGTGCTTCTCTATGGCCCACACTGCTCTCCAACTGTCGGGATATCACCTTCTCGCAACCTCGCAATTCCCGTGCCCAAATTCTCAAACCTTTTCTTGTGAGGTCCTGATACACGATCCCCCGCACAAATCCAACGGTTCTCCTGTGATCTGGATCCAACGGTTGTCCTCCTCTCGCTACTCGCAACCTCGCGACTTGGAGTACCCAATATGTGGACTCTCAACCTGCGAACTCCCGAGTTCACAAGATCTATCGATATCTTGCCACCTGTCCTCTCAGATGAATGGCTATGATCTTCTCGCCACTTTGCCGCTTTGCGTCCTCGCGCCTCGCGACTCTGAATACCCAGTTCTTGAGCTTTCACCCTGTGAACTCCCGAGTTCCTGAGATCTCTTGATCTCTTGCCACCTGTCCCCTTAGATGGACGGCTACAGTCCTCTCGCCACTTCGCTACTCGCGAAGCTAAAGGACCTCCCTTTCGGTCCTCCGATGTCCGAGTCTCCGAGATGAGAATCTCCTTGCACGCGTCCTCCTCAACGAAGGACTCTGATCTTGTAGGGATATCGCGTCTCGTGATATCGCTACTCTTGCTCCACAACTTTTGGGGCTTCAACTCCCGAGTCCTCGATACGCGATACCACGTGTAGATCCTACGACTCCTATGACTCGGAATCGATGGCTCTGCCTCTCCTGAGCTTCAAACTCTTCGGGATCTTCTCTCCGTAATCTCCTTGCACCTCTGCAAGATCTAATGACCCTCGGAACTTTGCGAAATCCCCTCAGAATATTTTGACCTTCCGTTCTTCCTTGTTTAATCCATGAAATGGAAAAGAGTATCTCTCCATGAGATTCCTTCGCCTTTTCGCCAACCTACGATGTTTCTTCTTGAATTCAAGTCACACTTATCTACGCTGATCTTCAGTGACTCAGAGGCCTACCCTTCCTGAGCTTTACTGAATTACTTCAATCTCAACAAGGTTCTTTGCATGCACTCCTTGCGGCAAGCCTGCGAACACTTCAACTGTTCGAGCTTCTTTGACTCTGCGTATTCCCGTAGCAGTAGTCCTTCAACACTTTTTCGCAGTTTCATGACTGAGACTTTCTCCCTTAGCCTACGCACTCCTTGCATGGCTTGTGTAACCCAATCTCACTCCTAGTGGTATGAGAACAAGAGTTAACTCTCTGAGCCTTCTGTCAACACACTCCTTGCGGACGACTTCAACTGCAGTCCTTCCAGGAATCCTTGCTCAAGAGAGAAACAATTGTAACTCACCTCACTTCCTCTCAAATTTCGATCTTAACCCACGAAATCATACACACAGAATAATAACAAATGCATAAAGGGAATTAATATTCATGAGCAAAGCATTCAACACGCATACACAGAGAATAACACAACAGCCATGAATATGAATCAACTTCTTCTATTATTTCAAGATCTATACATGGGTGTTCTTCTACAACTCTCTGCTATTATCCTATGCTCTAGACTCTTCTTGCTCCTGTTGCTAATGTTACAATAGTACAAATGAGGGTGTCTATATCCAGTTTTTCCTCTTCCTTCGAGAACTATCTAATCTAAGAATTCAATTCTATCTACCTGCAACTACTACTATAAATGCCTCTGTCTATCTTAGACGAGAGCGTATGGCTCGAGGTCTGATTACATTTTTACCAAGGTGCCTAAATTAAATGATCTCATTTATATTTAGCACATCAACTTCAAGGGAAAATTTAAAAATTCAAAAGCTTGCGCTGGATGTCTTCCAGCTGTCTTCTTCTTCCACGTTGCTTTTGCTTGTTGTGAGGGATGCTCCTGCATCATACTCCCTCGCTTGAAAATTTGCATGGGCTCCTGCCCATGAGCTCCTACACGGTATGTCCATGCTTCCAAATTTTTTCTTCAGTCTCCCAGCTGGCATCTTCAACTGGATGTCCCTTCCACTTGACCAAATATTCAAAATATTCTTTCCTCCTGGTTTTCTTACCCACTCGTTTATTCAGTATCTGTTCCATCTGTGGCTTCTCTGCAACTGGCATCTGCTTCTACCACTGGATCTCTAGTTGATCATCACCTTCTGCTTCTACTTCATTAGTTTTGTATGGATATAAATCCGAAACATTAAACGTCGGAGATATTCCAATGCCCTCTGGTAACTCAATTTCATAAGCATTCTGTCCTATTTTCTTCAAGACCTTGCATGGCCCAATTTTCTTCATTTTCAGCTTGTTATATGTTCCTCTCGGGAACCTTTCCTTCCTCAAATGCGCCAAAACTAGATCCCAAACTTCAAACTGAAGTTGTCTCCGATGTTGATCTGCTATGCGCTTGTACTCCTGACTTGACTTCAATATTCGCTCCTTCACCTGGCTGTGAATTTGCTTCATCGCTTCAGTGAATTCTCCTGCACTAGCACTGCTAGTCGCAGTCTATTATGAATCCCTCAGTTCAGAAACTCATCTTGGCTACATTCCATATACAATCTAAAATGGAATTTTTCCTATGCTCCTGTTCATAAAATCATTGTAAGCAAACTCTACTTGCGGTATTATGCTATCCCAGATGCTATGGTGCTCTGTCACCAAGCTCCTCAACAGGTCTCCCAGACTTCTGTTGACCACCTCTGTTTGTCCATATGTTTGAGGATGATAAGCACAAATAAACATCAAATTAGTCCCCAGCTTCTTCCATAATGTTCTCCAGAAATTCCCTATGAATTTTGTGTCTCGATCTGAAACTATGCTTTTCAGCAATCCATGAAGTCGAACAATCTCTTTGAAAAACAAATTTGCGATGTGAGTCGCATCGATGGTCTTATGGCATGGAATAAAATGCCCCATCTTAGAAAACCTATCAACTACCACAAAGATTGAATCAATACCTCTTGGTGTCCTCGGTAATCCCAATATGAATTCCATGCTAATTTCATCCCACGACTTCTCAGGTATGGGCAATGGCTGATAAAAACCCGCATTCTTCTTCCTGCCTTTTGAATGCTGGTAGATTCTGCATTTGTCAACAAACTTCTTGACTTTTGACCGCATCCCTGGCCAAAAGTATGACTCGCTCAGCTTTGCAAATGTCTTATCATGGCCAAAATGTCCTGCTAATCCACCAATGTGCTTCTCTTTCAACAAGTTCTCCCTCATGGAGCAATTCGGAATACACAGTTGATTGCCTTTGAACAACAATCCGTCCTGGATCACATACTCTATCCACTAGCTTCTGTCTCTGAGAACTAGATTCTCAGCTGCTTCGTAAGCTTCCTTAATGTCTGAATCATCTGCATACATTTCCTTAAGATCATCAAAGCCTAACGTCCTGACTTTGAATTCCTGCAACAACAAACACTTCCTGTTGGATCATGTTGTCATTGATGCCAATGGTTTGATTGATTGATGTCATTTATTGATGTCAAGTGATTGATTGATGTCAAAGGATTGATTTATTGATGATTGATGTAATATAATATGTATTGTCCTTGATGAGAATGCATAGATGAAGATGGATCAATGAGTTCTCATTGATACATGATGAAGATGGATCGATGTGGTTCTATTGGTATATGATGCATTGTTGGAAAAATGTATAGATGACTCATTATTGTCTTATCATGATTGATAAGGTGTACAAATGGATGAACTCCAAAGTGGTCCCCTTATGGTGAAA
>ML787157.1:812468-843445 GCA_009831015.1 Picea engelmannii
CTTTTCGACAATACTTTCTCATTTGCAGGGCTGATATTTGCCTCACCGAGACAGGTTTTCGGATCCCTTGAAGGGTTATCCTTTTTCCTTCTTTTCTCACACATTCTAAGGTTTTATGGTAACAGTCCAATTTGGATTTATGGGTGGACAACCAATCCATACCAATCAACAGATCGTATGATCCCAGGGGTAATACGTTAAGGGTTGCTTGGGTGGGGAATTCACCCAACATTAACTGGCAGTCTGGTATGGCCTCTACCACCTTTCTTTTAGTGCTAGTGGCTAACTGTACCAACCATGGCTTGGTTTGTTTTTGTGGTTGTATCTTACACTTATCCACAGTCTTAGGGGATATATAACTCAAATTTGAACCAGGGTCAATCAAAATAGACACCAGATGGTTGAAAATCATACCTTCTATTTCCACTACTGAAGCTTGGTGGTCAGTTTGGTTATTATCCAAGGCTACATAAATCTGCGACACACTCCTTGCCACATCATTGACTGTGGTTGCTTCCTGAATGTTATAAACTTTCTGACTATTCTGCTATCAGTGTGGACAGTCTCTCAAGAGATGCTCTTCTCCGCAACCCTAGTATTTCAGAGGTTGTTTCTTTGGGTTATTAGTCTTCACTGGTATAGGTCCAGAATTTTTATTTCCATCCACCGAGGGGAAGTTCTACTGGAGTACACTCCGGGCTGGATAGTTCATTCTGGGGTTCTTCTTGTAGTTTTTAAATCCTGAGGATTTGATCCCCTTTTTCTGAAATTTCGAACCACTCTTCTGTCTCCAGTCTCCACGAGACTTTGCCCGATGTCCATATTGTTCATGACAATATGTTGCCTTTTGTATAGTGTATTCTAAGGTCTTTGTCTCGTCAAATTCAATTTGGTTCCGATATTCCTTGGGTAGCCCACTGATGAAGCGTTGCGCTTTCACCTTCTCTGCTTTGATGTAGGGTACATATCTCAATAAGTCGAGGAATTTGTTGACATATTCCTCTATAGTAAGTTGTCCCAGTTTGAGTTCATAAAACTCTTTAGCCTTCTCATCAAAATATATTTCCGACAAATACTTCTTTCGGAAGTACTTTTCAAACCGTTTCCAAGACAGGTCCTCCTCGCGGACCCCTTTCATGTTCTTAAGATCTTCCCACCAGATGGAAGCTTTTCTGTTCAGATTGAAAGTGGCCACTTGGGCCTTCAAATTCTTTGAAAATTCATGGACTCTGAAATATTTCTTCAGTCCAAGTAGCCAAGCCTCGGCTTCCTCTCCCTTCTTTATCTCACCGTCAAAGGAGGGAGGTTTGGCCTTTCTGAATTCTTCAAATTTATGACCCTTGGAAGTCTTTTGTTTCTTTTGTTTTCTTCGAGAATAGGAACTGGTCCTACTACTGGAAGAGCCTTCTGAATCGCCAGCTTCCCTCTCAATGGAATCGTCTGGCACTGGTCCTTTACCCCTGGGGTGGACCTTTCTTGAAGTGCTTCTCTCAGTATGGACACTGACACGACCATGTTTCTTCACTTCGGGTTCATGTTGCATTTGTCGTTGTAGGTCGAATAAGCTCTGCAGTAACACTGCATTAATTTCAGTTTGCTTTTCTTGTTCTTTTATCATCCTTTCATTGTCAGCCTTGTAGCTTTGCAACTCAACCATGAGACTCCTCACAGTCTCGGTTAGGTCTGGAGGGGTTCCTATTGCTCTTATTTTGTCAGACTCTTCGTCTCTATTGTGGGAGCCTTCTCCCATCTCTTGGTGAGTCACCATTCTCTGCGTCTGTAAATTCCCGTGGCTGATCGTCCGCTTAGGTGAAAAGACAAACGTTGATTGTTAGTCAAGAGTTAGATATATTTTTATAATCTGCGCATAATTTATAATTCTTTCACATGCATAGACAGTCGGTTTCTCGTTTCCAAGTTTTCAATCCTAGACAATAGAGTTACGTTAGGGGGTTGCTCTTCGTAGGAGTACTTCGAACAAATCTTATGCGCAACTCGTTCATGAGCCCAATCAGGCCGAGTAATGTAACCATGCTCTGATACCACTTTGTCAGATACCCACTACCTAAATCAGATTTTTTTGGTCTTCTACCGAATCAGAAGCCCTAAAACATCCATGGAGGACCAGCGTAAGCTGGCTCTTTCTCTCTCCCCGCTCCCATGTGGTCGCGGGTCATGATCACAATCTGGATAAACGCAGTACCTCTTTCATGTTTTGCACCTCGACGCTACAGTGATGTTGAGTCGTTTGACTTGGCAACCGCCGAACCCCGACAGGGCTAGTGATTGGCCAATGGGGAAAATCCCTACAGGGTTAACAAATGGATAATAGGAACAAATCCCAACAGGGCCAGAGAACAGCCAGTGAGAAATGACCCCGTTGCGCGGTTAAGTGGAATACAGGTGGTAGAGAGGGAAACGTGACACGATGGTCGACATGACAGTAGGGGCCCCACTTCACATGCCACACTATTTCGGACCCCCCCCCATTAAAGACAGAATGGCAAGGGGGGTCCGAAATCTGCCTGAGTGTCGTGGATCATGATGAATTAATATCGACCGTTCGAGAGTTGCGCATCCAATTCCGAACTCCCCCCCCCCCATTAAAGGCAGAATGGAAAGGGGGCTCTAGAATGCATCCTCAGTCGTAGATCTGGGTGGGTGGACTCTAGCCATCCAGATCTATTCGCTACTTACCCTAATGCACGCTCGTGCCCCAGCGTAAAACTGGCATCTCTTCCTCACATCGGACAGTCATTACAGACCCTGAGATTTCCCGAAGGAATCTTGTCTCTCCATCGGGACTTAGCCACATGCTATTGTCTCGACCTTATGGATCAGGATTTGTCAAGGCAAGAGCCTGAGTTTTTGTCAACTGAACTCCCAAATCCCAGATCCCTAAAATGGGTAATCTCTCAACACGTCACCTCCTTAAATCGGACAATCCACAACTGTTCTGGGGTTTCCACCCAGGAAAATCTCAATCCCTTGTCACTAGGACTCCCGATCTCGCTATTCCTGATTTCCCGAAATGGGAGATCTCACAACACGTGGCCTCCATCAATTGGACGGCTTAGATCCATCCCGGGGTTTTCACCATGGAAAATCATGAACTCTTGTCAACAGGAATCCCGATTCCGTGATTCTCGATTTCCTGAAATGGGAGATATTACGACACATGGCCTCTGTCAATCGGACGGCTCAGATCCGTCCCGGGGTTTTCACCATGGAAAATCTCGAACTCTTGTCAACAGGAATCCAGATTTTGCGATTCCTGATTTCCCGAAATGGGAGATCTCACGACATGTGGCCTCCGTCAATCGGATGGCTCAGATCCATCCCAGGGTTTTCACCATGGAAAATCCCGAACTCTTGTCAACAGGAATCCTGATTTCCCGAAATGGGAGATCTCACGACACATGGCCTCCATCGATTCGTTACTTCGTCACGACACATGGCCTCTCGATAGGATCTCATCCGTCGATTCGTTACTTCGTCCTTATGTTGTCATCTCGATTTTCAACAGGATCATTCCTCCTTATGTAGGGTTACTAAGGCCTTATGCCCTCACAACCGCCTTCCCGGTTCTTGATGGGATTTTCAAGGAAGGTATTTCTATGGGGAGAATTACTCAGGGTACTACCTGAGGTATATAAGGATGTCATCCTCCCAAGAACCAGGCATGAAGTCTGAATTGGATCAGCATGCACATAAATAACAAATTCATGAGGACATAAACCATATGTAGTCCTTCCATATAAATATACAACTACTAGTACTGATCGAAACACCATACAGTCATTCTTATAATGAAATCATTCACAGTTTAACAGCTTATGAACATAATTATTAGAATAAGCATATATATATATATTTCAAGATGCCAAAGGCAAAACACTTATCAGAGATAACACTAGGGGTCAAGCAACTGCTGAGAGGGGTGCTCGTTTCCACCCAACCGTAGGCTTAGCGACTCCCAACGGATTTACCACTAGCCACCCCCAAGCTGAGACCACGATGTTGTGAGACTGTGTTTCTATTTGCCAGTGACCAGGAGCGAAGGTTGCAATCCTTCCTCTCTACTATCACTCACTCTGCATATTGCCAGAGTTCTCCCCTTGCGTCTGTCCCTGCCCAATTTCTTCTACCCCACACCTTATCCTCTTGAGAGGTTGCGTGTGGCGCGATTACCCTCGCACTGGCCAGTCATGATGGCTCTACAGATGGGCGGTTCACCTCCCCATCCCTCATTAATTCCTTAGAAGCCATCAACCTACCAGTCTGCGAGGCATTTAATTCGGGGCCAATGAGCCGCTTTTGGTTCTCTGGGCCAGTGGAGTCCAAATACAGTATTAATTCTCGATGGAAGTTAACGCCACCTTTCGAGGTGCCTTCCACCATCATCGTGGTCTCTTTTTCTAGACATCCCCCTCTCAGCAGTCCTGCAATAAAATTCATAATGTTATTCACATTTATTGACCTTTTACTCAAGGTCCATTTACATCACATATTCACATTTATGAGTTTTCCATAGTTCTTGGCTAGTCCAATTATTTTTACAAACTGGGGGAAACAGGGTGTTACATGAAGGAGGAAATTGAGGAGGATCCTCTCCTTCTTCACTTTTGACCTTTGAAGATTCACCTAGATTTAGTCTCTTCTGTTCCAAGTAATCCTCATAAAGAACCTTCATCATCTCTGACATGGCAAAGAAAGTTTTCTGAAACTCTTTCTCTTCATGAGAAAGTCCCTCTTTCGATGCCATATTCTCACTATGAGAAGTTCTCTTTCTCAATCCAATCAATGGATTCTCTTCAACAAGATCACCTTCACCATGATTTAGCCTTTCCCTAGTAATCATACAAACTCAAAAAACAATCGTCAACTAGCTCTGATACCACTTGATCTGAAAAGATCTTTTAAATGACAATGGTTGAGTTATTTTCAATGAGTTATTTTACCCTTTAGGAAATTGATGAAAGAGGAAGAATTATAAATGAAAACATGGCATCCATATAAACATATATAGATCTGAACATAATCATGAAGAACAACAAACCATAAACAACAAAGTGATAACGAAGTTCGACAATCTCACCTACATCTCCGGTCCTTTGTCTAAGTGGGTGAGGCTTTCTTATTTCTCTTCAAAGATTTAAAAATACATCATAACAATGCCAAAAGGGTCACAAAATGATTTGGTCTTGTTCTACCAGATCTCAAGAACTCAACAAAACTGACGGCACTGAAAACAGATGAACGAAGATCCTAGAAATGGCCTGCAAAGGTGCTTTCCTCAATGGCTTCCCTGCATAAAAATGGCTTTGGCTCAATAATTATTCAGAAAAACCTGTTCTAAACCTTCTTCATAGCTTCAAGAACCTATGGTTTATATAGACTTGGAGTGGGAAACAAACTCCCAACTTCTCCCCAAGATCTGGCCTCAAAAAGGGCCCAATATCCCCCAATATTGGCCAAAATCTCTCAAAACTATTGAATAATATCAATAAAAATCTTCATACATAGTAATAAGCCCAGTTTTTGGCTAAAATCAAGGGCACAACCCCTTTTTCGTAGGCTCCTGGTCATATTGGGATCCTCTATATGGCCCTGCACTAGCGCTGATTCACTAGCCCCCTCTGATTCTGGGTGTTGGTCCTGTGGCATGGCCATATGGCCCAACACTTACCTTCCATGCACCATACATATAGTTATCCCCCTGACAGTGTATCCCATGGTTAATCCCTTGATTAGAGGGCTAGCTTGACCGACCGGGGCTAACCCTAATCTATTCACGCTAAGCACCACAGGAACCAGGTCATATGGAAGTGGAAACACGACCAGGGTTATTAGTCGGGAGATACCATATATATCCATGCCAACACATAGCCCAATAGTTACATGGTATGGTTTGTTGTGGTCATTTACATCAAGGGTTGGGGGCTAGGCCTTAGCCCTATTTTCCATCGATAGCACAATGCATCAAACTTAAATAGAAACGATGCCACCTATGGTTAAGTACCACTAGGTAGGCGGGTTGGTAGCCCGACCTATGTGAAGTCTCGACTTCCCATCGAGGTCATGGGTTCGACCCCCATGCACCTCAAACAAATTGTTTCCAAACAATAAACCAATAGAGGGGTGCCACTTGGTAGCCCATGTCTGGGCCATGTGGCACCATATCACTCGTCGATATAATGTGCCACATGTCAAAAACCGATTCGACCAATAGTCCAATGATGTGTTTTCCCAGTCAACATCATGTCCACGTCAACCCATGCCAACTGTACTTGCCACATCATCCTATGCCATGTGTCACCCTTGCAGTGGTTCCACGTGTCATGCCTTGAATTGTCCACATGTACCTATTGATTCAGCACCAACACACCCTACCATGTCAACTATATGGTTGTACGACATGTACAATAAGCTGCCATGTCAGCACTATACAGATTGTACTGACTGTACAATTAACATTTTTTTTTTCTTGTTTGACGAAATGAACAGACCGCAATATCTTTCTCATATGATGTTCTCTTGAGGTCGTTCAAGTTACATTGGGTTCGTATCAACAAGGCCTACACACACATCCATTTTGAAGCCATTATGAGAACTTTTATTTTTAGGCCTTCCTAGACCCATTTTGGTCCCAAGATCTAATTCTAGATCACACACGCCCAAGCGACCTCTTGTTGTTGGGAAATAATACCCTACGGACTAGCAAACTAGGGCTAGGCTTGCATGCATATTTTGACCGTAAAGAAATGACCTTTTAACCTACCACTCAAAACTTAAACCCCTCTTTCACGATACATGCATGGAAAGGAACTACTAACCTTTTTACTGATGTTTGGTGTAGATCCTCCGTTGTGCTCTTAACTGCTTGCTTGCGCCGCTTCTTCCAAAGTTATCCTGCAATCAAAACAAACAACCACACATGCATGCTACTTTTCTACTTGAGGGTTAGAAATTAAGCATAAATTACACAAA
Organism: Picea engelmannii; assembly: GCA_009831015.1. Lineage (NCBI taxonomy): Eukaryota > Viridiplantae > Streptophyta > Pinopsida > Pinales > Pinaceae > Picea > Picea engelmannii. Next base: position 819,459 of record ML787157.1, read on the forward strand.
CCATGTATAACTCATGCATTGGGACGGTAAAAGTATTCTTTTATTATTTTCAAAATGAATCAACTTACAATTTGAAGTCGAGACCGGCCACCGCTCCTTGATCCTGATCTTGGGCTCCTCCTCTTCTTTTGTCCTCCAACTGCTTTGCGTTAATTCTCCTTAGGCTTGAGGAAAGGCTAAAGGGTTGGGACAATGGATTCGAAAAATGGGCAGAGTTTCTTCGCTATAATTTTCCTCTTCCAAATAGTACCCCTACCCCTTCTTTTATAGGCTAGAAGAAGCTAGGGTTTTGGATGAACTCTCGGCCATGCATGGATGGGAGTTTTAGTTAACTGACCCATAGCTTTTTGTCTCATCGGAAACTTTCCTATTTTTGTGTTTTGTTAGGTAAGCGCGGGCTGTAGTAGGCCTGCCAGCGTTCACACACATGCAGTAGTGGGTTAGGGCACGTGTGCCTTTACCTAAGAGGATTTTCAAAGAGTTTGTTCAACAGATGTTTTGGAAATGAAGGGATATGAGTTGGCCTGATGCCAGGTAAGCATGTGTGGTGCAATTTAGGGTTATAACAGATGCCCCCTAATGTGTGAGGTTAGAAGAGCATCTGATGGCCGAAATACATTACCAATCTTTTACCAATCCGTACTGATATGCTGAATGAGGGAGCCCAAGAATCAGGAATCGGGAGGTGCCGTCTGCAAAATAACAAATGTCTCACCAAGGCAGGCATACCCATGCTCGGGATAAAATAGAACCATGGATACCAATCAAATACACTGTAGATCTATGCCAAATAACTATAAAGAGTAGCCGCGAATAATACACAACGGAGCTACATCTCGAAATCAGAAAGATATACATATAGAGTATCCATCTCCCAGAAGTTGATTCGGCCTGATGGCTGTACTTCAGATCTTGAGCAACAACCTCAAAATATTCTAAACTCGGGTAGGAGTGTAATATGAGTGTACGACTGCACTACCCAGAGGTCTTCGACAACTCGTCGGTTATAGACTTGATAATCTTGATGATCGGACTGAAGGCTTCAGTGATTTCGAACAAGGACTTGATTGGATGTTCAGGATGGCCGAGTATGCGGACAAGAGACATATTGTAGAGGGGCCGACTTAGGCTTAGTGAAAAACTTCACTTGGACAATAGCACAACAAGTGATAAGACTCAGGTAGCATATCCGTTAATCAAAATTCTATGAAGCAGGAGACAACGCAAACTCTCCATATGTTTGGAAGAGTAACCAAACGGTGGAGGACACAACTCTATATAGAGAGAAAAATCTTCCTAAGGTCATACTACATCCCATAGTCTGATGATCAAATAGACAGATGTGCTTCATCCAAGGGCGACTCATTATGCTTCCAATAAAGAAAATACTTTTCCCATCCTCTTTTTGGGGTATATTTGATTTTTTTGTTCTTTTTGATGATTTTGAAAAAGAATAAAGGAATATTACGTTACAATGGAGGAACGAGTACTGCAAACATACAATCTCATGGCACAAGGACAAGACTGATTTCTGGTGAAATTATACTCGGGAAAAATCCTCCAGTGGCCAAAGGTGTTAAGACGCAAAAGAAAATTGTTACAAGGCTGATGAGTACGGTATGCAAATGTGGTTGATAGAACACACAATGGTAACATCCTTCAATGTAAGTTTAACGAGCCTAGAGAAGGGAAGCTCAGTGGTTTTTCATATTTAGAGAGTCTGAAAAAGCATAAAAGGAAACTCCAGTGGGGTACCTTTTTCGACAATAGTCTAGTCGATTCGAAAAAGGGATAAACTAACACCGATTAGACGTCAATTCAAAACCATTTTAACGAGTGTGAAAATGACAAGATCACTCGGCTATTTTTTCACTTTTAAGGAGTCTGAAAAAAGCTTAACTATGGACTCCGTCAGGAATGGTCTTCTGGACCATTTTAACGAGTGTGAAATAATAAGGTCACTTGACGATCTTTTCAATTTTAGGGAGTCTGAAAAGAGCTTAACTATGGACTCCGGGGGGGTTTCTTTTTCGTAAATTTAGTCCCTCAGGCCCGAAAAATGAATAAAATTATACCTGAGAATACTCTTCTAAAGAATGGGAATTCGATAGAGTATACCTTTGTTCATACAGTTGACCGTCCGGACCGAAAAAGGGGTAAACTACCGTCGGACAGACGTGACTTCAAATATCAGTTTAACAAGCGTGAAAGGTCACAAGATTGCTCGACAATCTTTTCATGTTTAGAGGGTCTGAAAAGGGCTTAAAAGGAGACCCATTATGTTTTGGGAGTCTGGAGGGTAAGGCAAAGAGTGAAAAAGACCCATGCAAATGAGGCTCAAACTCGTATTCAGGAACTATACGGACTCCCGAGCCTACAATGTTGTTAAAAACGGCATGGACACCATAATGCAACCAGGACCTACCTAGGGCATCCATGTTGTGGTAAGCTCTACCACCAAGTTGCGACACTTCTAGAGCAGCTATGACGGTTCTGTGTCACAACTGGGTGGGATCGATCCTATAGCATAAGAAAAATCCAACTAGATGCAAAAGTAGAGGCGATATCTTAACCTATATGCTCAAGTGGATTTTTGCCAAAATAAAAAAAAATAAAAAATTATGGACCGTCAATATATTTTTTTTATTTTTTCGAAACTCAAAAAAAAAGTGTCCCAATACCTACTCAAATCCCTCCCATATAACTCCTGGATCACTCAAAATGGTTTTTGGTATAATGAAACTAATAAGGGGGGCCAAAAAAGTGACAAAAAAGGCCAAAAAGTCTATAAATAGAAGCTGGCAGCTCATTATCACCATTGTTGATTTGGAAATTGACTCTGGAGCCAAAACACCCCTTTTGCCAAAGATTATGATTCTGGGAGCTACAATGGACGAAACGGACTTTTTATTGGACCAAGTAAGTACAAACTCCCTTATCTAGCTATTCAATACTTCCATTTTTATCATTTAGTTTATTTTGGTGGTGGGCGTCGACCTCAAAAAAGTCGGCCCTAGGTAAACGCGGGTTGTCCAGGGACAGCCCGCGGGTACCCGCATGCAGAGATGTCACCTCGATAGGCCGCGTGTACCCTCCTGCGTGATGAAAAATCCAATGAAAGCATGTATTAACCCTCCTTTTCCTTGTTGTGTTGGCAGGATGTATGTCCAATGGAGGGAAAGGGAGCACGAGGCCTCCAATGAGTTAGTGGCTGCAGATCCGAACATTGTGGCCGTGCTGACACAGTGTGGGTTGGTAAAATTATTTTTATTTCCATTCATGCACACGCAACCAAGGCTACTGAATGCCTTGATTGATTACTGGCACCCCGATGCAGAGGCGTTCATGCTAGAGGGGAAATCCTTGGTGCCCACCACCGAGGATATTTACTTTCTGACTGGCCTCTCAAGGAGAGGGGAACCAGTCAACTTTCAGACTTTTCCTGCGGGGTTGAGCAAGGTCTCGGAGCTGATAGATGAGTACTGTGAGGCTGGGACCGATCATAGAGGTTCCTTGGTACCTGTTAGTAGGATTACCAGCCTCGCCTTATAGACTATTTTATTGCTCATTGGGTGGATTACTGGCTCAGCAGCCATGCATCAGGCTTCGTACGAATAGATGAACTGTGTGATCCAGTGCATGAATGCACAAATTTTTGATTTGAGTACCACACTATTGGAGTGCATGAAGAGGAAATTAACAGATTTCCGACAGAGGACACATAGGAACTTCGGGTTTGGGACCATCCTGTGTTCGTTCTTTTTCGAGAGAGTTCCGTGTTTCAGTCCTCGGCTGACAGTACGAGGACATCTGGCCACTTTCCCCGCAGTATGCAGATGGTCAGTGTTACTGTCGCGACAGGGTGGTGGAAGAACCGTGGAGGCCTTCAACGACGACTTTTTTGCTTGGATGTCATGACAGATCCCAGCTATAGAGGACTACCCATATGTGGGGATTGACTTCTCCAGAGATCCAGCGATACTAGTGCCTCCTGGTGAGGAGCGAGGGGAGATGGGTAGGTCTCCACCTATATATTTTTTTTGTTTGCATATGTAATTTTTATGTCTTTTTGATATATATATCATGTTTTTGTATACCAGAGTTTTTGATGGGTGAACATTTATTACATGCAGATGTGGGACCCGTGCGACCTGCCGACTATGCATGGAACATGCGTCACCCACGGTCGGAAGCCGCAGCTGCCGCCGCTGGGGGAGCAGCAGTAGTAGGGAACCTCCTAGTAGGAGAGGCCGAGAGAGTCCTGAGGTGAATTGAGCGGAAATTTATTGCGCTCACTCGCACAGTCCCGATGGCAGAGATAGAGGACCTGCCGCCATCCATGCAGACTCGTGTTGTGGGGGCACCTTGGACATGGGTCTGATTTTTTAGGTGTTTAGCCCGCACTGTAGATGATTATAACAGGGCCCATAGGCCTTGAATAGACTTTAGACTTTTTATGTGCCACGAGCACCTTGTTGTATATATTTTTTGAGGGCATAAGCCCGGTGACTCGTTAATATTCCCACCTTTGAGGCGCTTGCGCCCATCTATGTACTCTAAGGATTTTATGATGTTTATATATGGTTTTTATCTCTTTTGTGTCTTATGGATTATGTGTGCAAAAATGTATTTACATGTTTATGTCAATGATCTTTTTATATATGGGCAAGATGCCAATCTAAAATGTGATTAGCTAGAGTATCTGTGACTTGGTTTAATCTCCTAGGAACATGAAAATATGTAATATAATCAAAGTTGTGTTCTAAGAGACGTACCCTAAGGAATCATCGGTGTAAAGTTGGATCATGAACCTGGTATATTTTGTTTAGCTGCGACACAACCAGTTGAGCGTCTAGATAGACCTGGAGACGAGAGATACCCAATGACAATGCATCACGAAGCAACTCAATAACTGCACTATACTCGGCAACATTATTTGTGGTGTCACCTAAGCATATACCTCCAGAAGATAACAACTGACCCTGTGGTGTAAATATTACCCAAGCTACGGAGGTAAGCTTCTGCGTGTGTCGACTAGCACCGTCCGCATACCCAACGAACACCTCGGACTCTCTTGACATCTGCCAGATTGACGAAAGATAACATCAATGACACGTCCATAACACTTTTTAAAAGAAACGTAAAAAAGTAATAGTACAAAGACTATACATATGTTACAAAACATTACCCATAGTGACCTTTCTATGAGTAATACTTCTTGAGGTAGAGCCCATTTCTAGGCTCCGCCAAAGCATTCCCTTCAAAATCGACCAAACGATAAGCGCCCTTTTTTAAAACCTCTTTGATAATGAAGGGTCCGAACCACATAGGTTTAAACTTTCCTGCCCCTAGGGGGTCCTTGTCTTGGTCATAGACCAGGACAAGGTCGCCCTCAGAAAAAATCCGAGGACGAACAGACCTATCATATTGACACTTAACCTTATGTTTGTGAGCCTCGTTGGCCAGGGCCGCATCGCAATGTTGTTCATCAAGCTGCTCAAGGTGTACTAACCTTTCTTCAAATGGAGAAGTGTCTGGTAATAACTGTACTGCCAATTTCAGAGATGGGATTTGACATTCGATGGGAAAGACTGCCTCCAGCCCGTAAACGAGTTGGAAAGGTGAGAAACCGGTTGCAGTCTTAACTGATGTTCGGTAAGCCCATAATGCCGAGTATAACATCAAATGTCAGTTTGACTTGGCTGAGTTGATAGTTCGCTGTAGAATCGTCTTAAGAGTTTTGTTTACAGCTTCCACCTGCCCATTGGCTTGAGGATAATAAGGTGATGAATGTTCTTTCCGTAACCCAAGATTTGACGTTAACTCGGTCATCATTTGATTCTAAAAGTGACTGCCATGGTCAGTGACAATCTCTATCAGGACATCGAACCTTGCTATAATTTGGTTGAATAAGAAGAGAGCTGCAGTCTCTCCATCATCTTTAAACGCCGGCATAGCTTCGACCCACTTAGTGAAGTAGTCGACAGCTACGATGATATAGCGGTGCCCCCTTGCTGACGGGGGGTTGCATGTAGTGTAATTAATCCCCCACTTAGTGAAGGGACCAACTATGATGACAGGAAACATAGGAGCTAGATGTGCCCTCATCTTCTGAGAGAGATTTGGCACGGATGGAACTTCTTGACCGACTCGATACAATCTTTGATAAGTGTGGGCCAGAAGTAACCTACTCATAAAATCTTTTGGGCTATTGCCAACCCAGATAAGTGACCACCACAGGCTCATGTATGACAATCGTTGAGAACTATGATGACCTCCTCATCAGTGAGACATCGACGCAAGATGCAGTCTACGCCTCTCCGATACAACGTATCATCGAGTATGAGATAATTCTTAGCCTGATGGCGTATCCGCCGACACCCGTCATGAGAAGAAGAGGTGGGGCACTTCAAATTCTGGAGATAGATTAGTATATCTCCGTACCAGGGGTCTAAAGATTCAATCAAAAACATATCCCCTTGGATAGGCGATTCCTCAGGCACAACATCACCTGACTCAATCGGAAGCTCCGAAATAAGTTCTGCAAAGACCAATGACTTCTTGTACTTTGCTGAAATGAAGTCTAAGTCAAATTCTTGGAGGATGACCATCCATCTACTGATTTTACCGCCGATAACTCGTCGTGTCAACATATACTGGAATGGATTCACGACAGCAACGACGGTGGTCTTGCGAAACAGAACATAGTGATGGAACCGTTGAACAGCATGAATTGCTGCCAACGCAAGTTTTTCAAGATGGGAATAATCAAGTTCCGGTCCGACGAGGCCTCGGCTCAGGTAATAGATCACATATTCTAAAAACGAATCATCTTCCTAAACTAAAACCATGCCTATAGTTGAATCTGCAACAGCCAGATATAATAAGAAATCTTTGTTATAATTAGGTGGCCGTATCAGAGGTGCGGTTGTGAGGGTGTGTTTTAATGCATTGAAAGAGCGTTGAGCGGCTTCGTCCCAGAAAAAGGGAACATCTTTCTTAATTAAACACATAAAGCCCTTGGTGATTTCGGCATAGTTGGCAATGAAGCATTGTAAGAAGTTCACCTTGCCTTGAAGACTTTGAAGTTGTAATATTGTGCATGGGGGGGGCAACTGGATTATTGCCTCCACTTTAAGAGGATCCACCATGATCCCTGTTGTTGATACGATGAAACCTAACAAACTTCCTGACTTGACGCAAAAGCTACACTTGTTGGGATTCAAGCGAATCCTGAAGTAGCGACAGTGTTCGAACATTAGTCTGAGGTGTGTAGGATGATCCTTTCGCTTGCGAGAGCATGATGCTAAATCATCTAAATAGGCCTCGACTATATGTTTGAGGTCGTGAAACGCAAAAGACATGGCCCGCTGGAAAGTAGCTCCAACATTCTTGAGGCCAAAAAGCATCTTACGATAGGCGAATGTACCCCACAGACAAATGAATGTCGTTTTATGTTGGTCCTCAGGTTTGATTTGGATTTGATTATAGCCCAAAAAACCATCCATGAACGAAAAGGCTTCACAACTGGCACATTCATCAATGATCTCGTCAATGAATGGGGTTGGAAAATTATCTTTTGGACATGCCTTGTTCAAATCAAGGAAATCAGTACAGACACGAATCGTGCCTTGTTTTTTATCGACTGGCACGGGGTTTGACACCCATTGAGTCAAATGAATAGGATAAATGAACCCTGCCTTGAGCAATTTCTCAACCTCAAGCTTAATGGCTGTTGCTTTCTTAAGATTGACTAGACGAAGTTTTTGTCGAACCGGCTTGGCATCAGGATACCTTGTGATTTCATGTTCAACTATTTTCGGATCGATACCTGGCATTTCCTCATAAGACCAGGAAAAAACGTTGTGGAATTCTTTGAAAAGATCCATGTAAATCTGAATCTCTTTGGGGGAGCAATACGCTTCGACGAACACATTCTCCACGATGCTAGGATTTCAAGAGATATCGATAGGTATAGTTTCAGCGATAGTCGCCATATTCCCCTTAGCATAAATTTCCTGTGTAGCTAAGAGGTTAATAGGACACGGCTGACCTCCCTTCATGGTGATAGTGAATTCTCCTGCCTCGATTCGGCTTAACTCTGGGAGGAAATATGATCTGTGATAAAGATTTTCCCAAGGTTTGTCTGGACTAGTCATTGCTTCGATTACTGCTTCGTCGGAAGGCAAGACTAAGTCTAATGAATCGGTGGTAGCAAGAGAACCCTGAGCCTAAATAGGCTCTAGGAGTGGATCCAACTCTTGTGCGGGAGTCGGATCAGGGTTAGCTGAAGCTTGTTGGACTAAAGAGTACGCTACTTCAGCGGCCGACAAGGGCATGGACATGTCGGAGTGCCCTATATCATCCATCGTGGATGATGGGGAAGGAAGAATCCACGGATCCTCAAAGTAAGTCATGCAGAACGATGAAATGTGAAAAATCTCAGCCTTGTGGTGACTAGATATAAACTTGACATCATTTTGAGGTAGGTAATCGAAGGTACCCATCAAGGATGGGCACAACCCAAATCCTACGTTAACGACACCGGGCTGAGGATTATCAATCATGGGAACCGTGGATGCCCCCAAAGCTGGGTCAGGTCTAGAGAAGGACGATTGATCAATGGTCACTATCCGACCCTTGTGTGGAAACAAAAAGACTCGAAAATTGTAGCAACCACAACTTGCATAGCATAATTCCAACTCTGACCTAACAAGAGACTATAGTCGAGGGGAGCATCGACTACCTCTACTTCGACGCACATGGTCTTCCCTCCTAACTGCACAGGGAAAGAAGGAACGATGCCATGTGGTCAGAAAGAATGACCATCGAACGCAATGAGGAGAGTAGGTGATGGAGACAAAGCAGGCTGGCCAATGGCCTTCCAACATGCTAACGACATAACGCATGTCGAGGCACCCTCGTCAACCACCGTGCAAAAGATATTGCGTGTAAAATTTTTCATGGGATGAGCCACTACTATCTGAAATGCTACGTGGTAAGGCAGACGAGGTTTTAAGTCAGTCGTATCTAGCATGATGGTACCCGAGTTACAAGTCTCAGTAGAGCCTAAAGCAGTTAACAAGGCTTTCCTCTGAGCAGGGCAGCTTTGGAGGACCTCCAAAGCAGACATCGCACAAGGGGTTTGTGATAAATCTTCCACCACAGAGTAATTCTGGGTGGCCCTTGTGTTTGGGTTGTGAGAAGATTTCTTAAATGCACCCTTTGGAATATGTGTCATTGTTTCACCCAACGTCTTCTCGATCTGTAGAGGAAGAGATGGGATCTTAGCTTCTTTACCCTTCTCAGAGGCGCTTGGTTTACTATAGTCGTGCGCTCTAGTCGTTATTAAAGAATCACCCCTCACCATATATACGTTCGCGGATGAGGAATTGTTTGGGGGAGGGCAAGTTTCTTGGCTGCCCCCTTCGGCACTTGTAGAGGCTTGAGTTAAATTTTTCCCATGCTGAAAGGGATTAGTCAACATGGCTTGCTGTTGCTATGTGACAAACTTTTGGGCCTCTGCAAGCCGAGGACACAGATGGGTCGGGTGGTATTCCGCACACAAGTTGCACGGATACCTCGCCTTTCGTTTTTCTGTGGTGCCCTCGCCATCATTATCAGTGGGTTTTTTATCCCCCTTACCCTTTTTGCATTGTTTTTTCTTCCCTTCAGACTACTGGGTGGCCTTTGGGTTAGTCGTTTTCATGGAGTGTACTTCCAACGTTTGGGTAGGAGGAGCAGCCAAAGCAGTAGTCTGGTTGGCCACTAAGTGTTGTATAGATAACTGTTGCAATTGTTTTGTCAATTGCTCAGCGGGCTTGGTTTGTGCTGAACCAACAATACCATCGGCATGTGGTCTAGCTCTCTGTCTAGTTTTATCCAGTATCGATCGTGGTGCATCCGACAGGATGTTGTATAATAAACCAGACTGAGAATAGATGAGCTCAAACTACTGAGCCCTCATGATGGCATCTTCTTCGGAGAAAACTCCTGAAGTCACGACGTCTTTGGATAATTGTGGGACTAAAGACTTAAGGAACTACTCAAGAAGGAATGTTGGTGGGACTGGTACTTTGATTAGACTCTTTCGATGTCTCCACTCTCGGATATGATCAGAGATATGGTCCGCTGTCATCTGTTCGAAATTGGCAAGAAGCTTTGTGCCAGCGTCATATCTCACAGGTAACTGGAAATGGTTAAGGAAGGCCATCGCCAGTTTGCCAAAAGAAGAGTATCTTGAGAGATCAAGCTCGATGTACCATTTCATGGCACTCGCGATAAGAGTGCGTTGAAACAATCGCAACTAGACAGAGTCATCTTTCAATGAGTTAGATGAACACCAAACATGGAAAGTAGTCACGTGATCACCTGGATCTTCGTTAGGCTTGGCCTCAAACTTTGGAATGTCCGAAGGCAACTTCAATGGCATAGGAGGCCAACATGGATCGTGAAAAATAGGATCATTTAACAACCTTGTCAAATCTAGCAAGTGTAACGTCGCCAGGAATGGTAGTTTGGGTTGTTGTTGATAGCCTGGGAAAAAGGGTCCTGGAGTTTGACTGGCACCAGGTTGCCAGGAAAATTTTGGTTGTTGGCCCGGATTCTGGTAGAAACCATGGCCCTGACCAACGTAAGGGTTTTGCATCTGTGGAGACATCATTGGATGATTCCCCATAAAGGACATAGGATGTTGGGTATTCATCGTGTTTGACGGACTTTTGGAAGGATTACCCCATGCCAGTCCTGATGGGAGTGGCATAGAAGTCTGTCCAGGGTTCCATTGACTGTGGAAAGAATTACCCCAGAACGACATTCCAGAGGAGGGAACGGAACCTTATCCTGAGTTCCAAAGTCCTGCTATATGTGCCCCCGGTGTAGGAATAGTACCCTGCGCCAGAGTAGACTGTCCAAAAATGGGAGTGCCCCCAGACGGGAAAGCGGTGGATGTGAAAGTGTTGTTACCAAACATCTCGTTCCAAACAAATGGTGACGAATCTACCGGCATAGTGTGCGCAGGTGTTCCTTGACTCCCGGCTCCAAATGAACTCGTGTGTGCAGGTTGCCCGACGGACTGCTGATGCATACCACCAAGCAAAGGGGACGAAGGAGAGATATGACCTCCAGCGTAAGGAAAGGCACTAAAAGGGATAGGAATACCCCCAAGTTGACCTTGCAGAGGAGTGGTAGAGCTCCCTACCCCTAGACCCAAAGTCTGTAAAGTGGAGTGAGTGAGTGCAAGACTTGTGCCTGAACTAGGCATACCGTATGAGAACGGAGGGCCTGTCGCACTAGGTGTAAAGGGATTTGTGGTCACCGCGATAGATGGGATTGGTCCACTGTGCGACGTAGTTGCGGCCGAGACCATGGTGGCCCGAACCGACGATGGCAAGTTAGGAGATGCTTCTCCTGTGGTAGCAACGGTGGTGGGAATGGAAGAATTCCCAGAGGAAGTAACAGCGTTTGTTTCCATAGCTGTGTGAGGCACTGACAGGCGTTCATAAAATTGGATTGTTACACTAACCGATGGCCAAGTATCGGTGGTTGGGGTTTCAACCGAACCAATATTGGCGGTGGATTCCTCTGGGAGTTGTTCGGGCACAATGGTTTGTACCCCGGTTGCTTCGAAAGACCCTTGTTGGTCTAGCTTCTGCCTTAATGGTGGCAGGGGTGGCTCCAGTATAACTGGCGGCAAGCCCAGAAGCCTTCATGACCGGCAGAGCTCAGGATCCTCCACTGTGTGAGAAGATCCAAGACACGCTAAGGTATTCTACACGTTCAAATAGTAACACACACTAAAAAAGAAGCCCCTAATAGATAAGACAAGCAATCACTAACTATTTTGAAGAACAGTTACAATAACCAACACTAGAGCAACTTACCAGTGCAAGTGCAACTCAAAAATGGAAGCACCCTCCGGGTATACTCTGCAAAGCGTGGCCCGATGTCTGTCCTAGGTACTGCGGTATACCCCTGCAGTCACTTGTGTATGTCCCTAAAAAATATTGGCAACTAGTTTGCCAGCACGCGAACAGTCACCAGGTGGGTACAGTCGATAGTCGGGTAGACCACAATGAGCAGGGTATCAAGACTGAAACCTGTCAAGGGTATCGAGAGCAAATGGTCCGAAAGACAACTGAGGACCTCGAATGGATTCGAGACCCACGAAGCCCCGTGGAAAATGCAAATGATGGAATCCCAAAACAAGCCCTCGATATGTGTTCTCCACTACGCTTGGTCCGGCTTTGGAGGGGTTATCTCCGCTACCTTTCCTCACGCGACCTCGTTTTTATCCCCTATGTTAGAGGGGGGTCCCAGATAACTTCCACGAAACTAGACTTCTACACTCCCTATCACAGACTCCAATGTTTGGTTTTGAGTGGCCTTGGAGAGTTTCCTCTCCAACCTAATCCAATGCCCTAGTCCTGAACTAGTGTATGAACCCTACAAACAAAAAGTCTAATAGATTTTAAATTAGCATTTCTTTTATGGGCTTTTTTACATCATGGGGTATGAAGGTGAAACTGATGATGTGTAAATACTCAAAGCAAAAACAAATGAAAAAAACTGGAAACAAAATGCTTTTACTAAATGCAAAAATCAACAACTTTTCACACAAGAAAGACTTCTTTTTCTTTTCAATTTTTCTAAGATTTCATGCAGCAAACATAAAGGAATTTCGCTCGACTACGAGCTACTTATGCTCTAAATGCACTGCAAAAACTTATGAACAAAAAGACTTCTCCCTAGCTATTGATGCAGAAACACAATCTTCAAACAAAGAAGAAAATGAAAAGATTTTTTTTTTCTTTTTTTTTTCTTTTTTTTATTTACGTGCTAATCACGCAACAAAGGGAAAATACCGACAAGCACAAAACCAAGAAAAAATGAAATTCTGGCTTAAAGTGCAGATCACAAAGAATCAAAGCAAAGACACATAATGACAATCAAGAAAGCACCGACTCTTACACTTGTCTAAAAACCATAAACCAAAATTTTTCTTTTTTTTATCTTTTCTATCAACTATCAACTAAGAACAAATAGGCTAAGGGTAAGAAGCCCTAACCTACTGACTGTTCAACCCTGGGCTCAAAATCTTGAGAGGAACACTTCTCACCATAGGAGGGGATGACTGCCCCACCTTGATTGAAAAGCAACCTTTCAAGCACGCCTCTGTCACTGAAACAGCACGCGTGCAAACGCGTGCTGATCTACAACAGAGCACATGTACCCACGAGCTGCACTTGCACAGGCCGCGTGTATGTATAAACCACAAGAAAAAAATAAACACAGGTAGCCCAGACCAGGAAGAGGCCTCTGGTATTGAGAACCAGGGTCTCTTGAAGGCTTGGATGCTTCTTCTTAATAGAAAAGAAAAATAATTGCAAGGAATAAAAAAATGAAATAAAGCAAACTAAGACAAGACTGTGAACCAGCAAGACTCAGACAGGATCCAGAAATCCCGCTGAGAATGTATAATTGTGAAAGGGAAGAGGAGGACTACCTCTCAAGCGTTCTGACTCCAACACGCTATTGAAACCTCTACAACTAGCGTTCACACGTGGGCTGCAAGAGATTAGGGCGCGGGTACACACCTGCAGGTCTTCTGTAGGCCATGTGTACCTCTGTGTGTCCCAAAAATTGTCGTCAAGCAACAGTCAGGGAAAACTGGTATAAAGAACCAGGTTCCCAGCTAGCTCAGGCCTTACTGAAAAAGACATTCAAAGAAACAAAAAATCTAATCTCTTAAACTACCCAAAAACGCAACTAAATCCGGAAACCCTAAAGAGTATCTTCCCCAGTCAAGTCACCAATTCTGTTGTTGGGAAATAATACCCTACGGACTAGCAAACTAGGGCTAGGCTTGCATGTAGATTTTGACCGTAAAGAAATGACCTTTTAACCTACCACCCAAAACTTAAACCCATCTTTCACGATACATGCATGGAAAGGAACTACTAACCTTTTTACTGATGTTTGGTGTAGATCCTCCGTTGTGCTCTTAACTGCTTGCTTGCGCCGCTTCTTCCAAAGTTATCCTGCAATCAAAACAAACAACCACGCATTCATGCTACTTTTCTACTTGAGGGTTAGAAATTAAGCATAAATTACACAAACCACGTATAAGTCATGCATTGGGACGGGAAAAGTATTCTTTTATTATTTTCAAAATGAATCAACTTACAATTTGAAGTCGAGACCGGCCACCACTCCTTGATCCTAATCCTGGGCTCCTCCTCTTCTTTTGTCCTCCAACTGCTTTGTGTTAATTCTCCTTAGGCTTGAGGAAAGGCTAAAGGGTTGGGACAATGGATTCGGCAAATGGGTAGAGTTTTTTCGCTATAATTTTCCTCTTCCAAATAGTACCCCTACCCCTTCTTATAGGCTATAAGGAGCTAGGGTTTTGGATGAAATCTCGGCCATGCATGGCCAGGAGTTTCAGTTAACTGACCCATAGCTTTTTGTCCCATCAACAACTTTCCTATTTTTGTGTTTTGTTAGGTAAACGCGGTCTGTAGTAGGTCTGCCAGCATTCACACGCGTGCAGTAGTGGGTTAGGGTGCGTGTGCCTTTACCTAAGAGGATTTTCAAAGAGGTTGTTCAACAAATGTTTTGGCAATGAAGGGATATGAGTTGGCCTGATGCCAGGTAAGCATGTGTGGTGCAATTTAGGGTTATAACACCTCTCATGGAAGGAGAAAAGAAAGATGATGGGACATAAGATCCTTTCAAAATGTTGCTTGAGGAATCCCTCACACAGCAAAGGAATGATATGCTTGATAGTTTCACACAAATCCTTCCTCGGCTACCAACATGTGATGCATCTTCCTCGAGTGGAGGCACCGCCCCCTTAAAGGTACAAATAAAATTTGATATTCCTATATTTTAAGGTCATATAGACACAGATTTTGTAGACAGGTGGTTGAATATAAAAAATATTACTTTTGCACTCCTCAAACTCATTCCCCATGTCAAAGATTGGTGGGAAGCTCTCTGTGAGAAAATGGAAACAGAGGAACCCGCATTATTTACACTCAGGGCCACCTCAGAATCCTTCAGGGATTATATTAAGGAAAAATACTAGCCTGTCGGAAGTTATGATGACTTGTATACCAAATGGACCACATTGTGGAAAGAAAGAGACCAAGCAGTGCCAGAGTTCACAAATATCTTCCATACCTTGCACACCAAGCTGTGTATCAAAGATTCAGAGAGACATCTGGTGCTCAAGTATCTTGATGCTCTACATAGATACATCCATACTGAAATGGAATTTCTGTACATCTCATCCTTGGGCAGGACCTACTAATATGCCGTCAAAATCGAGCAGAAGCTCAAACAAAAGACGTGTCAATTTGGGCCTAGGAACCCCACATACAAAAAGATAGGAAGGGGTGGCCCCAACCTAGAGAACAAAGGATAAAGAAAAGATGGGCAGTATCAGGACAACTAGTCCAAGCCAAAAGAAAAGGAGGACACCAGAAAGACAAAGAAAGATACCAGGAAGTGGTGCGAATTCCATAAGAGCCCTTGGCATAATAGTTTTGACTATCGCTCAAAGCAGTGGTTGGTAGCCTAAGTGAAAGCCTCTGAATTAGATGCGGGTTTTGACTCTGAGTCAGAACCAGAAAGGGGAAGACAAATCATTGACGTGGAACCTAGTGCCGCTGTTTCTACCACCAAGCTCCAACCTGGTGAACCAGACGAGCAAGAAGAAGGCAAGCGCCTCTTCCATTCACAGATGTGGGTAAAAGGAACCCCACTGCACTTCATCATTGATAGCGATAGCCAAAAGAATGTCATCTCAGCAGAATTCATCAAGCAGCTATCCCTGTCGATAACACTACACCCACAACCCTACACCATTAGATGGCTCTGCCAAGGAAGAAATATCTGTGTCAGCCAACAATGTAGATTATCGTGCAACATCAAACCCTTCAAAGACAAGGTATTGTGTGATGTTGCTCCTCTCAAAGTTTTTAATGTTCTTTTGGGACAACCTTATTTATGGAAACATCATGTTGTATATGAGTCTAGGCCTCGTAGTGTTATTATTAATTTGAACAAGAAATTGTACAGGATACCCAAGGAAGTCCCTCCTAGTGTTATTTTCTTGATCTCTTCCAAGCAATGCAGGAAGGTCATCTCTCATACTAGGAAATTTGTCTTCTTCATGATTCACTCTTAGAGTGAGCAAAATATTGCAACCACATCCAGGGCCTCTACAGCTGATCTCTCCACACAATAAAAGCAAGTGGATAAGGTCGTGAAAGAATACTCATATATCTTCTCCTATCCCACCAGGGTACCTCTGCATTGCTAGGTCAAGCATCCCATTGATAAGACCCCAGGCACACCGCTACCCAATGGGTCGGTCTACCGCCACTCTTTGTTAGAAAACAAGGAGATCAAGAGGCATATCTAAGAATTGCTCGACAAGGGGCACATCCATCCCATCTCATTGCCTTGTGGGAGCCAAATCGTGTTGGTGCAGAAGAAAGACAGGACCTGGAGAATTTTCATTGATTATCGAGCCATAAATAAAATCACAGTATGAAACCAGTACTTGATTCCCTGAATCGACGACCTCCTTGATCAGCTCACGAGGGCCAAATACTTCAATAAGATTGATCTGAAGTCTGGCTACCACCGGGTCAAAAGTTCTTTTTGAATGGTTGTTCATGCCCTTTGGTTTGACAAATGCTCCAACAACATTTATGAGGATGATGGACGATATTCTATGACCTTTCACCAATACTTTTGTAGTGGTGTATCTGGATGACATCCTCATATACAAAAATACTTGGGCGGAACACTTGGAATTACATATTCAATAGGTTCTGCACACCCTACGACAACACAAACTATATGCAAACTTGGAAAAATGCTCCTTCGTCATGGAAAAGGTCCATTACTTAGGCTACATCATTGATCGACATGGTGTGCATGTGGATTCAACCAAGATCTAGGTCATCCATGACTGGACAGCCCCAACCACAGTCACTGAAATTTAGAGCTTCTTGGGCCTCACCAATTTCTATTGCAGGTTTGTATTGGGATTCTCTCATATTGCATGGGCTCTCAACCCAGTAACCAAGAGTAGTGATAAGGAAACATTTGTATGGGGAATGTACCAACAACAATCCTTCGATGAATTGAATAAGCGTTTGTGCTCATCCCCGGTACTTTCATCACCAGACCTGCAACATCCCTTTGAGATCAAGACAGATGCTTCATACTATGTTGTGGGCGTCGTTCTCACTCAACACGACCACCCCGTGGCATATCATAGTGAGACACTATCAGATGTTGTCCGTAAGTACTCTACTTATGACAAAGAAATGTAATCCATTATGAAATCCTACCGCCAATGGATATATTACATTCTTGGGAAGGAGACAGTCATCCACATTGATCACAAGCCACTACAGTTCATGCAGACCCAAGTAAAATTGTAGAATGAATGCCATCAGAAGTGGTCCACATATTTACAACAGTTCCACCTCAACATAAAGTATAAAACAAGAAGTACCAATCGAGTTCTTGATTTCCTCATTCGACCTCCAGTCGCAGCACTCACCACGGTGCTAGACTCTTGTGGCCACGAGACCTCTGGATGGCCCCATCTCTACAAGACAGACCCTGACTTCTCCACCACCTA
This sequence comes from Picea engelmannii, assembly GCA_009831015.1. Lineage (NCBI taxonomy): Eukaryota > Viridiplantae > Streptophyta > Pinopsida > Pinales > Pinaceae > Picea > Picea engelmannii. The sequence goes on from ML787157.1 coordinate 837,121, forward strand.
CCAGATGTTGGGTGCTAAATTAGTGGTCTCTAATTTCCATATTCAAGATGGGTTGTTGTGTCATCTGGGCCATCTCTGCATTCCATCAAGTGATCAACGACGCTGATTTGGGAATCTCACTACAGTCCAGTGGTGGGACACTTTGGCGTTGAAACAACAGTGGCAATGTTACAGAAGCATTTCTATTGGCCGAAAATTCGATAGGATGTATGCAAGTATATCAGGTCCTACACCACCTGCGCTATTTCCAAACCGACCACTAAGAAACATGGCCTATACACCTCGCTTTCTACTCTTGACAGGTCATGGGAATCCATCTCAATGGAATACATGTCGGGCATCCCGTCCACCAACAGGGGAAATGACTGTGTTTTTGTGGTTGTGATCACTTTTCCAAGATGGCGATTCTAGCCTCCTGTAAGAAGAACATCATAGAAAAAGACACTACCAAGTTCTTCTTTGAACGACTATGGGTACATTTTTGGATCCCACAAACCATTATCTTAGACTGTGATAGTCGGTTCCTTAGCACATTCTGGTCGACCCTCTGGTCACTACTCGATACCAAGCTCACCAAATCCAATACCTTCCACCCCCAGATAGATGGCCAAACTAAGGTCGTCAATCGGATGATCGCACATATCTTGTGCATGTAGAATTCAAAACACCCCCACACATGGGATGAGAGTCTTCCCTATGTCTAGCATAGCTACAAATGAGCCCTGCATAGCTCAATTGGCCACAACCCCTTTCAGGTGGGGTTGGGATTCCAACCATTGGGCCCCATGGATGTTGCACTACCCCTAGTGGCCACCTCATCCAACTCGTCCCTTGCTCCACCAAAAGCTAAAAAATCCACCTGGTTCATTGAGAAGATCCACCTCATCACATCTGCCAACAAGTTCAAGATATTCTACATAATTCTAATTCCAATTACACGCAGCGCCTTTATCAACATTGGCTTCCACATAAGTTTCAGGTGGGAGACAAAGTTTGGTTGCACTTGCAGAAAGAACACCTTACAGGGCCCCATCAAAATCTTATCCCACTCTATTATGGGTTTTACACCATCACCAAGGATGTGGGTGATAATTCTTTTGAGCTCAACATTCCCCCTTTCCTTGGCCTGCACCCAGTCTTCAACGTGGCTCTCCTTCGGCCATATTTCCCACCATTATTGGACACCTCAGAGATAACACAATAGTTGAAACCAACAGAGATCAACCCTGACCGCATGCAACAGGCATCCAGTGATCATATTCGTGACACACATATCAAGGGCACTCAACAACAAAGGATATAACTTTATCAAGTCATCAAAGCAGGGTAGGTCCTGCACCAAGGCAAGTGGCTCACCCAGGGCCAAATTCAATAGAAATTTACTCATATGATGGGGGACCTCAACGCAATGGATACCTTTTATTTCTAAGGAGGCAGTATTGATCCAGTTGTATGTGGGTGGCCACCCACCTTTTCCAACTCACTAAAAACAGTTTACTGGCAATTTTGGCAATTTACTATTTTTAGTCGTTTTTAACTTTCGAGGCCATTTTGAGGGACTAAATGAAGGTTTTAAGGGATCGATCTTCTAAAATATGGAAAAATTATTTAATTGGGCCCCCAAAATGAATCTCCTCGATGATACCTTTCTAACGAACTATTGTGCGCCTAAAACAACGATCGTATGGAAAAGTTATGACCCCGAGAAGTTGATGTACTAACTTACCCAAATGAATTTTGGTGCTTCATCTCCTATGGTTAGGATTTTAGATGTCTAGGGTTTTTTACATTCTCTTTTATTGTAAAAATCCCTTCAAAGCCTCACTGTAATCATATTCTTGTGAATGAGCGTAGTCATCACATCTCTTCTCAGAGATAAGCCGCCACCATTCCAACAAGCTTGTTTTGCACTACATTTTACAGTTTCATCATATTTCCTTATTGAATAGAAAACCATTTTTACTGGATCTATGTTATTATGTGTTAATAATATTTTAATAATTTGTATTCATTTTGATTTTCTCATAAAATCCAGATCAATTAATGATTGTCTGAAAATAAAAATAAACTGTAAAATGCAAAAGCACACAAGCTAGCTAGAATGGCGGCAACTTATCTATGAGAAGAGATGTTTTGGCTATGCTCATTCTCAAGAATATCATTACAATGAGGCTCCAAATGCCTTTTTAACATAAATCATAATTGATAAAACCCTAAACATCCAAAACCCTAACCTCGAGAGATGAAACACCAAAAGGTTTGTGGGCCCCGATGGGGGTAGTTGATACACTAACTTTCTGAGGGTGTAACATTTTCATACGATATCTATTTAGGTTGCTTGATAACTCATGAAAAAGGTATAGCTAAGGTGTACACATTCCATTCAGACCAGACTATGTGTTTGGCTATTGTTTAGGTGTTGTCGTGCCCAAAAAACATTGTTTAAGGCCTCAAAATGGCCCCAGAAGTTTAGGAGTCGAAAAATTGTAGAAAAACTGCCAAAATGGAAAATTGTGCTTTGAGCCAATGGAATAGGTGGGTGGCCACCAATGTCCACCCGGATCAGAGAGAGAGGTATATATACTTAAATTTCATATTTTTATAGCTTGAGGGATTGGGGGATCTCATTCTTTGACTAAAGGGTAGGTTGGGAAGATAGTTCTCCCCCAAATTTCTATTGGCAATTTTGAAGCTTCTTGGAGATGTGGTTATATTCGTAGATAAGAAAGTATTTCTTTAAAATTTTGTACTCACCATGATTGTTTAAGGTATCTACATTGATAAGTATTATCCTTTACCTTCCTATTTATATCCTTTTTCTTGTTAAACGTGCATTGGAATAACAAATTTGTATTATTATAGCTACACATCTTGTGTGTAAATGTGTTTTTGATAATGCATAAATGTAATTTAATTTTTGGGAATTTAAGGGTATTTTGTTGTAGCATTCAATAAATTGTAATATAAGGGTAGAAATTACAACATGCCCTCTAAATGGGATCATTATACTATGAATGGGATATTCACATCATTAAGAAGTTTTGCAAATGAGGGATGGGTCTAAAGGCCTTAATCATGGTCAACGAAGGAAATGAATGGTATTAATCCCTAAGTAAATATTTTAAGGCTTGTGAGCTGTGAATTAGTCCATGAACCACCATATATTCCCTCTAGAGAGGATCCTTGGCCTCAGATTGGGACATGGGTGCCAATTTATCGACTAGGGATGAGTCTTAGGGTATTCACTCTGGTATGGGGAAGAAGTTAAAGTCCTTAAGTCCCAAATTAATATTTTATGGATATTCTCCATGAATGTGTCCTTAAACTAGACACGATCCCTCTAAAAATGTAGTTTATCGTATAAGATAGATATGGATGATAATATATAAATATTTTTAAATTAGAGAAGTATTTTGGGGTTTTGATTACAATTGAGGGAAGAACCAAAGGCCTTTGGATATAATTGAATATTATAATTATATGGTCCATGAAAGAGGTATTGAACCATTGAGAACACCCTCTAAAGGGGGTATTTGTCTTCTAAGTCAAATAGGGGCACCACTATGAATTGTTTCATACCAAATATCAATCTTGGGGCCTTGACCATGGTCATGTGGGAACCATTAAAAGTTTCTATGCATTAGATATGGTTTTCAAGGCCTTCACTGGGGTGAAAGGATAAAAAATATTTACATCTTAAAGCCTAAAATATGACTTAGGGCTCATGGACCATGTATAGGGTCCCAAACCACTACAAAAGCCCTAGAAAAGGCACATTTGGCCCATGAGTATAAAATGGATTCCACTAAAAGGTTTGACACAACGAAAATGTCTATCATCACCCTTCCCATGGTTTAATATGTAACACTAGTGTCTTAGGGCCTAAAATATACTTTTAGGGTCATGGAAGATGTACATAGTTTGTGTAAAGAGAACCTTTAACAAGAGTGTAAGGGTGAAATTATGAGTATTTATGAACTAGTGATGTGTTTATCATCCTTGGACATTGTTCAAGAATGAGAATGAATGTATTAAAGCATAAAAGGTGATTTTTAGAGCTCAAAGACAATGCAAAGATTCTAAAACCATTGCATAGGCCCCATAATGATAATGTTTAGCATACAAGTTTCATATTGGCACAATTATGAGTTTTTTCACATTGGGTATGTTTCTTGAGGCTTTATATATAGTCCAAGTATAAAAATTAATGTTTTATTTCATAAAATATGCTTTTAGAGATCATGGACTATACATAAGGTTCCAAACCACAACATATATCCTATAAAGAGAATATTTGGTCCACAAGTGTAATATGGGAACTATTACATGGGTTTATACACCCTGGATTGATATAAATCCAGGGACATGGCCTAAGAAGGAATACCAACATTTCAAGGCATTAAAGATGCTTTTATGGCTCATGGACCATGCAGAGGTCCCAAACCACCATAGAGGCCATATAGAGGGAATCTTTGGATTAGGGTGTAATTTGAACACCATTATGAGATTTGGTAAAACATTAATGGGTCTCAAGACATTTTCCGAAGAGTTACATAATTGTATTTGGGCCGAGAAGACACCTTTAAAGATAATGGACCATGAACATAGTTCCTAAGCCAGCATATAGGCCTCATAAAGGGAGTCTTTGTCCCACAAGAACAATATGGGTTGCATTGAAAATTTTTTGGCACCATATTTGAGTCTTAGGGCCATATCCATGGTCCAAGAATGAAAATAAGTATCTTAGCTCCAAAAATATGTGTTCTAGGTTGATGGACCATGAAAATGTTCCATAACTACCACACAAGCTTATAGAGGGAATATTTGTTCCATGAGTATAATATATGTTCCATTATGATGTTTTATTCACTATGGATGGTTTTATGATCTGTATCCATGACATGAGTATTAGAATGAAAATATTAGGGCCTAAAGTGTGCTCTTAGGAGTCATGGACCATGCATAGGGTTTGGAACCACCATAGAGGACATATAAAGTTTTTTTTGGCCCACAAGTGCAATATGGACACTATTATAAGGCTTTTCACACACAATATGGGTCTCAAGGAACTTCACATGGTTTGGGAATGGAAACATAGGTCATATGAACTAAAAATATGACCATGAGGTCAATGAACCATTCATAATGCCAAATAGCCTCACATCCCCTATAATAAAATCTCGGGCCTACATGTGGGACATGGGTGTCATTACAAGTTTTTTCACATAAAGGATGGATCTTTATTCCTTGAACATGGTTTGGGGACTATTTATTGAGAACCTTAAGAACTTTATACAACATTTAGGGCTCATAGACTATGATTGAGGTCTTGAACCACCATAAATTCCCTATAAAATGAATGTTTATCCTATGAATTCCATAATATGTCATTGTGAGGTTTTTTACACTATGGATGGTATTGAGAATTAAAAAAATTCAACTAAATGATAATTCTAGGATTTAAGGTGATGCATAGGTCCTTATAACACTAAATATGTAACACAAAGGAATGACACATTCATCACCTTCTTAAGTACATCTAGTGATTAATTATGCAAGATAATCGATAGGTTTATATCAATTATTTAGAAAGACTTGACCATAGATGCTAACATTAATCATTAAATCATTATAACAACAAAGATGTGGATCTCCAATGGTCCAAAGAGTAGGTAAAAATTCAAGACAAAATTACCATACTTCAAGGGATAAATTTGTGAAGTGGGGTCCAAATTTTTGTAATGTTCCTGACTTGGCTAGTCTAGGAAATGCTGCTAATGTTTGTGTAGGATCAAAGGTTTACAACATATAAATTATCATACAAATAATAAACGTGACAAAGGACTGCAAAGTTTGTATTATGATATCTCTATGGATTACAAAATGGTCTAATGCGGCTGAATAAACTGACAATACTCGACTAGATCAACAAATAAAGGATCTTAGCTGGAATACAAATAAGAAACTATGGTTGAATTAAATAACAAGACTTGGCTAGATCAAAAGAAAAAAGGATCTTAGCCGAAATACAAATAAGAAACTAAAAGATAATACCCAGAATATGGGAGCACTGCGGAATCAATGAAGAATGATGGAAGACCTGGATGATCTTCTCGGTGACTAGGGTGTGTCTTTCAACACCGAAATCATCCAACTGGTGTCTTGCTCCTGGAATACACTGGACTATCTCTCTTGAGATGTGCCTCTTCTCCTCAATGACAAGTCATAATCTGCATAATGATGAATTAGGTCGCTGACCCTTCCTTTATAGATTTCCAAAACCCTAAATCATGCTGAAACCCTAATTCACTATTGACTTCCAAAA
>ML787157.1:843495-875984 GCA_009831015.1 Picea engelmannii
CTGTTGACTTCTATTTTTAGCTCATAATGACTTAAAAGTGTTTTTAACCCTTTTTAGCTCAATGTCACTTTCTGAATATAATACCTGTGACTGGAGTGACCTCTAATAACCCTGTTTACTCCTCTTTGGCCCTGGCTATATTCTAACAGGGTGATTTAGACCATTAAGACTCCTCTCTGGAGCTCCTATTTGGAAAGGGACATTACAGTCCTCCCTGCCGAAAATTGCTTGTCCTCAAGCAATACAAGTCCAGGGTGCTACAACACCTGCTTGCTCTCCCAAGTAGCATCCTCTACTGGAAGCCCTCTCCATCTAATGAAACACTCTCTGATGACCCTGCTCCTTAGTTTCCACTCCCAGAACTCCAAAACCTCCTCCAGAACTAAATCCAACTATCCCTCCTCATCCAATGGGGGAAGCTCCTCTGATGTGCTAATGAATTTTCCCACTTCATTTTTTAGGCAAGACACCTGGAACACATTATGAATCTTTCTCCCCTCTAAAATCTCTAGCTCGTAAGAAACCTCGCCTACTCGACGCATGATCCTGTAAGGACCATAAAATCTGGGCTTGATCTTCTCGGCCCCACTCTTCTTCATACATGACTGTCTGTAGGGTTGGAGTCTCAAGAAAACCAAATCTCCAACCTCAAAGTTGTGCTCTATCCTATGCCTGTCCACACTTATCTTCTGTCGGTTTTGTGTCATCTGCAGGTTCTTTTTCAACAATTTGAGAATCTCCTGACTCTCTATGATCCAATCCTTGGCCTTGGGAGATTTTCTCTCCCCGAAGACCAAGTCTACCAGAGTGGGAGAATCATATCCGTACAATGCTTGGAAGGGTTTTATACCAATGGACATGTGAAAGGTGGTGTTGCAGCAATGCTCTCCTAAATGTAACCACTTTACCCACATTCTTTGTTGTCCTCCTACATAATTTCTCAAATACCCTTCAACCCACTTGTTGACAATATCGGTCTGCCCATCTGTCTGAGGGTAATAGATGGTGCTAGGTGTCAACTCTGTCCCCACCAACTGAAACCATAGATGATTTTAGGGGCAAAATTTTTCTCATAGGTGAAATTTTAGGGTTTAAATTTTTGAAGGGGCGAATTTTTATTGAAGTAGGTTTTAAGAAAACAAAAAAAATTTAACCCAAATATTAAATGACACAGTTTTTATAGTTGATCATTCATTCCATAGAGGAAATCCGAAAATGTTGTGTAAAGAGGGTTTCCCCTCGCGATTTCATGATAAAATTTTCAATTCGCCTCGATTTTTCAGATTCCATTTTTTTTTGGGTGAATCGCCTTGCATATATTTGAATCAAGGCTTTGAATATAGGAAAATATTTTGCTCCAATATACTTGAATCAAGGGTTCATGGTGACTCTAATGGATTCACCCTCAAATTTTGAAATATCTAAAGAGTTTTTCGAAATCGCCCACAAATATTGAAATGTCCGGAGATTTTGCCGAAATTGCCCACAATTTGGATAGTTCGTTGGATTCTCTTAGAATTTATGGAGTTTTCCAGTTTCATGGAAATTTTGGAGAGTTTGTTGGAGAGTTTACCCGATTCACGCTAAATTTATATTTACTGTATTTGAACATGTCAAGTGGCTCCCAATTTGTCTTTGTCTCTTCTGAGGGTTTTTTTGTTTGTACATTACATGGTGATCCCCATCCGAGAATGTAGATTCTGTACATTTTCAAATTACACTATAAATGAGGTATCCACGATTCCCAAAACGAACTTCATTAGTGGGTGTAGTGCCATTTTTAGAATTCATTCCTCATAAAGAAACCTTGAAACCACTACCTCCCATTTTTTTCTTCTTCCCGTTGTTGAATTACAAATTGCAAATTATATGAGAGTAGGTAGTTGATAGGATTTTTCATTATAGATAGGAAGATATGTTTTTCATACCCAAGAGTAGTCATCTAAAATATATATTGAAGAGGTTCATCCACAACACTCATTTTTTTGTTTTCCAAAACTAACTATGTTAGGTGATTATCTATGGCAACCTCTTACTTATGGTTCCCATATAGTTCGAGTACATAAATGTGATCAGTACCCTTAACCCGACTATTATTAGGATCCATCTGTGGTTTACCTTCAATATGGGGTGTATTGTTGTGATGAAGGAAAGGAGGATAAGATGAATATTGAATCTACAGATGCTCTCTGAAATAAGCATGTTTGGTACAATTTGTTGGAAGCATGTGAGTTTTTCGAGAATCCAATACCTTGTTAATGTATTTTCCTTGAGTATCTACATAACTCATTTGGTGTTTCCTTTAAGAGGCTATCAATGTGTCTCAATTCAGAAACTTCAACTTGGTAAGAGTCTGAAAATTGAGTATTTGTGAGTTTTGTTATTTCTTCACAAGAAAATTGATTAGAAGCCATGTCATTTTGTTCAATTTCTACTTGAATGCTAGGTTCATTTTCTACTACGTAGTCCATTAATACGATATGTTTCTTGCAGGAAGGCTCTTGTACATGCCTAATTTTGAGGTTGCTACCATTTAGATCATCAATCTCATTAAGTAGACATAATCTTTCATCTCTTAAAGATATATTCATTTAGTTAGTGTCATGGGACTGGGAGGAGAAGATACTTAGAGGAGGGTATCCCTATTTTTTCTAGTTTTCCTCACCATCTAAGGGTAAATATTCCCCTCAATGAAAGGTAAGAGAATCTAGGCAAGTTGCAAAACATCTAGGTTAGAGGGTCTATCCTATTCTTGAAATTGGTGAGAGAATTGTAGGAATCTCAAGGAATAGTCTTTAACATAATCATGTTTCCTTTTATCAATTTTTCCTTACTTACAATACAATGTCTCTACTGAGTCATTATCATGGGTAGTTGTTGGAAGATATATGTTCTATTTCTAAGAATAGATGGATGGATTTTTTCCTTCCAACTTTCTTTACCTTTTGAATACCACTATTACTGTCTAGTCTGGAGGAATACCCAAGTATTTTTACATGTAATTCTTGCATGGTGTAGTGGTCATTGATGGGTAATTTCATGGTAGAGCTACATGAATATTTGGCCTTCGATTTATTCAATATGTTTTTGGAAAATATCTAAATGTCTATCCCAATTGTTTTGATATTTTAGAAAACTCCAAATCGGAATGATTGTTTTCTCATGTAAAAATAATAATTGAGGTTTCCATAAAATGACACCTCATGGGTTGAAAAACTTGTTTAATGGGTAGTACTCTTGTTTCCTTGGACTAGCAAATCTAAAATAATGAAATCCCTTTTGGGATAATCTCATTTCAAAATATATATACTTTGACATGTAGTAAGATCCCAATAAAAGTGGAAATGTTGTTAATCATCACGATGTTTTGTTAGAACCATTGCTTGCATTTGAAATTTTAATTCTTTTTGGATTGAAATGCTCTATTTGAGTTTCTTGATGTCATAACCATTGGTCATTTAATCTCTTAAACCTTTATTATTCATTTTTTATTTTTTGAGGTGGCTTTGGCTTTAATGAATATTGCATCAGGAACAATAGAGCACACAATTGTTATGATTGAATGTAGTACAGTTCATGTATTTGTCCAAATTTTGTGTTCTCCTAATGATGATGTGAAATAGCAGGTATTGCACCACACTCTGATTCATTTAGTTTCTTTTTTATTTGTTACAAATCTTCATCCTATATATGAGTTATCACTTTGTTTCTATATTTTGTATGTATTACAGGCTATGTGGGCTCTAGGAAATATTGAACGATATTATCCTAAGTGCAGGGGTCTTGTTCTCGGTCATGGAGCTATTATGAAACCTACTTGCTCTACCAGACTTTCGATGTTGAATAATGCCACAAGGACACTTTTTCATGGTGAACCAGCTCCTCCTTTTGAGAAGGTAAACTAGACATATTAGAGCTGATAATATTTCTAGTTCACTTGAAACTATTTGAATCGTCTTTCCATTTGACTCTCAGGAAAGATTTGTTATCAAGTCTTTTGGATGTATAACCTTCAAGTTTCCACCAAAACATCATGACTTGGACTACAAAATGACTTTGAAAAGAAAAAGAGCATGAGTATGTCTCAGATTTGGGAAACACTTGGGAAAGTTTAGCATAAAACTAGGAGGATAGAAAGCTCAAAAAATATTTAAAATTTCTTTAAAATAATTGATTAAATACACTAGTTGAGTATTAGGATTAAGATTAGTGTGTATAGTCAATCTCTTAAAGCCTCGAAAATTTTGACAATGAATTGTTCAAAATCCTTGTTTGGTCCATGTCACTATATTAAATGCCCAAGTTCACCCCACATTTTCTTCAATGCCTACCATTTTTTAAGAAAGCCAAAGAAGAAAATTATAGGCCCCCTTGTGCCAAAATTATGTAACAAGGTTTCCTACCCACCTGTACCTTCAAAAAATGATGTAGAGGCACCACCTTCCCAACCAACCTTTATGTGTGATGATCCTCCAAGCTTTTAACCCCCAACTCAAAGAAAGTGTTGTCTTTCAAAGATGCGCTTATGTTGAATAAGGACTCATATTGCTCCTAGGATGTAAAGAATGTGGTTGAAGATAACTTGTTAACCCCCAATTCTTAGAAATGTTCTCTTGCAAAGACATGGTTGAGAAAAATCCTCCTTTACACAATCCCTATTTGTTCCCTGTTTATATTAATAAGTATAAGATAGCCAGAGACAGAGGAAAGAATATAATTAACAAACTGGAGATAATAAGCCAAACACCAAGAACAAAGCATTTGTCAACATACAACTTTTCATACTGCCTCATTGTTCACTCTAGGAAAGGTCTTTCTTGAAGTTATACGAGTTGCATTTGCAACAAAATACACTTGCAAAAACTGACAATGTTTAGATAGAATTATATTCTCAAATCAAATGCTCTAGAATATGAAAACATTTGTATGAAAACAAAGGTCATATGGGAAAAGGGAAGATTTTAAATCCATGTAACAACTAACTCTTGAGTTCAAAATACTAGACTGTATTTATACCCTCTTCCATGGTCTTCATGCCTATAGGAAATGTATTCCATCTTGTAATTGAAATTGACGTTGTCTTCACCAATATTTCTAATAGTAATAAACACAGTGTAAGTTCCAAAAATTCCAAGAATATTTACTAATATGCTTGACCAATCATTTCTTTTGCCTAAGCTACTCTTTCTCCAATGCTACTACCTCCACTACCTTTTTTGCAGCAAATGCAAGTGAGGTCTTGATCTCATTATTACGATTTATCTCATGTACTAAATCCACAGTCGCATGAAGAAGAGATAAGGAGGTGGAGACTATTGTTTTTCATGCAGTGCAGACAAATGGAATTCTCAGATTTCTTGCAGCATGATTACCCAAGAAATCATATGGAATTTCTTAGTCCAAGAGAACCTCAAGCAAGGTAAAATAGTGTGCATAGTGCACACATAAATTTACCAACAATCTGAAGCAAGTTGAAAAAGGTGAATACTTCATGAAAGGATCTTGAAGATATGGTGGTAATGACACCTCGCCAAAGAAATCATATTCTGGAAGAAAGAATAATTGTCTTTCTTGATTGTGATGTAACTCATAATGAACTCCTCTGTAGATAAGATCAAACTGTAACACATCAAAATTCAAAGCTGCTTCTTCCATTTTGGTATGAAGTACTGAAATGGCTAAGTGAGGATTAGAATTTTTCAAAGCTGAGGTTCTAGGTATGTATTGGTGGAGTAAAAGTTTGAACCATTGACTCCAAGTCCTAAAAGGACTCTGAATATCCTCACAATACATAATAATTCATATCCTTCCATAAGCTTTGGCAAACTGATGAATGCAAAAATAATCTATCCACCGGAGAGAAGGATCAAAGATGTAAGCATGGTGAATAAGATGGTGTGGTGGATGAGTATGGACAAAACTAGCATTAACATTATTATTTTCCATCCAATTAATATTGTAGGCAACCCTGATAGACCAAGTGTTTTCCCATCTGTTTAAAATATTATGTTGCAATTCAGGTGGAAGACAATGGATCTTCTGGCTAAGACAATTCCAACATAGAGAAACAAAACAATTAGAGCAAATATGAATAGTGGTAGTAGGAGGTTGATTGCTTGCAGAATTTTCTCCAACTGCCAGGACCTTAATAGTGGCAATTTGGTTGGATCCTTCATGAGATAACATATCTACCATGTAGTTTTTTGCGCCTTCTTTTTAGACTATTTCAAAATCAAACCAATATAGCCATAGTTCCCATTGTAAGACTCTAGAATTGCCTTTCTCAAGAAATCTATGATTATGCAGCATACCTTTCATATGTTTAAGGTCAGTTTTGATTGTGAAGTGCACACTTTTAAGGAAGATTCGAAAACGTTTGATGCCCTTCTTAACGACAATAATTTCTTTATGTGAGGATGGATACTTTAATTCTGATGGAGTAAATGTGCCAGAAGCATAAGCACAAACCTCATCTTTTTTAGAATGCTTATGCAAAAGTATTGTTGCCCAAAAGTCATTAGAAGCATCAGTTTCTAGGATATAAGGAAGATCCTTGTTGGGTAATTGCAAAGGAGGCAAATCTTGGATCTTAATCTTAATCCGCTTGATTGATTTAGTCATATAAATATCCTATGTAGTACCCGGCTTGAGACATTGTTGTAGCAGTTCGGTGTCATTGGCTTGGTGCTCATAAAACAGGTGGATGTAATTTAAGCAACCAAGAAATCATTGAACTTGCTTAATGTCAACCAGGGTATCTGGAAACTGGAGCAAAGATTTTAAAATATGAGGCTGTAACTGGACTCTTACTTGGGATATATACAACCCTAAGTACTCTATGCTAGTATGACATATTACAAATTTATCTGGAGCTTTAGAAAGAACTAGACCATTCTTAAATACAAAAGGATAAAATTATTCTTAATGTTTTTTATGTTCATTGACATCTCTACTAAAGACAAGCAAATCATCAATATAAACTAAAACATAAGGGAGAGGTCTAAAGATGTCTTCCATTCGCTTCTGAAATTCTGATGGTGCATTGGTCAAACCAAAAGGCATGATGGTCCATTGATATTGTCCCTATGGTACCACAAATGTTGTTTTGTACTTGTCTCCTGGAGAAATACCAAGCTGCCAAAATCCACTCTTTATGTCAAATTTACTTAAAACATTTTCATTGGCTAGCTTACTAAACAACAATTCCTTGTGTGGCAAGGGATATCTGAGAGGCAATAGGGCACTATTAAGTGATTTATAGTTGATGACCAGTGAATTTTTCCCTCTTTTCTATTCTGAATGCTTGTTGACATAAAATGTCGGACAAGCCCATGGACTCTTACAAGGCTCAATCAGGTGCCTTTCAAGGAGTTGTTTGATCTCTGCTTGGCATAATGTTTGCTCTCTAGGACTCATATTATTAGCAGAAGCTTTCTGAGGAGTATCTATAAATCCTTATTTGTAAGGGAGAGAGACAAAATATTTTTCCCTTGTCTAGAATGCATTTGGAAAATCTGCAGTACAGTCATCTCTAAGACTTTGAATAATATATTTAAGGACTTCTTGTCCATGACTGTCAGCATGTCGAACAATATTTTGGATCTTTGTCAAATCTTGGAGAGAATCTTTGAGAATAGTTTCAGGGGTAACTCTCATGATGTAACTGCTTTTCATTGCCAATTTAATCCGGTTCTGTTGGAATGTTAAGATCAAAGAATCAATATTAACTATTAAAGGCATATGTCTTTTGATGAAATCTTGACGCAAAAAAATATATGCTCATGTATCATGGCTATAAAGAGTAACATACGTAGGAAAATCATTTAGCATGATAGGAAAATATGGTGCTACATGATGTATTGCCATAATCTCTTTATTAACAACACGAAACTGTATCTGTGTAGGTTGCCAATAATAGGCAAGAATAGCCTTATACTTGCAACAACTGCTCATAGCTCCTGTATCAATTTGAGAATCTAGTGTGTAGAATTTGAAACCATGTATCTTTATATTCACTATTATCACCATCCGATCACCAATATGGCTAATATCTAGGGTAGGGTGATCATATTTGGTAGCATTTTCAACTGATTGAGCTTCTTCTCTGGCTAAAGTAAGAGCAGTAAATCTGGAATTCAAATCATCTAAAGCTACCATAGATTGTTGGATCTGGTTAGCTAAAGATTTCATTTGAAGACGTTTAGTATAAAGTTCATTTTCAATGCTCCTTATTTCAAGTAAAATATCACCTTGAGAATTATTAGATGTCTTAGCTGGAAAATGATGGATCCATTCTTTGGGAAGAGTTCCTTCTTCATCATCTGAGATTTGGATATTTTGGACAGTGGGAAGTTGTTTGGTTAGTTCATCAATTCTATCTTGAAGTCTATTTTTTACTAGAATCATGCCTGGGGCCAGATTAGACTTTTGTTGTTTGAGTTCTTGAATTTGTTGTGTTATAGAACCTTGCAGAGTGAACATAAAAAAATTTCTCAAATAAGAGCATTCTTCGCCAAAACTAGAATCTATATGAATGTTCAAATTCTTGAAATGAAAATCATCTGAATCTGATTCAGAATATAAACAAAAAAATGTTCTTTTCCAGAGTCAAATGAATCAGTCAGATCCCAATCAACAAGATTTAGTGAGGAACTGAAAATATATGCTATTTTAATTTGGGCTTTACCTTGCTTATTAGGACACTTATTTTCCCAATGGTCTTTTCTTTTACAAATGTAGCAAACTGATTCTTTTTTTGGAAATCTTCTCTTCTTGAAGATATACCTATGTTTCTTTTTGAAAGGCTCATCATTTATGTCATGATATTTCTGCATTTTTGGTTTGTGCCAATTCCAATACTTTCTTTTATTAGTTCTTCTTGGCTGGGAACAATGACAATCCTTTTTCTGAGAGTGTCACTTGGGAAACCCTTGGAAACATCCATAGTTATAGGTTTCATGGAAGGTATCACAAATGGTTGGATTAAAAGAAAATTGCTTCTTAAGATTCTTATTTGCTCTATATGCAATACACTCATCTTGTAATGCAATGAGTATTTGCTGATGCAAAGAAGCAAAAGACAAAGATTCAATTTGAATCTTACTGGTAGCCAGATACCTATTTATCAACTCAGGAACCTTTCCTGGCATAGAGGCTATGTAGTACCGAAGATAGGCCACATTTTGGTGGTTAGTAATCTTGTACAACATCATTTGCATGGTACAATAGTAATCATGTAACATATCTAAGTTACATAATCTTTGGCTCATAAATAGTTGTGCATGGTGTTCAACATCAGGAGGAGCAACACCTAAAAATTCATGTTCCAAAGCTGTGAACAAAGTGGCAGGTGGATCTATATCAGTCATAATTTCATCTTTGTTTTCTTGGGAAAGATTTTCCCACCATAGTTTAGCAACTCCAGTAAATGCCCAAGTTATCTGGGTTACTATGTCTTTCCAACTAACTTTTGTCTCAACTTTTCTCTGAATGCCCAAGCATTTAATTTCTGGAAAGATTTTAAGATGTCATCCTGGTTCAAGCAGTCAAAATTAACTCGAAGAGTATTTCCATATCCTTTCATCAGATCAGAATTTTCAAGATTAGCATCAATCTCCCCTAATGTCTTTGTCCATTTTCCAAAAGGACTTTGATGGGATGAATAGCTGATATTAGGTCCAGAATTCCTAGCAGCTTTATAAGGAAAATCATAAGTCTCATTTCTTTTTGTTTTGGCTGTTGAAGATTCTGCAACTTCTTCCATGATAGGTTCAGTAATTTTTATATCTGAATGGGCAGGAAGAAGGTCACCTTCTATGTCCGACTCTATGGTAGTTGGTTTGGTAGATAACATTTGAGTTTTTTCGGAGGCAAGGTGTATCCCCTTGAGAATTTTCTCAATAAATAAAATACTGGGATGGGAAGAGAATTCTTTAAGGAAAAGAGTACGTAGACGAGAAGAATTAGTGGATCTGGAAGACAGGGTAGTAGAATATCTGAATTTAAACCCTTATTTGTCTACTTGAACATAATTTGGTGGGGGAATGGCAGCTTGAAAATGGGAAACTGCAAGCTGGATAGTAGATAGTTGAGCATGTATTTCTGTTAATATTTCAGAGAAGGTATGATGGACATCATGGAGTGTCTCAATAGAATGATGTAATTTTTTTCTATGCTCTTTAAGGTCAGAAACATCACTAGCTATGTTATCTAGATTCTGAGCAAGGCAGACAGATTGGTAATTGATACAATTTTGCAATTTAAGATGCTCATATGGTTCAGCCGTGGTAGGAGAACGAAGATGTACAAACTATAAATTTGCTTGGAGCGCTCCATTGGAAAACTTTGGTGTACTATTACTTGGTCCCAAAGAATTTTTGGGAAGGAGTGTCGAGGAGGAAGTGGACCGAAAAAATATCTTTAATTCGAGAACTGCTTCAAGTAGTTGTTTACAAACTGAGAAATTTGCATGTTGGCCACGGTGAGTAGAAGAACCAACATTAGGAAAAACTTGTAATTTAGAGGTAGAAGGTGGATCAATGCAATATTCACAAGAATTAGGAGACGGTTTTGGTCTTGGTGCAGGATGATGATGCACAGACTGTCTACTAGAAGAAGGGAGAGTAGTAGGTAGTCTTGAATACTGAATGTGGGAAAGATTTCTCATAAGTTGTGGATTGGTAAAACATAAACTCGTGCTTCCATCTACTTTTGGCACAATTTGTAACTGATTGGGTGTTGTGGAGGCCAATTGTGGATATTTTATAGAAAACAGTTGGTAATCACTATTCCATTCTTCTGGGAGAGTGACAGTACTAAATCCCAATTGTAAGGGTGTAGTATTTCTAGGGCCAACTACCACTCCTTCTTTCAAAGCTCTTTTATTAATATTGGGATTAATTGCAGGCATGGTTGTACTAACAAAATGAAAGAAGATAGATGTGTGAAGCTGAGCTACATGAGATTGGTCAGCAACATCAAAGCCATGGAACTGAATAAAATATTGTAGAAATTCATTGATGTAAGGGTATGTCAATGATACTTGATAACAAGGAACAAACGACAACCAGACTAGTCCATTGTTTAAAGGACTCTGAAAGCTGCCCAACAAAGCATCATTAAAATTGTTTATGCGTGTGTCCATGAAACAATTCAAGCATGAAGTATTCAAACCGGGTCTAACCAGGGGATTAATTCCAAATTGGATGAGACCAATATGAATATACTTGAATCCATTTTCCAAACCCCATTGGATATCTTCGCGATTAATAAGCGGAACTTGATAGATAGACTAAGATACTGAGATAGGGATATTAATAGAAGTAAAGCGGAAAATATTTGCAGCTCAGAATTTAAACATTGGCAAATCATAGATCTTATTCACATCTATGTCAGGCATGGAACAGTTAGGTTGTGGCTCAAATTATTGGGCAATAATGAAAGAATTATACATAGGTTCATTATTGACTTTGTTCATAATCGTATTAAGCCATGACCACCGCTTATTGTGCGCTTCGCGTCTAGCAGTTGAAGAGGACGATAAAGAAGAACTAAAATCATAACTGGTACTTTGTTCCATTAAGAAAGAAATTTAGAAATATGTGTGTGTGTGTGTGTGTGTGTGTGTGTGTGTGTGTAGGTGCAACTACTCAATCTGTAAATACTTTCTCTTTGTTAACTTTTATTTCAGCTGTTTAGAGAGTTCTATCTGATTTTCTCTTGTCAGAATTTTATATCAAATGTTTGAGAAAAGAAGGTTGGATTATTGCATGTTGTTTGGAGGTGTCTTCTTGGACAAGTATTGGTGTCCCAACACTATATTTATTACAACTCTATAGCTTTTATTTTTAGTTACTTTCTTTGTAGTATTGGATTTGAACTTTTCATAATTATTGGGCATCAAAAGTTTGTTGTTTTATCTTCTAGTTTTAGAGAATATATATGCACAAAATTGTAATTGAAGGTGTAAGAATGAGAAGGGTGTTGTTACACCTCAAACTTACTCACTTGGCAAGTGTCGCAAGTGTCGTCATTAGTGTCGCAAGTGTCGCATCTTGACTGCAAGTGTATAAGTGTTGCTGACATCATACTTCCTTCTTGCCTATGTCATGCCTCCAACAACATGACAAGGACACTTAGGACACATCAAAGATTAGTCTTGAAGAGGAGGAATCAATCTACTAGAAGTACAAGTGTTTTGCCACTACAAAACCCACTCAAAAGATATTTTTGGAGAGGAGCGCTCCCCCCTATACAATCAGGGAGAGTTATAATGCCATGATGCCCTTTATGGGGAGCGTTGCCACTATTAGGGGCACCAACGCTTGCTTCTACTCTTTCAAGGAGCGTTATAATGCTCTGATGCACTTTTTGGAGGAGCGCTACCTATTCTAGGAAAAAATTGGTTTGTTGAGAAGAATGAGGGAACAATCCGCTCAATATCTTAAGGCAGTTGGATTCGAATCTTTGGTCAAGCCATGATCTTAGGGAAGATCCATAACTAAAGGAGGAAAATCCTCAACTTACCCCAAAGATATCTCAAGTAGTTGGGCCTATCTAAACCTATATAAACAGGCCTTCTCATGGTAAAATATGGGGGGGGGAAGTATTGTGAAGCATCCAACCTATGATCTCATGAAGAAGGTGTCTTTCAGAACATCAACATTTGGTGTGTGGACTGTTTGAGCAAGGGTTCAGACGAGGAATTCTTGACAAAGCTTCTACACTCACATCTATGGTTGTAAGCATTCTTCGTTGTTGTTCTCTTTAATATAATATGCTTGGCCTGTTTCTTTCAATTCTGTGTTTGATATCACATGAATTCATCTCTAATAGATAGATCTATTTTGAACTAATCTCAGTAGAGTAGGAAGATGGTTGCATCTTTGTTTGTCTACAGGGCTTATCGAGGAGTTCAAGATTGGAGCTCAACTCGGACCGTGTAGGGACAAACACTGGTAAAAGGTACTTATTTTCTCCTTCCTCCTCACACATTAGTGTATCTAGATCTAAAAGGAATTCAGTTTCCATGATAAGAATCTTCTATCTTAAGAGTTAAGAGTCTATCTCTCAAGAGGAGATCTACCTGTCTGCAGGGAGATTTTCCTTCAATAGAAATTGGCGACTCCACTGGGGATCGAATCAAAACTTTCAGTTTTGGTTTTCCTCACAGACCTTGTCTTACCCTTTGTTCTTTTCAGACCTTGTTCACCCCATATGTTTTATTTCATATGATGATTGAATCCTTATTCCATCACATTCATCTTGATTGCCAAAGTTCAACTGAGTTTTTGAGTTTTTTGGACAATTTTATGGGTTTTAGGACACCAGCGCTCCCCTACCTTGTTAGCAGGGCACCAGTGCTCCCTGAAGGTCTTATATAGAGTGTTATAATTCTCTGGTGCCCCTTACACCAGAGAACCAGCCTCTCTTTGCAAAAAATCCTTTCCAGAATTGTCTTTTCTGAAGACTAGTCTCTGTTTTTTCACTTGCTGAGCTTATTTGTGATTCAATGCTCCTTCCTATTGACCTTTGACATCCTTCCCTCTGAGAAATGAGAAATTTTTTGTCCATATTTTGTGGCCTTCTTCCTTATTTTGAGTTTTTCTACTGTTGAGAACTTGGGATCAAACCACTGATGTCTTCTCTCTTATCCGACTGAGCGGGAACTCTGGTGAAGGGCATCAGAAATCTGTGAATCATCTTATTTAGTTCTTTGAGGTCATCTTTCTTAAGCATCTTTCTTTTGTTTGAGATTTCTTGATTCTCTTTGTTATCTTTTGTTTTCTTTTTGCTTCTTGTTTCAATCATAGCAAGAGGGTGTGTTGTTTGTGTGAAATCTGCTTATGCTTGTCTGAATGTCCTTGATCTGAAAGGATAGTTGGCAGGAGAATTTTTTTGCATTGAATTAATCATCATTCACATACAAACGATAATGATACATATTAGTGATTGGTTTGCATATTAGAAGGAATTTCTGAAATGTTTCAGCATTACATTGAATTCGATTGAGAGCAAATTGATTGAGGACATGCCATATTAGTGCTTGATAGTGAAAACGATTCTTTCTCTTTCCCTTAAATAGGAGTTCATTGAAAAGAAACGATTGCTTATCATATTTTATGCATCTTTTTGGGAATTGAGTCATCATTCCATCAATTTCACTTTCATACACCCTTTGAGTAAAGAACAGCTGTAAAACAAACGCTAATTAAAAACTATCTAGAACATTTTTGTTTTTAGGATCTTCCACCAACAATAGACTAGGGTTAGCACTTTGGATTAGGCTGTGAGTACAAATATCCAAATTTTTCAAAACCAACATTAGCATCCTGAGCTAGGGAGAGTCAAATCCAATTGTCGTATTGGTTTTCTGGGATCCCCCTCTCACACAAGGGTTACGCACGAGGTCGCATTCGGGCGAAATACAGAGATTATCCCTCCATGGTTCAACTATTTGTAGTGGTCGGATCGTATATTGGGGGTCACTTGGAGGTATACCCACGATTATGTGTGGGAGCCTCTCGGGTTGATTTCAGACTTGTTATCCTGCCCATACGTTTCGGATCGGACTATCGACTGTACCCGCCTAGGGACTCACTGCGAATTGGTGTCTTTAGTTTCCATAATCTTTAGGTACTTACATAAGGTGACGGTGAAGGGAAGTCTCATTGTACTTGGAATAGACATTGTTCAAAATCACTCGGGCTTCTTGGAGGGTAAATCCACAATTACTCCATGGAAGCTTGCACCAAGGTGAAAGTCCTTTAAGCAGGTCACCATTGTAACTATTTCACCATATCCTAGCCCCTTCTCGACTTGATCATGCGATGTTGGATTTCATCACCAACTAGTATGATCATCGAGAGAAGTTTTGTTTGCTTGGTTGATTCCTAGATTTTGTTAGCGTATGTTGTTTCTTTTTTATTAGTTGGCCCTAGTTTTTTGGTGTGTTCTGTTATTCTCCACAATTGAGCCTGTAGATGATAAAGTTCTTCGCCGATCACGTAGGATGCAAGGGCTACCTCCTGAAGGCTATCAACCCTTACCTCCTAACCCTCCAGAAGACAATTACCGTAGAGAGGTAGAAAATCAATCTGACGCTGGAAGTGTTATTGCTCCTCCGTTAGATAACTCAAAAGGCACTTTGGTCACTGTTGAAAATCCCATTACATCTGTGTCGGTAATTCCTCTCGAACCACTTTTGGTTCATTTAGACTCCCTTGGGAACATCATAGATGAAGAGGTCCCATGATTACCGGAGAGGACTTTTACCGAAACATATATGGGATCCACAGAACCAATCTTTGGTGATGAGTATAGGACTCCTGTTCATCCTAGCACCATAGTAGATACCAATCCCACACCTTCTCATTCTGTATGGAGGACTTCATTGGGACGCGATCTCTGTGAACATTTCGAATCCTTTCGACAACCCTTTCATCCTCATGACCCTCCTAGTGAAACAGGACCATCCGGTCAAACAATGAATCACCCAGTCGATCAGGTTATTAACCCTACTGTTACACCAACACAAGTCCATCCTAATGCTGGACTCATCACCTCTACTCATCTCCAAAGAACTTCAATTTCTACCTCCGTTTCTACAAGATTTTACTCTATAGCCCCACATGTTCCACACGATCCTGCTAGGACATCTGCTCACCCGAGAATGCAGACCTCTGCTAGCCTGACACAACCAGCTGGAGGGAAACCACCATATAATGAACCTTTCCCTCCTGGAGGACTACCTTTCTATGGTGGACCTACCTCTCCCTGGGGGCAGACCCCTTTTCATACTCCTCCTGGAGGGAAACCTCTGTTTTCTAGTCATACCCTGGTTGTAAATCCACCACCGGCAGGGGGGCAACCTTCGTTTACTAGAAACCCTTCACAATCCTGGGGAGTATATTTAGGAGGCACTTTCATTCAACCCCACGTTGGGGGGCACTCATCTCATAATCCACTAGGAGGAGTATCAAATCCTGCTCCTTCCGAAACATCTTACGAACAACCTTATCCACGCGGCATCCCAAACACCACCTGGAGTTCTCTGGGACCACAGTCTTATCCTCCTCATGGGTCTAATGTGTATCCACCTCCGGGATCTACTCCTTACCATTCTCAAGGGAAAAATGTTTATCCTCCTCATGGGAAAGCAAATCACCCGACCTATAATGCTCAGAATCCACCGGGTTATGCAAATGTTTCTCATCCACCATCGAATCTTGTTTATCCTGGCCAACAACAACTGTATGTAGGAGGACATACTAGTTACAACTATCCACCTAACCCAGTTTATGGTCCTACTAGTGTTCCTATGTCGCACCAGTATCATCCGCAAATTAACCGACAACTACCTTTCCTTGTGACTCTAGATCTCCCAGACTTGTCATGGTTAACTAATGATACTATTTTTCATTCACCGGTTTGGCCAGTCATTCCAGCTAAACTTCCTTCTGATATTATGAAATTTGACAGAAAATCTAGTGAATATCCAAACAACCATGTGATGACTTTCCATTTGTGGTGTTCATCAAACTCCCTCATGGATGATTCTATATGTTTGCGTCTTTTCCAGTGAACACTTACAGGCTCGACGGCAAAGTGGTATATTGAAATACCACGTGCTTCTTTTCATGATTTCAATTCCCTCGCCATGTCTTTCCTCATGCACTTTCAACTACCTATTCGCTATGAGACGGGTACTAAACTCTTGACCTCCCTTTGTCAAACTAACTCTGTGCATATCTCTGACCATATTCATGAGTGGAGGCGATGATGAAGGATGATCAAGGCAATCATTCCTGACATATTATTGGCAGAATGGTTTACTAAATCACTTTTACCCCTGATCGATCGCGATGTCACTATGGGTGGTGCATTCATAGAGGAACAAGCCATCGCTCGGGCTCAGTACTTAGATTTGGTTTATTCACAATCTAGGACTTTGTATGATTTTCTTCCAAATGTTGCTCGAGCTAATACCGATCCATCTAAGC
Organism: Picea engelmannii; assembly: GCA_009831015.1. NCBI lineage: Eukaryota > Viridiplantae > Streptophyta > Pinopsida > Pinales > Pinaceae > Picea > Picea engelmannii. Next base: position 860,496 of record ML787157.1, read on the forward strand.
CGTCATCCTCATCTCATGTGGATGGTGTTATTGGTTTAGTCAAAACTCAGTCTTTTTCCCAATCGAACACACTCTCCTCTACCTCCCCCCAAACTCAGATCTCTGAGGTGAATGCAGTTCAATATACCCCTTCACAACAATCCAGAGGTAAGAAGAAGACAAAGAATAAATCAAAAAATAACAATAAACAACCAAAAAATCAAACACCTGCTACCGAAAAGAAAACACAACGGAAACTGAAATTCCCATGTATCATTTGTGGTGACGATCACTACACTCGAGACTGTCCACTTTGCAATGAAGTGGCCAAACTTTTCCAAGGAAATTCACAACCCACTGTTCTTACTCAGCCTTTTCCACAGCAGCAATCCATGGTTGTTGAAACCCCCTCTTCTGGGGGCATTTCTAGCCATCCTAATGATGAAGCCTCGTCAAGTGCACATATTTATATGTTTAATGGGATTAATTTGACCACTCTCTCTATGACATACGACACACCAGGTAACCCTGACAAAGGAAAAGACGTTAATGGTACCAGTACTTTACCGGATCCATCATCGTCCTTCGTTAGTCTTCCATCGGTTAATCCTCCATCTGGACCACTTCAGATTGAGAAACCCGTGTTTGACTCTATCTTATGCCCTCCTAAGAGCACTATTCGCAAATCTACCTTTAATCCTAGTTCCCGTGCCACCTAGAACTACAACATTGTTGAATATTTGGCTCAAGCATCATGTGTTATGTCTACGTTAGAAGTTCTACAGCACTGCCCCAGTCAACGTAGAACGCTCTTAACCACTCTTGGCGCTGTTGATCCTGAGTCGTCCAACCATATCATGTTTAACCTGGAAAATTATGCATCTCGACTCTCCCACCAACTTGTTTTCCAAGTTGAAGTTGTTGTTCACAATCAACGAATCCACCGAACTATTCTGGATGAGGGAGCCTCAACTTGTGTCATGTCTTTAGCATGTTGGAAAGGTTTTAAATCACCCACACTTAACAAATACCCAACAATTTTACGCACCTTTGATGGGCGAGGTTTTCATCCCCATGGGATTTTACAGTCCCTACCCATCCAATTGGGTGGAAAAACTATTGTTGTTGATGTCGAGGTGGTCGATGCTCCCCTCGATTACAACTTGTTACTTGGAAGAAGTTGGTTTTATGCTATGACTGTCGTTGCCTCGTTAGTTTTTAGATGTGTACAATTTCCTCATCAGGACAAAATTGTCACTGTTGATCAGTTGGATTTTTGTACGATTGATGCTCGCGTTCCTGCTACCAACAATATTCCTTTCTCGGGAGACCACAAGATCATGTATGAAAGCATTGGTGTTGTCCTACTGAAATATTCTAGCCTCATGGGTACCTTCCCTACACCATTTCCACTGACCACACATCATATTGCCACAATCGATATGATTTCGACCGTAGCTTATTAATCTTCAGAATCATCTAACCCTTGAATTGTACCTCGTCCATTGGAATTCGATGCACTAGGTGACACCGTGCCACTTGGTCCAGTCAAACCATCATATGTTTCTATCCAATCCACTTCTCCCTCGTTGGATGACCAACATCTATTGGCACCTGATGTTTCCTCAATGCAATCACGGTTGAGTTCCTCGTCGTCTATAATCGACTGCATTTCCCCAATTTTTCCTTTTGATGAATCTATTCCAGAAATGATTCATATTGACAAGTTACCTCGGGATAATAACCATCATCGATCCTCTTTTCTTCCCCCTCATGAAGAAATTTGGGAAGATATACACTCTATCTCCCCTCCTGATGTTGATTTTCCACCATCTCCCATGATTTCAAATTTTGATGATTTGGATCCGGTAGTGGACATGGTGATTTCTTCGGTAGGGTTATTGGAGCCTAATATCCTTACTCCTATCGCGACCCTCGACATGTGTTCCTTCTCGAGTGATTATCTTCCATTAGGTGAAGATATCCTGGAGGCCATGACTGAGTTTTGTCCCTTGACATGGTATCCTTCCAGAGCATTATTCTCTTGGAAGCCATGATCAAGCCAAGTCTACGAGCATAGTTTTTCTTCTCTGCGGCAAGCTCGTTAAAAAATGAAACATAGGCCGTGAGCATAGTTCTTTTCCTGTGTCAAGCTCATTAAAAAATGAAATAGTCACCTCTCTTGAACCTTTTTTTCATCCACCCTTCACCTTTTTTCTCATGTTCTAGAGAAATTAGTGACAACCTCACAGTCGGTGAATGAATTGAAGTTTGGAGGGCATGTCTCCAGCCGTTGATGATCATTCTGGAGTTAATCCACTAGCTTTTCAATATGGGGGCATACCGAGCTTAATCTTTGTTCTTTCTCATGCTCGTAAATACATGAGAATGCATCTGAGTAGATTTTTATCTCTTTTTCGGACCTATATGGATACACGAAAAAGGAACCCCCTGGAGTCTCCTTTAAGCTCTTTTCAGACTCTCTAAACATGAAAAGATTACCGAGTGATCTTGCTTCCTTTCCCACTCATTAAAAGGTTTGAAATGGCGTATTTTGAGTGATAATTTATCTCTTTTTCGGCCTCGCGAGACTAACATTATGAAAAAGGACAACATTGGAGTCACCTTTAAGTTCTTTTCAGACTCTCTAAACACGAAAAGATTGCCGAGCGACCTTGTTCTCTTCACACTCGTTAAAGTACTTGAAGAAAACGTTTGTTGATCGATAGTTTATCTCTTTTTCGGTCTCATCAGACTACTTTACGAAAAAGGAACTGAGAGAGTTCTCTTTTAAGTGCTTTTCCAGACTCTATAATCATGAAAAACCTTCAAGTTTTCTATCTTTGGACTTGTTAAAACAAACATCGACAGACCCATACAGGATCGAACCCTTACTTCTTCTAGTTTGTTAAACAAAGGAAGAGGAACTTACCGAAGGTGAGTTATATCGAGCATGTGTTACCCTCCTCGAGCTCGTTTAAATTAAAAAGAGGTACTCGTCTATCTAGATGGGGGGGAAATTGAAAGAAGCAAGCCAAGCATTTTTTGAGAACATTACCAAGTAACTCTTAGAGTCACCCTTGAACACGACACTTTGTCTTTGCGCACATATTAATACGCTGAACCTCTGCACTGAACCAATCCTCTAAGTTTTTCTTACTCCTTTGGGTCACCCGACGAAAGTCACAGTATTCACTGCATCATCGTGTTTTGGTCCATGTCATGTTTCTATTGTTGTTCCTTAGTGTTCAAGGGAAGTATCCACCTCGAGAGTCAGCCATCACAAATATCTTGTCTCAATACCTGTGTCAGTCCATGTTCTTTTGATCCACCACTTACATCTCTATGTCAGTTTCATGTCGTTGATGGGGGAGACATTAAGGCCCTCCTTCGATGATTCTATTCCTGTCGACTTCAACACATTATCCAGGAACTAGACTTAGAAACCAGTTAGTACTTTGGGACCTGCATGCCTCAATGGAAGGCCTCCTCATATTCGACAGTGGGTTTACATCATTGACCTCAGATCGGATGATTCCACGGATGTTCGACTTCAGATCATCCATTCACATTCATTGGAATGTACTAAAGTACCTTGGGAATCATTGACATTAATGATGATCTCCCTCGCACTTGTTAATGGTTTACATCATTGACCGGTAATCAAGTGGTTTCTACCATGTTCGACATCAGGACATCTATTCACATGGTTGGATTTGTACTACATCGGGATCGGTAAGAAGACCCTAGGTTGAGTGATCACTCTGATATGTACTTTTCCTGGGTTGCGACGGAGTTTCTCTTGAACAATGATACATATACTGTCACATAGATCCACTTTGTATTGGCCGTGGCTATGTATTGTCATATCGTAGATCCACTATGTATTCTTCATGGCTACAATCAGTTCAGGTCATGAGAGTATAGATCCACAGTGTATTTTCTGTGGCTATACCTTTTATCAATATAATTATGGATCCGCAGTGTATTTATGGCGGCCATACCTTGAAAGTCTCTATCACTCAAGCATAGGTATGTCTGCATTGGGTTTGAAGCATGTCTTAATATTTGTTTGATGGTTGTGTGCAACTTCTATCAAGTTCTCTGAGCCCGCACACTTGCTTGAAAGTCTACAAAGTATTTCAGTTATTAGTTCTCGTCTTCTAACTTCACACTTTGGGGGGCAATCTGTTACACCTCAAAATTAGTCACTTTGCAAGTGTCGCAAGTGTCGCAAGTGTCACATCTTGACCGCAAGTGTATAAGTGTTTCTGACATCATACTTCCTTCTTGCCTATGTCATGCCTCCAAAAACATGACAAGGACGCTTAGGACACCTCAAAGATTAGTCTTGAAGAGGAGGAATCAGTCTACTAGAAGTACAAGTGTTTTGCCACTAGAAAACCCACTCAAAAGATATTTTTGGAGAGGAGTGCTCCCCCCTAAACTGTCAGGGAGTGTTATAACACCTTGATTCCCTTTATGGGGAGTGATGCCACTATTAGGGGTGCCAGCACTTGCTGCTACTCTTTCAAGGAGATCTATAACACTCTGATGCACTTTTTGGAGGAGCGCTACCTATTCTAGGCAAAAATTGGTTTGTTGAGAATAATAAGGGAATGATCCCCTCAATATCTGAAGGCAATTGGATTCGAATGTTGGTCAAGCCATGATATTAGGGAAGATCCATAACTAAAGGAGGAAAATCCTCAAATTACCCCAAATATATCTCAAGTAGTTGGGCCTATCTAAACCTATATAAACAGGCCTTCTCATGGTAAAAGATGGGGGAAAAAAGTATTGTGAAGAATCCAACCTATGATCTCATGAAGAAGGTGTCTTTCAGAACATCAACATTCAGTGTGTGGACTATTTGAGAAAGGGTTCGGACGAGGAAGGCTTGATGAAGCTACTACACTCACATCTATGGCTGTAAGCATTCTTCATTGTTGTTCTCTTTAATATAATATGTTTGGCCTGTTTCTTTCAATTCTGTGTTTGATCTCACATGAATTTGTCTCTAATAGATAGATCTATTTCAAACTAATCTCAGTAGAGTAGGAATCTGGTTGCATCTTTGTTTGTATATAGGGATTATCAAGGAGTTCAAGATTGGAGCTCAACTCAGACCGTGCAGGGACAAACACCAGTAAAAGGTACTTCTTTTCTCCTTCCTCCTCACACATTAGTTTATCTGGATCTAAAAGGAAGTCAGTGTCCACGATAAGCATCTTTTGTCTTAAGAGTTAAGAGTCTAGCTCTCAAGAGGAGATCTACCTGTCTGCGGGGAGATTTTCCTTCAATGGGCGTAAAAGGTAATATTGGTTTGAATACCTTGGTTAAGTGTGATGCTTGATGTAGATGTGCTATGAATGTTAAATTCTGGATGTGTTTTTGGATATGCCTCCTCTAGGTTGAATCAATCATATACTAGTCACTTAGCACTTGTGATCTCTAGGGTAAATGGTAGAAATTCAATATTGTGTAGCAGAGATCGTATGCGTTCATATTTAGGAGCCTCATGAATGCCAATATATAGTTTCAATCCTTTATAAGGAACCAAGAAGAGATTCCCCAAGAAAAGAATAGTGGCATGATCTGTCATTGATCTAGGCCCAAGAACATTGTCTATGTTTTAACGCTTTCTAATAGAATCAATTTTTTCCCTCTTTCTTAGGATATCATCTGGATCAAGCCTCGTGTCTTGTTGGAGCTTGTTGTTAATAGTCCCTTTACTGGGGTCTTTTCCCATTAAAATATTTATATGTCTATTTTTTTATTATGCATGGATATATGGTGAAGGGAGGGTTTTGATGATTTCTATTAATGTTTCTACACGTGTTCTTCATTTCCATTTTGCACATGCCTAGGGAGATAACAACGCAGGAATGCTAATAATTCAAATATGAAAATATGTGCAATTGTGTGTATGGTGTGGAAGATGAATCTAAAGGAAGATAGGCATACATAGCTTGATTAATAGAAAGTCACAGAGCATGCATTGATATTTGGAGCCATAATTCTGTTCCTTGTAGCAAGGTTGAAGCACTTATGTCTTGGGATGTATGCACATCAAATGATCATGTGGATTCATATGCATTGAGTTGAATACATGTCCAGAGTGCATAAATTATGGGTTCTCTACAAACAGAGGATATATTTAAGTTATATGTATTGGTTTCCCATGTTGAGAGATAGGTAATCATACCCTGGCTTTTTCCATAAGCAATATTGGGCCTGCACTCCATTCCGAAATTATATTCACATTGCATTTCAAATTGTTGGTGGAACACCCAAATGCTAATATGTAGAGTCTATACGTGAATTTAAATATAGAATTTGAATAGGTATGGAACAATATTGTTACATTGGTGCAAGAAAGTGGACAAGATTGAGTAATCTATAGGCATTGAATGATGGAAATATAAAAACTTTTGTTTTTTTCTCTAGTTTTATTTCACTTTTCATTGCTTGCAGTGCAAATTTACTCAAGTTTTGTTTCTAAAAACACCCTAAAAATCTTTTCTCTAAAACTTGGATTAATGCAATGGGAGAGACACATTTAAGGGGTTCATTTTAGTCTTATCTTTAGGAATCATTATCTTCTATATCAATAAAACTAAAACATAAGATATTGCTAGAAGAAATGAATCTCTTTTCTGAATTATATATTTCATTTGGAGATCAGGTAATCTTGAAGTATATATATATATATATAAGAGGTAAACTCTTTTGCTTGGTCGGTGGGGAAACTATGAACCCAAATTTCATACCCACTAATTTTGACATGGAGACTCTTTGAGATTTGATTTTGTACCGCCACCTTGAAATAATAATCCTAACTTGGAACCCCATCACATCCTCTATATTATGGTGTGTATTCAGAAGATTTAACAACTTCATTTTCATTTTCATAGAGTGAAAATATATTGTGCAGATCGTGTGCAAACATGTATATGGTTGGGAATCTTTGTCAAGCTTTGATGGATATGCATCATGTCTCTATTGAAAGTGGTGCTAAGATTTCTATTGCCTTTTATATATTTAAACCTTGAATCCTTTGAAGAAGGACAACACACTGTGTTGTGTGAACATATTCGTTTATTTAGAGTGTGGTTGAGTCCTCTGCCACTTGATCAAATTCAAGAACTATGTCATTAAAGAGAAACCATGCATGGATAACCTTATGTAACTTAAAATGGTGCCTTAAGAAGCACATTGTAAGTGGAAGTACATTTGGTAAGCAGGGTCGACCTCAACATTTATTAGTGCCTTTATTTTCTTTGGCATTTATTAGCATATGTACTCTGGAGTTCTTTTGTAATAAATTTATTTTTGATTCCCTCATCATTTTTATGTTTTATTTTTACACAATTTCATGTATTACTTTGTGTATCTAATCTTTGGCATGCCCTTTACTGTACAATTCAGTGAAGACATCAAGGAACTTATAATGTCTTCTTAATTCAAATGAAAGTTGAATTTATTTCACATAGTCAGTATCTGCATGAGCATTTACTAATTCCTGGTCTTTCAATGCTACTTCCTCCTCTTTGAGAAGAGCTTCCTCCTCATCCGTCGAAGTGCAATCAAACCACAAATTTACAAGAGAATCATTGCCACCACATGAATTGCAATAAACTCTTATTATTTGCATGAAGGAAATCCATAATAAAATATATTCCCATTAATTCACTGCCAGACACAACAGAAAGATCCTTTGGTTTTGTTACACCACAAGCCAGAAGGAGGGCATCATTTTCAACATAAAAATTTTGCACGGAGAAATATGGATTGACACCAACATTTGCATTTGCTTTCTATGTAAGAGAATGTAAACATGGTAGGAATCCAAACCCAGTTCCTTCCTTCATCATTAAAGGAAGATAACTTTGGATCCCTAGTTTTAGACATCACATGTTATGGATTTCATAGTTTCAAAATACCTTCATCAAACAAACATATATTGTTACAAATTACCTCTCTCCTAAGTATTCAACTATATCAGGAAGGAGGTTGGAGCTTGAAATAATGTAATAAAACAAATTTTTGAAGCAGTTGAAGCAACAATAGCTCATCCATGGTCACCAACAAATTTGATTGCTCTGGATTTGCATCTATAGGTTCCTATCAATGGATATTTGTGCCATTCTTGTATGCATTGAGTACAAATCATTCTCTGTATCTTGTTGCCTTTCCAATGATCACTTTACAAGCAATGGAATTTTGATTTTTACAAACTTCAGAAGAGTAGTTCTGGTATGTCATAAACAAAATTATGGGAAAACACAAGGCCAACATAATTTCACTTTGAAAATTCACTTGGAGACAAGCCAAAACTATTGTTTAAAATCTTGCAAGTAGGGGGGAAACACTAAATAATGAGAAAGAGATGTCATACATATAGTAAGGGAAAAAATTGCAAAAAGGTATCATGGCTTGGATCACCTCATTCTTGTTGAATAGCCTCAGCTGGTAGAGTTGGTCTCCTCTAGTTCTTTCTTTTAAAGTACAACCACTTGCTCCTCATGATCATGTACTTCTTGCAAAATTTAACACTAAATCTAAAGTACTTTTTAGCCTTCTTAGACAACTTCTTAGATTTCTCTTTGTACTTGTATTTCTGTGAGGAAACTGTTGCAATCTGGGCTTTCAAGGTAGCATTTTCTTTCTTCATAAATCCATCCAGCAGTCTATATTCCTTAAGCCTCTCCTTCCAAGCAACCACTTTAGCTCTTTTCATTCTGACCATGTTTTCATCCTTAGGATCATCGAGCAAATCTATCCTTCTCCTTGTCTTGCTGGTGGATGCCTCTACCGTATCAGGTGAAATAGGATGCTTTCCTTTCTTGACTCTCTTCTTCTTTCCAAGAGGATTCTCAGGATATTCTTCAGAGGTGAACTCAAACCAAAACAAAAAATACCCCCATGTTTTCTGCCTTTTCTTCAGTTCTTCAATGATGAGTAATTTAATCAAACCACAATGAAAAATTCTAGTCTCGGCCTTAGCATGATTGGATTTGGCCTTCTTAGACATTTTTACGAGGATTTGCCAAAGAAAATAGGGCATATTGAGTGGTTGAGTACCTGTGAAATGTTCCAATAATCTAGTGTGATACAGGGAAGTTGAATTATACCTTCCCTCATAGGTTATATACCTTTGAATAAAAACTAGAAGTTCATTCCACTCCTTCCTTATGTAAGCCCTTGGAACAACCTTGACAAACAAAACCCCTGCCGCTTGAAACATTGTCTAAAGGATGGGCAAACTATGTTTATTTTTCCAAATATGTAAAATGAGTATATTAGAGTTTAATGAACACATTTCCCTATTATTATATATGGGTTTTATACTTTATCAAAAAAAATTCTAAGACTTTACAAGGTTTTATAATTCAGTGAAAAATTCGCAAAGATTTTATAATTCAGTGAAACATTCGCCATGATTTTACAAGATTATGTAGTTGACTAAAAGATTCGCCAAAAAACAATATATACACATTATATAATTGATAAAATATCCTTCATTTTTTCCTATGTATCATGGGGATTCACCCATTTATTATATATATAAATTTAGGGGNAAAATCACCCCTGACCGAAACAAATCTCTCCAAAATTTCTCTATGAACCGACTGTCCCTGTCACTGACGATGTTCTTTGGCAACCCATGAAGTCTGAAGACCTCCCTGAAGAAAATCTCGACCACCTGAACTGCACTGTACTCTATCGGTATGGCGTAGAAGTGAAAAAACTTGGTCAATTTGTTGACAACTACATAGATACAGTCCTTACCCTGGACCTTGGGTAGACCTGTGATGAAGTCCATATATATACTCTCCCATTTCTGCTCTGGAATGGGGAGTGGCTGAAGTAGCCTTGCTGGAAGAGCATGCTCTGACTTGTTCTGCTAGCAAGTCACACACTCACTGATATGTCTCATAACGTATTGTTTGAGGCCCTTCCATGAGAACCTCTCTCTGATCTGTCTGTAGGTTTTGAAAAACCCCTGATGACCTGCTAGAGGTGAATCATGAACTGCGGTGAGGATCTTCTTCTTAAGCCCTGAATCTAGCACCAAGTAGACACTATCCTTGTAAAATATGACATCGTCAATGACCCTATACTGGTCATCTTGTATCTGCCCATCCATCACCTCAAAAGCGAATTTGTTCTTAGAATATTCCACTAACAAGTGGGATTTCCAATCTGTTGAATTCTCCGTCAAAGAACATACTGCAAGTCTCCTCGATAGTGCATTGGCCACAATGTTCTTCTTCCCCTTGACATAATCTATGTCAAAGTCGAATTCCTATACCTTCATCATTCATTTCTGTTGGCGCTCACTAAGGTCCTTCTGCTCAAGGAAATACTTCAAACTATTATGATCGGTCTTGACCACAAATTTGCTGCCCACCAAATATTGTCTGAACTTGGTCAAGGCATGCATGATTTCCAACATTTCCTTGTCATAAATGGAGTAAAACCTCTCAGTCTGGCTCTCGAATACAATGGGGTGTCCTCCCTGCATCAAAACTACACCGATCCCTTCGTCGGATGCATCACATTCTAGTACAAATGGCAGGGTGAAGTCTGGTAGTGCCAACACTGGACAAGTGCCCATAACTTCCTTCATGTGATCAAAGGCTTCCTGTGATTTCTCGATCCATATGAAGGCCCCGTGCTTGGTAACATCTGTCAGCGGTGCTCCAAGCTGAGAAAAACCCCAGACAAACCACCTGTAATAGCTGCACATCCCGAAGAAGCTCCTCAATTCTGTCACATTCTTGGGTGTTGGCCAATCCAGAATGGCCCTGATCTTCTCTTGGTGCACCTGTACCCCCTTTGCACTGATGATGTGGCTTAGGTAAAGCATCTTTGTCATACCGAACTCGCACTTGGACTCTTTGGCATATAATGACTGTGCCTCCATGATGCTCAATACCTCATCCAGGTGCCTCATATGCTCTTGCCATGACCATCTATAGATCAAGACGTCGTTGAAGAAAACCAAGACTGATTTCCTTAACTGATCCCTGAATATATAGTTCATGCAAGACTGGAATGTAGCGGGTGCTTGGCTAGTCTAGGAAACACTGCTAATGTGTGTGTAGGATCAAAGGTTTACAACATATAAATATTCATACAAATAATAAACGCGACAAAGGACTGCAAATTTTGTATTATGATATCTCTGTGGATTACAAAATGGTTGAATGCAGCTAAATAAACTGACAATACTCGACTAGATCAATAGACAAAGGATCTTAGCTAGAATACAAATAAGCAATTATGGTTGAATTAAATAACAACACTCGGCTAGATCAAAAGAAAAAAGGATCTTAGCCGAAATACAAATAAGCAACTAAAAGATGATACCCGGAATATGGGAGCACTGCGGAATCAATGAGGAATGATGGAAGACCTGGATGATCTTCCTGGTGACTAGGGTGTGTCTTTCAACACTGAAATCAACCAACTGGTGTCTTCCTCCTGGAATACACTGAACTATCTCTCGTGAGATGCACCTCTTCTCCTCAATGACAAGTCATAATTTGCATAATGATGAATTAGGTCGCTGACCCTTCCTTTATAGCTTTCCAAAACCCTAAATCATGTTGAAACCCTAATTCACTATTGACTTCCAAAACCCTAAATCACTATTGAAACCCTAATTCAATGTTGACTTCTATTTTTAGCTCATAATGACTTAAAAGCGCTTTTAACCCTTTTTAGCTCAATGTCACTTTCCGAATATAACACCTGTGACTGGAGTGACCTCTAATAACCCTGTTTACCTCTCTTTGGCCCTGGCTATAGTCTAACAGGGCGGTTTAGACCATTAAGCCTCCTCTCTTGAGCTCCTATTTGGAAAGGGACATTACAATTTTGTAGTTGTTTCAGTGATGGAACATATGCACATCATGTGAAATTCAAAAATGTTTAGATGTAATTACTTTTCTTCTTTGATTTGGTTGCTTTGGATTTAGCTTTCACATGTAGAACTTATGCACGTCATGTGAAATTCAAATATCCCTCTGGATTTGAACTTGTGACCTCTTAAGAGGAAACCCATGTTCTTAACAATTAGGCCCACTCAAGTTGTATTTTAATTAGTAATGCAAGTAACTTGAACAATTTCTCCAAGTGAATAGATTACTATTTTATTTTTATTTTTATTATCACTATTATGTCATGAGAAACCTCATAATTGTGCCTCCTCACAATAAAATCATAAAACCACTTCATTTTCTCATATTCAACATACTATGAAATCTATGATGGATATTATCTAAATTCATTATGCCCCCAAGTTGAACTATATCAAGTACATCTTATCTTAACCGTTATTTAGAAAAACAAGAAAAGACACATAAATCATATATATATATATTTTCCTCAAAATGAAATGCTGTATTACAATATGTTGTATTACTCACTTTTTTTTTTTCAAAAGACCACTCTTTCCATTTATTTTTCTTATAAACCTCTCATCAAATTTCATTGAATTAACTTTTATATATTTATTTATAATTTCAATCCCTATGAATCTCCTCTTACAACTTCTTTCCTAAAACTACTCAATAATAAATATGGGTATAAAAATATTCAATCATAAACATGCTTAGCTTGTTAGTTCTTTAACTCATGACTTTTAAAGTCACTTGTTAATATCCCACAAATTCCCATGTTATGTCACATGCTCACTAAGTAGATTAATTACACTGGATAATGGATATATTTATATTAATTATTTAGAAGGACTTTGACCACCATAAATGCAAAGATGTGAAACTCCAATGATCAAAAGAGTAGGTAAAAATTTAGGACAATGGATATATTTATATTAATTATTTAGAAGGACTTTGACCACCATAAATGCAAAGATGTGAAACTCCAATGATCAAAAGAGTACGTAAAAATTTAGGACAAAATTACCATTTTGAAAGAATAAATTTGTCAAAGTACGATCTAATTTATAGAAGTTTACATAATGCAAGTTATGAAACATATTTGTATTATGTGAAACTCAAATATCTGTATATGGGATTATTTTTCATCTTTGGTTTGGTTGCTTATTTAGCTTCAGCATGTTGAACCTAGTGGTGGTTTGGGTAGTATAAGAATTTTTTTTTAAATCATTTTTTTTTAATTTCAATCAATATTTCTTATTTTTTCTATATTTTTTTAATGATGTTACATGTGTTCATTAGTGATAAAATTGTGCAAACGTATAAATTATAAAGGTATTTTTTGTTTGTATTAAATAATTTTTTTATTGTCTCATTCATTTAAAAAAAAATGATATGTTGACTAATTAATTTAAAATATACATACAATTTATATTAAAAATTTACAAAATTAATTGTAAATAATTAAAAATGACTTTTTACAATTGTAAAAGTTTGTTATAATTAATTTAAAATATACATATAATTTATATTAAAAATTTACAAGATTAATTGTGCATAATTATAAATGTATTTTTACAATTATAAAAGTTTGTTATAAGAAATGCCTTTTTACAATTATAAAAGTTTGTTATAAATGTCTTTTTTTTTTAATTTTTCAAATAACTAACTTTTATATCTTTATTTTTACTTTCCATCCCTATAAATCTCTTCCTACAACTTCTTTCCTAAAACTACTTAATAATAATCATGACTATAAAACTATTCAATAATAAATATGTATAACTTACCAACTTTCCAATACATGACTTTTAATGTTGTGTTAATATATTTGATTAAAAACTCAATTTACATTGTATATTGTTTCTTATTAATAGATATGTATAACTTACCAGCTTTCCAATACAAGACTTTTAATGTTGTGTTAATATATTTAATTAAAAACTCAATTTACATTGTATATTGTTTCTTATTAATAGATGTGTATAACTTACCAGCTTTCCAATACAAGACTTTTAATGTTGTGTTAATATATTTAATTAAACACTCAAATTACATTGTATATTGTTTTTTATTAATAGATGTGTATAACTTACCAACTTTCCAATACATGACGTGTAATGTTGTGTTAATGTATTTGATTAAAAACTCAATTTTCATTGTATATCATTTCTTATTCTTTGATTTTAGTTTCTATTCTAACTGTCTTATTAATAGATATGTATAACTCACCAACTTTCCAATACATGACTTGTAATGTTGTGTTAATGTATTTGATTAAAAACTCAATTTTCATTGTATATCATTTCTTATTCTTTGATTTTAGTTTCTATTCTAACTACCTCTTAAAGTAATTTCTTCATTAAAATAACATAACATTAAAAAATAAATTTTTATATATAATATTAATATTAAATTTAATTAATAAAATAAAATAAAAATTATATTACCAAGAGAAAGAACTTAATGTCTATGAAACATGTATGCAATTATATAATACAACATATATTGAAACATGTATGCAGTTATATAATACAATTTTACATCCCATAAAATGTATTTCTAATTAATATAAAATGAAAATTGAGATAATGTGAATCTTAAAGAAAAAGATATCAAGAACAGCAAACCTTAAAATATACTTATAACTAGCACAATCATATATAATTTATGACTGATAAAAGCCGAAAGACTATATAATTTCTCTCCTGCGTCTGCCAAGGTTTCAGGTTAATTGCATTTCTCTGCCATTTCCATAGAATGAAACGCATTTCTCTGCGAAATCCCTAAACCATTTCTCTGCGAAATCCATAAACCATGCCAAGGTTTCAGGTTAATTGCATTTCTCTGCCATTTCCATATAATGAAACGCATTTCTCTGCGAAATCCCTAAACCATTTCTCTGCGAAATCCATAAACCATTTCTCTGCGATTTCGCGAGAATAATTTTTCTGCGAGTATAATTTCTAACATTTACGAGTATATTTTCTAACATTTACCTTGGCAATTTCTCGGCGTTTACCAGAATAATTTCACGAGAATAATTTCTCTGCGATTTCGCGAGAATAATTTCTCTGCGAAATCCCTAAACCATTTTTATCAAAATTTACAAAAATTGATAATATTGTGATAAATGGAACGCGTGGGCATTAGATGGCCGGAAGCAGAACGTGGCAATTACATATCCTTACAGTAATTTTTTAATGTGATTAGGTAAATGTTAAAAAGTAAACATGTTAAAGGATGCCCTGATAAATGCAAGAATATGCCAGCATCTTCAATGCATAGCCATCAGATTAGGGTTTAAGGTTAAATAAAGTTAAAAGATCATTAATTCTGCCCATTGTCAATAGGTATAAGCCTTTCAGCGTAACTAATAAAATAAAATCAAAATTGAGATAATGTGAATCTTAACGAAAAAGTCAAGAAGATCAAACCTTACAGATCAAACATGAAAGCGATGCATTTATGTTAATAATAGAAATAAAATTAAAAATCAGTGTGAATCTTACATGGAAGCCATGAATCTATGTTAATAATGGAAATAAAATTAAAAATCACATAGTGTGAGTCTTAATAAATAGATTGAGTGAGAAAT
>ML787157.1:876936-915574 GCA_009831015.1 Picea engelmannii
AACACAGAGTTTCAGAGATGAAATAAATCCAAATCCAATCCTTACACATACCAGACGGGTTTATGGGAGATATGTGATCATCCAGACTAAAAGGGCGTGTCTGCCCACGAGGCTTTCCGGGGACTCCCACGGGAATAGGGCGTCCATGGCTCCTCCCGCTTCTTTCTATATGGCGTCCTTTGATTGTGATCATTTCTAGGGTTATCGCCTCTGCCTTTTTCATGAACATGAAAGCACTCCACTGTTCAAATATCTGCCTACAACTTATTGCAAGGATTCCAAGAACGAGTTGCAGGGATATCCCATGCAGACATCCGTTCAGCCATTATGCTATGAAAAACCTACCAACAAAATCTTCCATGGCAATCTGATATGATATTCTCCCGTCTGATATGTATAGCCATACTGGTCGCTCCCCTTTACGGTACTACAGAGTCTAGACGAAGTAATAGATATCCACTCTTTACGATTTGCATCAATGTCTCAGGGATTTAAGCACATACTTTCCATCCCTACCAGGAATTTCGAAGACCAAAATCCGCTTTGATTGATTTCTTTTGATAAAATTATAATGGAATGTTTGATGCACAAGCATTCGTTTGAAACGGTTTCAAACTGAAAGGATTCCGAGTGGCCATTGATGATGACCACAATTGTGACGTAAAGCTCATGAGCTGCCAGAAAATATCTGAATAAAGGAACGTGACAGTAATATATTCGTTCATTGTGATTTATGTTATTCCGTACTCAATGTAAGAGAAGGCGTATCATAAAATAGAGCCGAGAAGTTTTACATGGTTTTGGGCATTTTGCTATGCAGTTCCACGTAGCATAAACTTTATGCAAAACGCATCCATTTCAGTGATGGATTTGAATATGATGTTGTTGGAAATAAAGGTTGTTTTAATGGTTTTGTTATGTTTTTCTTGTGTAAACACTTTTGTCAATTCTAAAATTGTTAAGTAAATTATGCATATATATATTCTATAATAAAATTATAGTATTTATATACATTATACAAATGTTTTTATTTTGAAAATTCAATCAGAAAACCACTATTTTTGGGTATTTTTTTTATTTTTATTTTTTCATATTTTTCATAGATTTACAAAGCAATATATAGAGATTTTTTTCATCTTCTCATACCTTGATTCCTAAAATTAGATTAAGATGGACTGAAACCCTTTGCTAATAAAGAAAATCATTAGCCAAAAAAACAAAAAACTATCGACCAAAAAACCATTGGCTCAAAATCATCAACCAAAACCATGAGCCAAAAAACATTGACCCAAAATCAGCCCAGATATTACAAAGAATATAACACATATCCAACATTCTCCTACTTGTTTCTTTGTATATATGGGGGCATATTATATATGAATGTGCAACATTTTGCAAGGTGTCAAACTTCTCCAACAATGCCTTCTTGCTTTCTACCTTGTCTCTCACAAAGTGGTACTACACATCAATATGATTCGTTTTTGGAGTGATAAGCACGGTTCTTTTCTTAGAAGATTGCAGGGTGAGTGCAAGAAGTTCGTGGCCGAAAAAGTGACAAGCGGGTTAGCAAGAACTTGCACTCACACGAACGTGTGCAGGTTCCTAAACCTATAGGTTTGGAAGTGGTTGAATCTCCATGAGGCTTGCCACGTAGATTTAGTGGCAGGAACGTGCACACATTCTTGCAACATATATAATATAATGGAACCCGAAGACAATGTAAATCACTCAGAAGAAAACCAAGAAGATCAAAACCCCAACCCACAACAACCACCCAATGTAAACACTCAAATTGATGAGGGGTTGGTTATATTAAGAACCCTCGAGGAACAATTAAGGGACATTAGAGAGACTAGCAGCGTCTCCTTGCCACTTCTTTGGACATCAATGTGAATTCCATTGCAAGTGCCCAAGGGAAATTGACCTCTATTTCTAATTATAGGGAAAAAATGTATGAGTACTATAGCACTGGTTTGGATAGAAACCAATTCAAAGAACTGGGCATTTCAAAACAAAAAATATTGTTTATTTTTAGGTATCCTAGAAATGGACAAGAACTACCATTGACCAAGAAATGCATCTCCATTGACTGGTGCATCCATCCCCAGATTAGTCCAAACTGGATGGATAAGTGGTATATGGTTTTTTATAAACCTCTCTGCAATAACAAGGAGATGCCCTTATATTTTATGAGAAAATTATGGGTTGAGCTCATTTTGGGTAAGCATGTCAACTACTTTGACATTGGTGAATTTCAGGGCATGGGTCGAGGGTCTGCACATGACCGAGAGCATGCCAGGGATGACCTCGTGTTAGGTCCTCGTCCCCCTAGGTGAAGGCCTGACCCCCCTACCCAACATCCTCTTGTTGTAAAGAGCTTGCAATAAGTACAACTACCCATTTACTCATTGACTCATAGCTTAGTGCAACACAATGGCTCTGTTGCACTATCTCGACAAGAGGTTTCTGTCAGTGACATTGATAGAGGGGTTCAAGCTTCAACATTCACAAGAGAGTACAATGAGAAGAGGAAACATGTACATAACAACTGCCCATGTGAAACTCACAAATGATTGAGTTGCGGGAAGACATTCTATGGGATTATAGCGCTCAGTGGACAACATAGCTTCATGGAGGAGGTTAGTATCTTAACCCTCTCTATGTTCTTCATCGTTATATATTTATTTTGTATTTTTTTTATTTATATCGATATCTTAATGTATGTTGTTTTGCAGTTGTTACATCCGAGTAGTAGACCCTCTACGTTGATGGATGCATCAATGCCTAGCCCCACCACTAATGAAACAATAGAGACAACATGTTCATTGGGTGCACCCCACACACAGGTATGTATCACATTTGATAAATTCACCATAGTCATTTCTTTATTTTATGACATCCTCAAATTTTTAATGTTCTCATGTTTCTACATGATTTGGGACTAGGTGATGCCAAGGAATGTCCATCTAGGATGAAAAATTCACCTGCGTCACATGTATTATTATAGAGTTAAATATTGTATAATTCTCAAATTGTTTGTCTTTATGTTTATGAATTTTACTATTTGGTACTAATAGTTCAATTTTATTAATATGTATGTAGGTTGTGGATATATTTTCCAGCTATAGTACTATTGCACTCCCTAGGCACCTGGGCATTGCTTCTGGGTTACCTTTCTCCATGCCCAAGGAGTTGCAATCACTTGTACAACTTGTGAGGGTCCATCACAACCCACTCTCAACTATCAGTGCTATTGCATGCATCCTCAGTGGATTCGCATGCACGACACCCATCTGCACCACCATTTCCAACGTCCCCATCGACCAAGACTTCCATAGTAGAGGTTGTCTTAGAGCAGGTTGTACAAACTAGTGCTCCATATTCAAGTGAATCTCCATCGAGGCCTGAGATATTCACGGTGAGATAATGCATTGATGATAATTTTTCATGTTTCATGAATTTTATTTTATGCATATTTGTTTAATTTTCTTGACTTGATCCTTGTAACTGATGCAGGGTGGCATCATGGAGAGATTGGGGTCATGGAGGAGGGTAACACCCTCACGAATGACAACATCATATGAGTTGAGTTGTCTTAGGTTAAATTACAAAGTATCATTTTGTATGTCTATTAATTCATTGAGGAAAAAAACTTATAACATTGTTTATTCTTTGTGTAGTCTCCAGAGCATCGAAGCATGCCCAGGCCTAGAAAGATAGGTTCTTCCTCAAGAAAGAGAAGAAATATATATATCGAGGATGCTTTTGAGGGTGGCGAGGGTCACAGTGGTCAATGATTGACCAACTACTGCCATTTTGTATCTAGGCCACTTTGTATATTGGAAACGAGTTGTCATTTTGTAAAAAATGTATAATTTAGACGATGTTGAATAATATATATATATATATATATATATATATATATATATATATATATATATATATATATATATATATATATATTTCATGGCAAGTTTTTTATGAATCTCATTATTTATGCATTTTATGTTGATGAATATATGAATTTCAAAGTGTTTGAATTCCAAAGTGTGAATTTTATGTGTATCAATCCCTTGATTTTTTTTCTAAAGTGATTATAAATACTTGCATTACACATTAAGGAATATCTTATGGTGGAAAAGATTGTTAAGTTCTAAATCCATAAGCAATTAGCATTGCTTTCTAATCAACCATGTATCTCTACAACATCGATAGATCATTCCTTCTGAATTATTTGCATGAATTTTGTAGGTATCTATATTCTAACTCACAACCAACAATATGGGCTACCTCTTGAATTATCTCCATCTAAATCCAATGACAATCCACACTCAAATAGTGGTCACTTGAAAATATTGTGACCTAAAAAATGGCATATTAAAATAATTTATTATAGAAATAAATTTTCTCATTTATCTTCTACATAATTGTAAATCACTTAACAATCTCAGCAATGTTATGTCAAACTAACCTCCATAACTAGTACTAGAATTACTCAATTACGAAGATGACATAAGCTAAAATTCAATTATGCAAGTACACAACATTTGGACAACCCAAACACTTCATATATATTTAGAATATGAAGTACATGCACCTACCAATATCTTATCAGGGGTTGTTAAAAGTCGGGCTCTTCAAACCCTAGATATGGAAACCATAAGATAACATTAGCCAATAGCTCAGTCCATTAGAAATCATCAACAAGGTAGAATACATAATGATAATTCCTTTTTGGACCCTATATTTGTATCCCACACTTGTACAAGATAAACTCCCTCTATCTTCTCGAAAACAAGCACATTAGGTAGCACTAGGGTTTTCAAATGCCAAAAAACCCTAACTTCTTCTCTTACCAGAGCTACATGATAAAATTATTTATTTTATCCTATAGGTATAAGTCCTAGTATTCCTAGTCTCCTTAGGATAAAACCTTGACCCTAGTCTTCCCTTGACATTCCTTTGAGAAGCCTAGTTGTTAGTTTCTTATTTGATTCAATCCATAATATGACCATTTTCTAGGGAACATGCATTATTCCCCTCTTTCTATGCATGACATATATAAAATTATTTGATTCATGTGTAACCCTTCATAAATGCCAAAAAGACTAGTCAATGACTCATTAATTCACTCATGTTTGTTTAGATTATGTAGTGGGTATATGTAAATTTTGTTAAACCCATCAATTATTAATAACATTTATTCATTCTTCCATAATGTCCACTAAAATTATTGATTTTGATCAATAGAATGAGAGAGTTCACATGGAAACTAGATCTTAGAATGGGTATCATTTTCCACCTACAAATAAAGGTTTTGAGGTTACATTTCATGACACACCATAGAAAGCAATTCTATGCTACCAAAATTCCTCTAGGGAGACTTGAAATCATTATTATTTTCCCTTCACCATCTATGAGAGTTTATTGCACATTCCTACCCAATTTTTGGGTTAGAGCACACAAGGAGACAAAGGACCTTCCCAAACCCAATCCCACAAACTTGTTGATGTCATGCCATTTCCATTCCATGCTTTTCCATGCCATGCCATTTCCATGCCATTGTCATGCCTTTCCAAGCCATTCCATGGCATGCCATTTCCATTCCACTGCCATTTCCATGACATTCCTTGCATTTTCTTTCCTTTCCATGTCATGCCATGCCTTTCCTTGCCATGCCATGACTTGACATTCCATGCCATGACTTTCCATGCCATTCCTTTCCTTTTTATTCCATGTCATTCCTTGCCTTCCATTGCCATGCCTTTCAATGCCATTCCATGCCATTTCCATGACTTTACATGCCATGCATTTTCCATGCCATGCATTTTCCATGCCAATGCTATGCCATTCCAAGCCATGTCATTTCCATGTATTGCCTTTCCTTTCCTTGTCATGTCATTCCATGTCATGCCTTTCCTTTGCATGCCTTGTCATGCCATGCCTTGAATTTCCTTTCCATGGCATTCCTTTCCTTGCCATGCCATGCCATTCCTTGCCTTTTCATGCCTTGTCATGCCATGCCATGTCTTTCCTTGCATTGCATTGCCTTTCCTTTCCATGCCATGCCATGCCTTGCATTTCCTTGGCTTTACATACCATGCCATGCCTTGCCTTTCCTTTTGATTCCCTGCCATGCCATGCATTGCAT
Organism: Picea engelmannii; assembly: GCA_009831015.1. Taxonomy (NCBI): domain Eukaryota; kingdom Viridiplantae; phylum Streptophyta; class Pinopsida; order Pinales; family Pinaceae; genus Picea; species Picea engelmannii. Next base: position 883,088 of record ML787157.1, read on the forward strand.
TTCCTTGCCTTGCCATGCCATGCAATTCCTTGCCTTTCCATGCCATGTCATGTCATGCCTTGCATTACCTTTCATTTCCATGTCATGCCATTCCTTGCAATGCCATGCCAATTCCATGCCTTTCCAAGCCATTCCATGCCATGCCTTTCCGAGCCATTCCATGCCATGTCTTTCCTTTGCATGCCTTTCCTTTCCTTGGTATGGTATGCCTTGCCTTGGTTTGGTATGGTATGGTATCATTGGCATGGTATGGTATGGTATGGTATGCCTTGCAAGGAAAGGCAAGCGAAGGTAAGGTATGCAAGGTATGCAAGTGAAGACAAGGAAAGTGAAGGAAAGGTGTGTCATGCATTTCCTTGCCATGCCTTTCCTTTCCATGCCATGCCTTACCTTGCCTTTCCTTCACTTTCCATGCCTTTCCATTCCATTCCTTGTCGTTCCATGCCATTCCATGCATTTCCTTACCTTCAATTTCCATGCCATGTCTTCCCATTCCTTGCCTTTCCATGCCATGCCATGCCATGTCTTCCCATTCCTTGCCTTTCCATGCCATGCCATGCCATTCCATGCCTTGTGTTACCTTCACTTTCCATGCCATGCCTTTTCATTCTATGCCATTCCTTGCCTTGCCATTCCATGCATTTCCATGCCATGTCTTGTCTTTCCATGTGATGCCTTACCATGCCTTTCCATACCATGGCATTGCCATGCCATTGTTATGCCTTGACAACCCATGCTATGCCATGCCATGCCTTGCATTTTTATGTCTTACCTTCCCTTTCCTTTCCTTTGAATTCCTTTCCTTGCCTTGCCATGGTATGGTATGCCTTGAATTGCCTTTCCATGGTATGGTATGGTATGGTATGACTTTCTTTGCCTTGCCAAGCCATGGTATGGTATGGTATGGTATGGTATGCCTTGATTTTCCAAGCCATGGTATGTTATGGTATGCCTCGCCTCACCTTTCCTTGTCTTTCCTTGTCATGGTATGGTATGTGTTAGCACTGAGAGTCACCCTCGGATTGCAAGAGGATAAGCCCAGTACCCATCAAAATGTTAGTGGAGGTAGGTTTATGAGTGGAGGTCAAATGGACAAAGCTCAGTATACAAATGTTTTAACATAGAAACTGGACAAGAAATGCATAAGGAAATGAGGTCCTCATTAAATTCATTCAGCGGTTAAGGCTAAAGGTGAGTAGAAGGAAGACTTAGTGACAAAGGTGGACAAGTCTTCCATGAGAATATGACCTTCAAGCAGCTTGGTGAAGAAAAACTTAGGCACAAGAGAACTCTTGAACTCAAGTTTAAGGTACTGAAATATATCACAACAGTATTATAATCAAACCTCCATTACAATAAAACTACAACACCTCATCTGGATCATCCATGCACGAGTGTTTCAACACAACAGTAAACAAGATGATGAAATAAGTTGACTTCTATTCATGAGAAACTCTTAGGTCTCATACATAACCAGAGAATAGCTATTGTATCAAAATATTACAAAATAGGGAGCTCTGCTCAACCATTCGACGACCATAACAAAATATTGAACTGATCTATTTATACTCAGATCAGTGGACAACCACTAGGAGAGTTGTTGGACCTTGACCAAGTTTTGAGGAACACTTGATCATATTTGACCATTTTTGGACATCGACACCCTGTCAAAGATGGAGCACCAGGCGAAGCAAACATCACGGGATCTCGGCCCACTTTTAGGTCCCTTTTAGGGTTTTGGGTTAATGCAATGGGAAAGGGATGTCGGCCCATGGGTTTACCCATGTTTAGGCCTATGTTGTAAAGTATAAATAAGTAGCTAGGCAATGTAGGAAGAGCGGATGGCTTAGTGCTAGTAATTAGATTTGTGTGATCGAATATAAATGTTATGTGCATGATTGTAAGAGGCTTGCAGAGCTAAGTGAGAGTGTTGTAAGTGTCGAGTGCATGGATTGTAAGAAGGCTCTGTGTTAGATCTACTTGGGGAAGGAGGATATGGCGAGGTGCACGCAGATCTCCTGTCCTATGTGGAGTACAAGTTGACCTCTGTGCTGTAATCAGATTGACCAAAGCTAATAAAGAAGAAGAAGACTTTGTGGACGTATCCCTAGGGTGGGGGTGAACCACGTAAACCTTTGTGTCATGTTTCGTGTTGTTTCTTCCTTGTGTTTTCATTATCTTGCTAAGTGCTATGCCATGATTAGATAGTTTGCTTATTCTTTGTGATTCACTAGATGTATATGAATAGTATATCTGATGTGTATGAGGATGCTTAGTGCTGATCTACAGGATCTAATATGTTTTGTTGTTACTAAGCACTGAAATATATTATATCTGAGCAAGTACTGCAATGTTCTGTCTTATCTACGAAGTACAATAAGGGTGAATAGTGATGAATGAACGGTGCTAAGTGCTCTGTAAAGGATATAATCATAGATCCGTGTCCTAGCTAAGGTTGTAGACACCTGAGTCTTGCAACCACCCTTGCCTCTACCTCGACTGAGACTTCATATTCTTCGCAGGTGTTACCGAAAGGGTTGGTAGTTAGGGATTTGTTGGTGCACTCTTGAGTGTTGAACCATGGGTCTGCCCCTGTGCCAACAAATGGTTCCATTGCCGAGACCTGAAACTGTGATTGTTGGGAACTGAGGAATAAGAAACTGTGTGCAAAAGAAATCTCTGTGCGTAGATCTATTTCCCTAGTGCGTAGATCTTTACTCGACCTGTAAATATTTGTGCCAGGAATAAGATCAGATCCAAAGAAAAGAAGCAATATCTGAATGCTCTGTGATCTAAGAAAAGTAAAAGTGGAAATTTCTGAAAGAAAGAAGTCAAATTTGTAGAAAAGAAGCGAGATCTAAATGCTCTGTGCTCTAATAAAGGTAATAATGGTCAAAAGTTTTTAGATCTGAAAGCTTTGTTCCCTGTAGAAGTAAGATAGGTGAAATTTTTTGTTTCTAAAGCATGGATCTAGGTATGCTTGATAGATTATATCCTAGCTTCAAAAATAGGGAATTAATAGATGAAAGAAAGTTTGATGTGAATAGATTTGATAAGTATAATGATAGATATGTTATACATATGCATAGAAATAATGTCTGGACTAACAAGTGGATGCAGGATCCTAGAAAGAATTTTTTGCAGGCTAGCTACCATGATCCTGGTGCGTAGTACAGAAGAAGTTGGAGAACATTTAAACGAAAGAGAGGGTTAACTCTCTGTTACAGTTGTAGAAGACCGGGACATATTGCTAAGGCATGCCCTAGTGGAAGACCTAGTTGTCTCTGTTGCAAAGCTTTGGACCATGAAGTGTTGGATTTCCCTAGAATGATTGCTAAGCTTGAAAGAATGAATCTGAATGAAGAAAACCCTAAGGCATATCCAGAAATAGTAGAAACTCAGAAGGAATCAGAAAATATATTGCTATAGATGAAAGACACCTTGAATGATCACCGACATGTTAGGCTATCAAAGATCTTCAAAGAAAAGGAGCAAGTCGAAGAAATAATAGGGGACTTCGACATTAACTGTATTCTTGATGAAGAAACACAAGTGAAAATTATGCCAGAAAGAACTTGGGAAGCTATAGGAAAGCTTGCCATGATCCCTTCCCTAGGAGGGACACGTTTATTCAGGGGAAAGCTAGTAAACCTATGTGGAAGGCTCGCCCAGATACCTATGACTGTCAATGGAACTTTGATAGAGGAAGACTTTGATATTATTAAATTTGTTGAAGACAACGCCCCGTTTACCATGCTCATAGGAAAACCTTGGATTGATAGAGAACAAGCCAAACAAAAAGAGGAAGAAGAAGTTTTGGAACAAAAGAAGCAAGAGTTAAAAGACTTTATGACCATAAGGATCATGCACTTGATTGAAGAACAAAAGAGAAGATCGCAGATATTTAATACTAGCAACTACGATGTCAAGGCTATGAGAACACTAGAGGATCTGCAAAAGATTGAGTTACCTATTTTTGATACAAAAGAAGTATTATCCAGGAACCCTAGGAAATACTTTCAACAACGCGAAGTAACTAAGACCACAGAAGATAAGCATCAAAATGGTAAAATAATTACTGAGACAAAGCTCACTGGGAAGAAGGCTAGAAAGTTAAGAAAGAAAAGGGCTAATACTGTAAGGTTACAAGAGGTTCTAGAGGATACTTCGTAGATAGAAAAATTGCAGAATTGGAACTTCGTCGAGATATCAGAACAATGACATAGAGTACTTCGCCATGATGAAGCAATATAGTCGTTGGGGCTGATATATCCGTTCGACTTCCACTTTGAACGGGAAGAAAAAAAAACACAGGGACATCATCCAACCGTTGAAACGCGCCATAACGAGTCGAACAGGAGTTAATGAAGGATCATAACCGTTGCTGGCAAAGCATTACTAAGTTTCCCTACTTAGTCCATCGCGCCACACACCAAGAATAATTTTTTCTAAGTGGTAATTTTAGCACGAAACCTAAGATTAACTCACCCTGAGATCATTGCCTTGTTCCCATATTATTCTAGTCTCTGAATTCCTTTCGCACCTGAGCTAGCTGACCCAATCTTGTATGTCGGACGAGCTCAGCACTGCTGAGAAAATAGTTGAAGAATTTCTAATTGAATTAATGACTGAGAGAGTCATGTCGGAGCAAAGAATTTATATAGGTGTATAGGCATCGTCCTCATGAACATTGCTAGCTTCCCCCTCCACTGCTCGAGCAGGACCATCCCGACTACCTTCAGAAAGATGATCTAAGCTTGGAAATGACTTCTCCACTGTGAACATGATCCCAAGTATCTTGCCTAAGTATATCCCATCGCTAAGCAGCATAATGAATTGAGACACTATACCCAAAGACTTTGACTATGCTGTGGTCACTGCGTACCTCCCGAAAGGGGTGCGCGCAGTTTACGCTGACCAGGATAAGCTCACAGTGATGAAATTTAGTGATTTTAACCTTAGACATCGCAAGGTTTATAGTATGCTAGCCCCGCACAAGTACTTAACTATCACAAAAGAGAGGAACCCAAAGATTGTCCCTCAGCAATGGACCCATAACCTCGTGCAGTCAACCCTCCTCAATGTAATGAAGATTCCTCATTTCGGGAGGCATCAGGAAGTGAATGAATGCGTTAGATTGTTGATGTCTTGTTACCATGGAGGATACTTATGGTTGGACCACCGCATCACTGTGGATCCAATTATGATCAATCAGATCACAGGGCTAAGCATGCAGGGCCCTGAACCACACAAGTTTTACCCTAGAAAGACCGCAGATCGTGCTCTCGCCCAGTGAATAAAAGAAACATATGGCGATCTATAGAAGGGAATGTGAGGTTACAAGGTAGCCTCCATCGAGAATGCAACAGTGCACCTCGGTTGTCAGCTAATCACAGGGAAGTTAGTCTGCAAAAATAGACCCACACAGGTGACCAGATTTGTAGTTGACCTCACAGGGAAGTGCGCAGAGGGACTACAAATGAACTAGGCAAAGTACCTTGTAAATCAACTAGAGCTTGATTGCAGACAAGTGCAATACCAAGGGTATGAGTTCCACTTTAGTTGGTTGCTCATACTCATTTCTTTCATCGCTTGGGAGCTACCATAAGGTGCCACTTTTCTGGAGATTGAACCCTTCGAACCACTAGCCACGAAGTTTTGTATGCTGTGGTACTCCAGTGACATGAACAAGAAGTGGCAATCCAATGTCGTCTTCCATGCTTATTACAATCAATTGAAGAATGCAATCTAGTCTACACCGTGCCTCACACCAAACACACTTCATAGGTTTATACCTTTGATCAAATTCAGCATAGACCGCCACTTCACCTATATCACAGCGTGCGTTGATGAGCATAAACAACAACTCCAGTCATACTATAAGTTGACAGAAGAAGACTTGGAGCAGATTACCAAGAAATGGTTGGTGGACCTCCTTGTTGCAACAGACCTTGCAGAGATGTCTGATGTGGATATCCCTGAAGCTATGTCGAATATACCTGGACCGTGCAAGACTAGGAAGGATGTGGAAGTTTAAGATATCCATAGCACATCCACGAAGACTACTTCAATCTCACCTGCGAAGGGAGGTGATTGTGAATAACTAGGTGGCACAAAAGTTGAGCAAAACCAAGGTGAGGTTACTCAGCCTAGAGAGGAGGAGGATCCCTCCAAGAAAAGGAAGATTACCCCACCAAATCCCTCATCCCAAAAGAAAGCTAAGGTCACCCATATTATGTTTAAGACTACCCTCACATAGGATGACTTTGACTTCTTGATCGTTGCACTGAATGATGCCTCACTAGCGATCACAGAAAAGAAAGAAGCAAAGCAGGAGGAGGTATTCAACAGGATCAAGGGTGAACTTCAAGAAGTGCAGCAGGAACTCCAGTCTAGCAGAGTAGTTTCTATGACACCCTTGACAATTGAAACAATAGGAACAACTGATGAGCCCACCTAATTATGCCAGATCGCCGAGAAAGTCGAAGCTCTCCTTCGACGAGCTCAAGAAGACATAGCGCAAGCCACCCAGACTTTGGCATAAGTACATAGCGCACATAGAGTACAACAGAGGAAGGAAGAACAGGAAAATCTTGCCCTAGAAGCGAAGTGGGAGGAGGAAAAATCACAGTTATAGCACAGCAAGGACCAATTGCTAGCAGAGAAACTTGAAGTACAAGAAAGAGTTCACAGAGCACTTCACTTTGTGATGGTCATTGAAGTGAAAATTGAAGAACGTGTCCCACAGCAGGTGGCACAACTTGAAGAAGTAATCCAACAACTTCAGTAGCGCATCACAGATATGGAACTTCATACCATGCCTGAGACTCCACAATAAATAAGAGACCCAAGGGAGGAAACTTCCCGCAGCGTAGTTGACAGATTAAAAACCTTGGCTTTGGAATGTAAGTAGTTGAGCACTAAAAGTGCCCAAACTTATGAGAACCTCATAGAGAACTCAAAATTGCAGACATTAGAAGCACAGCTCCAAGAAGCAAAGTAGCATGAAGATACGGTACAGGTGCAACTTAATGCCTAGATCCCAGTTGAAAGAATGAATCGATTTCCAGAACAACACACCACCCAACAATAGGTACACATGTTGCAAAGTAAAGTGATGGAAGTCTCTCAATGAATTCAACCACTCCAAGATAAATCATGCCACCTGTTTATTGACGTTGAGAGACATGCATCCGAGCTTGAACAAGTTGTCATCATCGTAGAACAGCGCATGGAAGGACCAATAAACGATGCAGTGATCCAGGAGTTCATTGAGCAAGAGGTTATCGCACTGCAGCAGGTCGAAGTAGCTCAGGCCAAGCTCGAGACATTTGAAGTGGAGTTGATCAGACCAGAGTGAATCGGGATGAGTCACAGGTGAGTGTTGGGGGCCTGTTGGCCCTTGACCAAGTTTTGAGGAAAACTTGGTCATATTTGACCATTTTTGGACATCGACACCCTGTCAAAGATGGAGTGTTAAGAGAATAAGAGATCACGGGATCTCGGCCCACTTTTGGGGACCTTTTAGGGTTTTGGGTTAATGTAATGGGAAAGGGATGTCATCCCATGGGTTTACCCATGTTTAGGCCTATGTTGTAAAGTATAAATAAGTAGCTAGGCAATGTAAGAAGAGTGGATGGCTTGGTTCTAGTAATTAGATCTGTGTGATCAAATGCGAATGCTATGTGCATGATTGTAAGAGGCTTACAGAGCTGAGTGCAAGTGTTGTAAGTGTTGAGTGCATGGATTGTAAGAAGGCTTTGTCCTAGATCTACTCAGGGAAGGAGGATATGGCGAGGTGCACACAGATCTCCTGCCCTATGCGGAGTGCAAGTTGAGCTCTGTGTTGTAATCAGATTGACCAAAGATAATAAACAAGAAGAAGACTTTGTGGACATAGCCCCAGGGTGGGGGCGAACCATGTAAACTTGTGTGTCATGATTTGTGTTGTTGCTTCCTTGTGTTTTCATTATCTTGCTAAGTGTTATGCCATGATTAGATAGATTTTCTTATGCTTTGTGATTCACTAGATGTATATGAATAGTATATCTGATGTGTATGAGGATGCTTAGTGCTGATCTACAGGATCTAATATGTTTTGTTGTTGCTAAGCACTGAAATATATTATATATAAGAAAGTACTGTGACATTTTGTCTTATCTGTGAAGTACAATAAGGGTGAATAGTGATGAATGAACAGTGCTAAGTGATCTATAAAGGATATAGTAACATATCTGTGTCCCAGCTAAGTTTGCAAACACCCGAGTCTTGCAACCACCCCTGCCTCTACCTCGGGTGAGACTTCATTTTCTTCACAGGTGTTGCCAAAAGGGACGATAGTTAGGGATTTTTTGGTGCACTCTTGAGCATTGAACCCTGAGTCTGTCGCTATGCCAACAAGAGTCATATGGTTGTCCCATCCAAAGCCTTTTGTCTGTGAATCCTTCTATCAGATTGTGTGTGTTTCCTCCTGTCAGACACAAGCTCATATCAATATGGGCCTGCAAGAAGAAATCGTCCATCGTGGTACCTCTGTATGACATTTATGTCTCCTCGTCCATAGCTTCCATTCTTCCTATTTATGGACTGAGCTGAGGTTTCAGCTACCCGTCCTTGTTCATTAACTGAATCCTCCTCAGGATCGGAGCACAACTGGATGACTAGAAGGATACAAAATGTTGTTGTTGGATATGACATTATACGTGCACATGATTTTGGGGCTGTCAAAAGAGGTTTGGACCCACACCGCTTTCGAGCCCAAAATGAACCATCTTCTTCCACGTAGCCTCCTTGCAATACCGCGGTTTGGATTTTGGCCCACCTTTGGATTTTAACACCCGTGTAGCTTGTGAAATCGAAATGATTGGTGGTCGTTGATCTAATCATGATCTGCGATCTGGGCGCATCAACTATTTTAGCGCCCCTTCCAAAGCTTTATCCTCCTGCCAACTATGGAATCCTTCCAAACACATTTAGAAATGGCACTAAATCGAAATGCACAGGGGATCTCCGCCATGGAAAACTACACCCGCCTATTCTCTTGTGCTCATGGCTGTCCCCTGCGACCCTAAACAATTTCATGTGATAACATTGGCTCCACAGGGGATGGAATTCTCCCTGTGAGCTACCAAGAACAAGAAATTTTAGTGCCTTAGATTTTGGGTCATGGGGTCACTTATTCAAACATAAATCAAAAGAGAAAGTGGTATTTACAATGGATGAAAATCCAATCATGGATTAAGAAAATCAATTTTCCAGAAAGTGCCCATTGATAGGGCCACCAAAAACTTCAGAATCCTCCAAGCTATGCAATTTATAGGTTTTATTTGAAAATACCTTAGAAATCTTGAAAGGACCAATCCATAAGGCTTCAAATTTTCCATGTTTTCCTTTGTCTTGCTTGGGTGCATCCCACTTGAGCACTAGATCACCCAGTTGAAAATATTCCTTGCTTACCTTCTTGTCAAAGGCTCATTTTATCTTCTGTTGATGGTCCCAAGCTTTATCAAGTAGCTTCTCCCTAGCCTGTTGTACTTCTACCAGTTGTTTTATCCTCCTAGCCATATCATCAAGTTCTCCTTGGTAGTCCGGGAGGAATTTTTCCATAGGAAAGGAAAGATGAGTAGGAAAGATAGCCTCAATCCCATACAAAAGATGAAAAGGGGAAACACCAAGTGACCTCTTTGTTGTAACTCTGTCATCACATAATGTAAATTTTAGATTTGAGTCCCATGTGTTCTTGTTGTCTTCTAAACATTTGTTGATGATCTTTATGAGGCTCTTGTTAGAGGAATCTGCAAACCATTTCCTTGGGGGTATTAAGGAGTAGAATGGACTAATGTAATATCATACTGTTCACAGAACTTGATCAATGGTTCAACTTTTAAGGAGGCAACATTGTCTGTAACAATCCTACTTGGACAACCAAATCTGGACATGATATCCTCAAGAAAGCTAATAATTACCTTGTGTGAGGAACTTCTTGTAGGAATGGATTCTATCCACTTGGTGAAATAATCAATGGTAGTCAAAATATACTTGTCTTGACCACTTGAGTTTGGGTGGATTTCTCCAATGAATTCAAGACCCCACTGTTGAAAAGGTCCAAAAACCACCACAGGTTTCAAAGTAAAATATTTGAGTTGTTCCTTTCCAGAAAAATTTTGGCATTTGACACAAGCTCTAATCTTTGCACAAACATCAATAAAAAGGCTAGGCCATAAATACCCAACTATGAGGATATTATAAGCTATGGTCCTCCAAATATGATGGCCCCCACATAAGCTATCATGAAAATCAATTATGGCCCTTTGGGCCTCCTCTGGATCTAGACATCTCAACAGAACTCCAAGAGGATCTTTCCAATACAAAATCAATGAGACAATATTTGATTTCTTTGAGTTTCAAAGCTCTCACCTTGTTCTTGTCCAAGCCATCGGGAGGCCACAACTTCTGCAGAAAATGTATGATGTATTTATACCAAGTGCGTTCTGCCAAGCTGGGGATGACATGAGAGATTTTATCAATAATCTCAGCTTGCTGATTTTCTGAGTTTATGTTCATGAAATTAACCCTCAAGGCTTTGTAATTTGATACATCCAGCAAACTGGCTAAACCTTGGCCTTTCACCAATTTAGTGATCTTTACTTCAAGGTCAAATTTCGTAATTTTAGAAATCCATTTGCTTCTCTTCCCATCTATGTCAAGTTGGATCAATATCTCTTTTACTGCGGCTGAAGGGACATATGCAGCAATATTTGAATGTAGAACATATATGTTGAAATCCTTGAGGGATTTGACCAAAGCATATTCTTTCTTATCCATGATATTATATATCATTTATGCATCCCTCAATGCTCTGTTGAAAAAGGAAATATGTTGCTCTAACCCCTCTGTATTTTTCTGTAGCAAAACAACAACCAATGTGTCAAATGAGGAAAAAGAAAATATAAAAAATTCCTTAGAATAGTCAAGGATGATGAGCACATGTGCTTCAGTCAAATCCCTTTTGATTTGATCAAAGAATCTCAAGCCTCAGAAATCCATTTCACCTCATTTCCTTCCCTAATCATGGTTGTAATGTCCTTCACTAATTCAACAAAGTTAGATATGAACCTTCTTAGAAAATTTCTTTTACCCAAGAAAGATTGAACCTCTTTCTTAGATCTAGGAAAAGATAAGGTCTAGATGGCCTCTACTCTACTTGGATCAATTCTTACCCCTTATGCTGACACAATGTGCCCCAATAATTTACCTTCCTTCATGGAAAACAAAGATTTCTTAGGATTGAGAGAGAGACCAAACCTTCTGCACTTCAGGAAGATATTCTTCAAATGATGACAATGCTCTTTGTCACAACTTGAGAACACTATAATTTCATCCAGATAGATGAATACAAATTTGTCTTTCTCTCCAATAAAGTAAATGTCCATGGCTCGCTGGAAGGTTGATCCTGCATTCATCAATCCAAATGGCATTTTGGCATACATGAATGTGCCCTAAGGAGTAGTGAAGGTTTTCTTCTGTCTATCTTCAGGCAGGACAAAGATTTGATTATATCCAGAGAATCCATAAATCATAGACATCTTATATGAACCAGTCACTCTGTGCAAAATGTGCTCCATCTTTGGCAAGGGGTGGTTATCGTTTTTTGAGCTCCTGTTCAAATTTGTGAAATCGACACACAACCTGATTTCCCTATTTTTCTTCCTCACATGCACTAAGTTAGCCACCCATTCTGAATATCTCAAAGGAATGATAATTTGGGCATCCAACAACTTTTTCACTTCTTTTTCCATTATAGGAAGCAACATGGGATTTATTTGTCTGAGTTTTTGTCTAAAAGGCTTGGTCTTCTCTTTCAAAGGGATCTTATGATCAATGATGTTTGTGTCATATGTTCTTAAATCTTCATATTTCCAGGAAAACACATCCGCAAACTCCTTTAAAAGATTAACATATTCAGTCGTTTGTTCCTTTGACAAACTACTAGACAATTTGACATACTTTGGATCCTCCTCTGTACCTAAATTCCATTCAGTCACATCATCATTTTTAGTTGAAACTTTAATCTTTACAACCACATCATTTATGTCAAACAATGTCTCCAAGGGAACAAGTCTTTTTGGAAGATGGTTACTAGGCAATTGAAAAATATGATGATCAACAATTTTATTCAGAAAAATATCAACATGAGGGAGTTCTTCAGTATCCTGATCTTGATCAATATGTGAAGTAGAAAATTTATCCACAGTTTCAAGAAATATTTTTATCTCAAGATCATCCTCAAAAACCTTCCAATGTTTGACATTGTCAGGAATAGAGGGTCTACACTTTAATTCCACATCATACTTGAGTTTGGGGGGCAAAGGAACCCTGAACTTACTTGTTGAAACAACTAAGGAATTTTCCATAGTGTTCTCCTCTCTTGGAACAAATGAGATATTAAAATCCAAGAAGAAACTATCAACAAGATCCCAGACTTAATTTATGTAAGTCCTCAACCTGGGGTGCTTAACTTGATATATATTTTTGACTTGATGAACAATCAACTCAACATCTCCAAACACCATTAGCTCTTCAATCTTCATGTCTTTAGTAGCCCTCAAACCAAAAATAAGAGCCTCATATTCTGCCACACTGTTTGTTGTTTCAAATTCTAGTGTGTAAGACAGAGATATGGTCTCTTGGGTAGGGGAAATAAGACTAACCCAACATTAACACTCTCCCTAGAAGAGGATCCATCAAAAACATATTCCAAATAGAGGTATTGGGAGGAGGATCATCACAAGGGGTAATAGGTTTCTTTCTGATTTCAATAGGTGTTTGAGGAGCATCAGTGAGATATAACATACCGGTTCCTAAATCAGTATCAACTGCAAAAATAGGGTGGTTGGTAGGATTTTCTTCATCACTAATAATTTAAGCAAGTTGTGATTCCCTATAAATCCTTCTATGTTCTCCCCAAAATACAGGAATGGTGGCATATGAAAGATCCATCTGCAAAGTTCCCCCTAGGCTTTTGATCCAAGATCTAGACAAGAGCATCCCAAAATTAGAGGGGACATCAACCACCACAATATCCATGACCACACTTTTCATTGGAAATTGGAACAAGGAAACAATCAGGTATTTGATAACCCCAAGACACTTCACCTTCCTGGAATAAAATGAGTATAGGGCATGGTTGGTTTTTGTAACCTCCAACCCAAGATCATCCATGACAGTCTTAGGCATGAGATTATGAGAAGCCCCTCAATCCATTAAACAGTTGTGCAACACTTTATCATGAATGTTTAATGATGTATAGAAAGGAGGGGAAGAGTCATCCCTATCCTCTACCAAAGGTCCTAGTATGACAACTAGTTTTTCATCTTAGAGGTTGACTGAATCTGTGGGATAAGATGAAGTTTCGGGTTGCATCATTTTGGAAAGGTACATTTTGAAATACTCATTCTTAACTAGCTCCAAAAAAGGTATAGGTATTTTAATATTTTGAATCTCATTCTTAAATCTAAAAGAGGAGGGAGGCTTCAGAATCTCCTTAACTTCTAGGGTAGGGCTCTTAACCATTGCCTGGGGGTTTTGTGCCTCTTTTTCTTTGCTGCTATCTACCACATCCTTAACATGATTCTCTTTTCTAGTAGGCTCGTTAGAAATGTTAGGCTTTCCCTCTTTCTTCTTGGACCTTAGGTTGTATCTATTTGGATTGCCACTGGCCCTTTCCCCTTTTCTCAACTCATTTATTTGGATATCTATGAGAGACTCTTCATATGAAAATTTGGTTAAATGAGGAGACGAAGAGGTGTCACCAATACAATGGATTTCAGGATCAACATCTTCTTCCTCTCCTTCTTCATCAGTAACCAAGTTATTTTGGAGAGGGGCTTGGATTTTTTTATCATCCCTATCCCTATTTATTTGATATCTTTGGATGATCTAAGGGGAATTATTGGGTCTTCTGAAATTACCCCTATTATCATCATTTTGGGTGTTCCTATAGCTCTGCTTTCCTTCAAGTTTCATTTTCTCCATTTCTAGAGAAAGTGATGTTACCAGTTTTGTCAATTCATCCACTTGAGGGTAGGCAGCAAAGGAATCATAGGTTGAAGCTTCAACCCTACCTTTTCTTTTGTCTCTATAATATTTACTCCTAAGTTTTTCAGCTACCAATATATGAGAGTCTACTTCAAAGGCTGCATCTTACATATGAGCTAAAGAGGTAGCTCTTCTTTCTCTCAACATGAGGAAAAACTCAAGGTCAAAATAAATAGCATAAGGAATCTTGGAAGAGGTTTATGTAGGATTTATTTCAGTGGGAATCTTATTGTACATCTTGTTAAACCTCTTTGAGAAGTATGAAACAGATTCCCCCTCTTTTCTCTTGAGTGACCCAAACTCTGTAATATAACAAAGAAAATATTTTGTATCCCCCTAATGCCTCAAGAATGAATCAGCCAGAGCTTCAATCCGAGCAATAGATCTAGGAGTCAAACCCCTAAATGATTTCCTAGCCTCACCATCAAGGCTCTGTACAAAAACTCTCACCCACACATCTTCATTTTCAATGTTAAGATTATCTGCATAACTATAAAAAGGTGAAAGGTGTTCTTCTACAGTTATCTCTTCCTCCCCTGTGAACTTGGGCATGTACTTAAGATAGTCTCCAACTGGGAGAGTATTCATAGGATCAATGTTATAGCAAGAATTGCCTCACCCTATGAAAATTTTCACAAAAGGCCTTTTTCCATTTCCCTATGTAGACTTATCTTCCCTGTTTGTAAATCCCAGAGCTAAAAATACATATTTTTCCACATGTACACATCTTGCCTACTATACAGTATGCGTATACACAGGCTGCACCACTACAACCTGCGTACATCGGGATTTGTGCCAAAAAATGAAAATAAATGTTGGGTTTCCATGTCACGATAGGAGATCTATGATCCTTGGCCTTCCATATACTAGAAACATTTTGAATCGACCCTTGAGTTCCATTTGAAGGCTATAAATGGGCCAATTACAAGCTATGGAAAAAGAGGAGAAATAATTCAACTTTGAGAGCAAAGTTACTTTGGAGAAATGATTTACTTCATATTGAGTCTGCATCCCTTTGGCCTTTAAGTCTAGACACAATGTTCAATCCCCAAGCTCTTCCCTTATTGATTGAGAACCTTATTGTTTCTCTTTTATGAGCTTGCCTTTGGTGGAGGATTGAAGTGGTGGAGGCCCAGCTGGAAGGACCTTAGTTTCTCGGTTCTGAACCATGCAAACATGGAAGTCTGTAACATTTTCACTTCTACTGATCATATATTAATATAAATACTCTTTTCCCATCCAATTGATATCTTGTAAATATTTGAATTATTATTCCATTGGTGTATTTTTCATGTTTATTAATGGATTATTCTACTGAATGTGCTAACATAATTTATTATCACCATATGTTTGCTTTGCTTGGTTGTTGAGGACTAGTTGCAGCTATATTGCTTTGGGTCAAGTGCTCAATGATGGACTTCATTGAACGTCCAGATGAGGTAGGCCTTTTATCTTGTCTTGCTAGCATATTTTTTTACATAGCATACTTGAGAATAGAGTTGATTTTTGCAGTCATTTCCGTCTGTTGTGGTATACCCTAGCCATAGAGAGATTTTCCTCGTAACAGAATTGGCGACCATACTGGGGATTGAATCTTCTTTCTTAGGGTTTGGAGTACTTTTCTCCTTAGATTGCTCTCATTCCTATTGCATTTCTTTTCATACCATTTCTTGACAACATTTTTTCACTCTGGGTCTGAGTTTTCATCCTTCTCCCTTTCCTAGCCTTGTTCTTTTGAAACATATACACAATTTTTGGCTTGACAGTCGCGTATATACGTGGGTTGTCCCACTGCAAGCTGCATACATACGCTCTATTTCCTTGAACAATCACATAAATCAGCCTTATTTGCTTATTTCCTAGGTCTGGTGGTTGTTGGGTGAGATTTGATGTTTGTTGATTCTTCTTAGGTCTTTGTATTGCCTGTTAAGTGCTTGTGGGATGATATGAAACTTGTCTAGGGTTGAATTTTTGGGTGTAGTCTTTCTCATCACCTTTTCATTTTGATGGTCCTTGTACATTGGGCTGGGTGTTATGCTCCTTGGTATTCCTCTTGAGCTATCTCTTTATATACACAGTAGAGTTTTATATATCAAGTTGTTGTTCAGTCTATGCATTTTCATTTTTATTATATTGAAAATACAAAAATATTAGGCATTTTGCATTCCTTGGAATTTTGATCTTTAGAGTCTTTTGTCATTAACTTAGTGCATGTAAATAAAGATTACATTTTTACTTTAGAATTGCAGTGTTGAAATCAAAAATTTCATTTGTTTTTAGAAGCATATCATTCATTGAAAATTGAAGTTAGGGCTTTGCATTATATTCATATTTACTTTTCTTGCTGAGTCATAACATCATGAGTTTCACTACCATACTTTTTTGAGTAATCACGACCACTAAAATTAATTCTATAATTTAAAATTGATTAGTCACGATTTTATTTTCTAGGGTGCACAAACTAGCTTAGGATTTAGTGCCTTGGAATAAGATTTTGTGAGTAAAATTCTCCAAGGAAATTAAATCAACATATGTGTCTGACAGAGGGAGTGGAGAAATCCATTATATAATTGGTAATATTAGGAGGATCTTCTCACACTGGAGTTAATCATGAGGTCGCATGAGGTTGGTTGAAAGGATATCCCCCTGATACCTTCTTAGCGTTAGAGATATTTCTAGGGATCTATTTGTATCTGGGGATGTTGCTAGTGCCTTTACCTCTGTGAAAGGTGGTACTTTCAAGGTTTTAGGTGGACCTGACTTACGACTACTCACCTGTGCATCGGTTATATAGTGGTTTATTAGTTTCTTGACTTAGGTTCCACATAGGTTACTTGGAGGGGTTATTCTGCAGGTACCTTGGGTCAGATAAGGGTTGGAAAACACACAACCTTTATGGAGGATTACCTCTCCAGGGGGATTCGATCGACTGGTTGTTAAGCCCACGAGGGCCCTTATAACGGATTATGTTACCTCCGATCTTTAGCAGGGATTCGCAGGCACCTCTTGGGTGAGACATACCTTCTTTAGGGAGGGAGGCCACTTTCATCCACTTTACCCCATTTCTGTGCATTTTTGGTCGTTTGATTTTTGGTGTACTCTTTGATTACTAGTTGGCCCTAGGAGTTTATATTGGGTTTTAATTATCATGAATAGTGGAGTTCCTTTGGCTCCCTCATTTACCGCTACCCACCCCATGATGTTCACTCATTTCATGGGGTCGATCCTTCTTCTTTTCATAATGGTATGCAGAATTATGATGCTCAGTCCATGCCTTCGGTCTCTAGTCATTTTCCTATTGATATTCCTTCAACCTTTCCATCCTCTCCCTGACCCACTTATACGAATACTAGCATTGGATCTGAGGGAACCCTCTCCCTGGTCCACTTATCTCCCTGGCCCACATCCTCGTTTGATATGAGTCATGTCCCTCAACCAGCTATCACGATGGGAGGTTGGAACCTTCCCTCTTACGGATCCAGTCCTATCTATGCTCTATCAGGAGAGAGTGCTCAAATGGGTGCTTACTCTTCTCATTACATCCCATCTGTGTATCCTTCATCCACCATGCCTGTTCCTTAAAACACTTTTCCCATGACAGGTCCTCATACATCCCCAGGTCTTTCTGTTAATATTATGGTAGTTGTGGGAGGAATTTACCTCCACATGTAAACCTGACGAGAATAGAATATTTTGGAAAGCAAGAGAAAACCCTAATGAGTTGGCTAATAACCCTAGAAGTCTTGTCAGCTCAAGAAGATAATTTATATTAGGTTATTAGCCTCCAAGAGAAGAAGTCGGCCAGAAATAATAATAATACACTAAATAGACATATACCCAGAAGGAGAAGTCGGCCCCAACAAATCTGGCAAAACCACTATAAATACAAGGTGTCAGTTCTCATTTGACACATCTCAGAATTGCAGAGCAGCAACTGGTGCGCATTGCAGTTCCCATTTTGGTGCGCACGTGTGGAGGAGAGCTGCAGGTGCAACTGCTGCAGCAACCAATTTTCAGTGTTGGCTTGGACTATCTCTTGGCTGGGGTTTGGACTATCTGATCAGCTATTGTTGGTGTGCCATCCTTGGAGGAAGATGCGCTACACCTTGTTTTGCTATCTAGCCTAGGGTTTGCTTCCGAAGTAATTCTCAGTCAAGGTTAAGGTGCTCGGAGGGTGGCTTCAACCTATGGTTGGGTGACAAGGGTATTGTCAATGGTAAAATGAGCACACAATGTTCTATATTCTAATAGGTTATGGGCCCACACCTCCTTCATTTAGTCTAAATGTTGGAAGGAAACATAGCCGCTAGGATATTGAGCTCGTTGAGGAACTACTACTAGGGTTACTAGCAGAAGAAGTTTCCAAGACACTACCACTAGGGTTACTAGTAGGAGCAGTTGCAGAAACCCTAAACCTCTTGTTGAGGCACCTTAAGTGAATGGATTTACCTAATCTCTAGATAGATCAGTGTGCTCTAGCCTAGCGCATTCCCTGATACTCTCAACAAGCCAAGATGTGAAGATTGAGTTTGTGGTCAAATCTAGGGTTTGACCAAGTCAAAGCAGCAATGAATTATTCTATGAAGTTAAAGAACAAATTAGATGGAGCCTCTAACCTCAAAGTGTGGAAGACAAGGATTTACCTCATCCTTGCCAATAATAAAGTGTTGGATATCGTGAAACTAGAGTTTGAAGAAGGAAAAGGAAAGGAACCGCATAACGTTGCAGTTATGGAGAAGTTCAAAGATGTTGACATCAATGCCATGAGTATCATAGTGGATTATATGAAAGACCACTTGATACCCTACATCTCCCATCTTGACTCATCAAATAATATGTACGATGCCCTAACAAATCTCTTCTTAGTCAGAAACATTGGACAAGTTATGAGTCTGAAGAATGAGCTCCGTGACATGAAGAGGAATAATGATGACAGCATAACATCATATTTTGTGAGGATCTCTTAGTTAAGAGATCAACTACAAGCTATTGGAGAGACCATTTCGGAAAAGGAATTGGTGAACATAGTACTCAATGGTCTTCCCAAGACGTGGGATGCATTTGCCGCAAGCATGAACACAAGGAAGGAGTATCCAACATTTGAAGAACTTTGGACTTGTTGTGCTCAAGAATAATCAAGGATCAATGCAAAAGAGAAACCCCAAAATAGGTATGACGATCAAGCCTTCACAACAAGATTCAATAACTTCAGGAACAAAAGGAAGTTTGGTTCAAGGAGGAAGCCAAATCAAGAGAAAGACATTTCAGAAGTACAATGCTTCAACTGTCAAAAGTATGGTCACTACAAGAATCATTGTCTCGAGCTAAAGAAAAGGAAGGAGAAACACGAAGCATCAATTGCCGAAGAAAAGTAACCTACAAAGAAGACTAAGCAGGATGGAAGAGACTTCTTATTCTAAAAGGTAACAACACTCTTCTTATTTCTTGTACATATCTTGTTTGCATCGTCTTTGTACATATCTTGTATATCTATCTCTTGGAAGATAATGTGTTCCAAGAAGAACTATACCTATGTGTTGCACCCTTTTCGTCACCTTGGTGAGAAAATAAGAGGTGCTTGCAAGCTCAGTTGGTTCTGCTGAGTAGGATAGCTGTAGAGGAAAGAGTTAGAGAAATAAAAACAAAACTATAAGCAAGAATTAAACTAATAAAAACTAAAATCAAAAGCATAGGGACATAGAGATAACAAGAACAAAAAGACCTATGTCACCAATGTTTGAGGCTTGATCTATTGATGAAAACAAAGCACCAAGAAGAAAGGGGACTATGAGTCCCTTCCTCCTCCAAGGGAAGGCTCTTGGACCCTCACTAGTAGCTCTTCTTACAAACAAAGAAAATGAAAATGGTGATGAAAGAACTCTTTGGAAATCCACTCAATGGAGTGGTGGATTTCTCAATGAAATGGTGACAATGTGCTCTTGTCAAGGATTGAGTCCTTAAAACAATATAGGCAGCATAACATTACTTAGAATTCCTTGAGAAAATGAGGTGCATTCATGGATTTTTATAGCATTGCATTGGGTTATTGTATAACTGCTTTGTAGTGTGAAAAGAGGCCATTTAGGGCATTATTAGGTCTTTGACCAGCCCACCATTTGGATCCAGCCCGGATTTGAGTGTCAAATCAGCTTGGGAGCTGAACCATAAGTGGTTGGGAGGCCGACCATATTCATAAATGCGTCGTTTAGCAGGTGCGTGGATTTTTGCGCCAACAGGCGCGCATCGTGCGTGTATGCGCGATTTCGACGTTCCTGTTCAACGCATATGCGCGCGCACCCAACTTCTGTAAAGCGTTCTTCAATTTTTCACTATTTTGTATAGTTTTTGACCTTTTTGAATGTTGTGATATTAATTCAGGGCCATGAAATGACTTC
This sequence comes from Picea engelmannii, assembly GCA_009831015.1. Lineage (NCBI taxonomy): Eukaryota > Viridiplantae > Streptophyta > Pinopsida > Pinales > Pinaceae > Picea > Picea engelmannii. Next base: position 903,580 of record ML787157.1, read on the forward strand.
ATTACTGTTTGACGATGTTGAGTTCTTGTCGCCATGTGCGGACGAAATTTCAGTGATAACATATGCCCCCTGATGGATGAGGTTAGGATCATACGTATAGCCGAAATCCATCAATGTTTCTTCTACTGATAATGTTTTTGTAAGATAGAGCAATAGTGGGATCGTTCAGAGCAATCCGTTGGAGAAAAAAGGAACCGGTAGGACCCGACCTTCTATGAGGTGCGCAAAAATAGAAAACTGTGTACAAACAAGGCGGGCATGCCCCATGCTCGTGTTATGTAACTATGAAAAAAGATGACTGAAGTGTTGGTATAGACAACTGCAGCGCCCTCGGGGGTGGTGATGATAAAGGAAGAAGACAAGTCTGCAAAGGAACATACTCTAAATAATAGGCAATGATCGCGGTAATAAGTATTGGCGATGATGCAGGCATTGATGGCCCTACCAAGTTCAAAGGTCTTCAAAAAATGATAAAAATAACTGCAATAGTCGCAATGTAAGACCCACCATAACATGAGAAAGTGTTGGCGTTGAATGTTATGGGGGCCAACGATAGAAGGGAGCAATGGTGTTTCACCCTGTGTCGTCCGAGATCTCTCATTGAATGGAGAATGAGAATCAAGATACTATCGCCCTTCCAGAAAAATGTGCTGATGTTGACAAAAGGGGAACACGACTCCCAGAAGAAAAGGGCTTCGTGGAATCTACTGAGGTGAGGAAGTGGCAGAGGTACATGGATGAAGTCAAGAAGTGGTAAGACTCAAGACTGCCCTTGGTTGGAGGATGTATGAGATAAAGAGTGGCCACAACCGTGTAACAAGGTCGAGTGTCAGGGGGACGACAAGACCGGTGATAAGTTGTGCCAAAGGCGGGACAAGGTGAACAAATTCAGAGGGTAGAGGTAAGTGACCTGTGAGGTGCTCTGAAGATATGGACGATGCCGGTAAGGGTAGATGATAAGTAATTCTCCAAATGAGGGTGACATGGGTTGCATGTGGCCAAAAGGAAAGAAGCAAGTCGCCAAAGGTGACGACAAAAAAAAGAGAATGTAATGACTGGAAATAAAGGCGTTTGTACAATAAATAATGAATAAGTGGGGAGAAATGTACAAATACAGAAATGGGTGCCCCAGTGTGATATGGTTGGCCCGCGTAGGGCATAATGTGTTTGGAAGACTGATGAAGGGTGGGGGCCCCATTGGTGAGTTTCTGTATGAGGTAGGTGAAATGAACGTAGGTTCGTAGATGGGCAAATTGATTGTGGATGAAATGGAGGGTTCATGATACTACGGAGGTGCAGGTAAAAAATAGAACCGTAAAGAGATAATCTGGGAGTTCGTGTGGGAAAGCTAGCAAAATGAGGAGGAGTATGTGGTTGATTCATTTCATGATGAAAGACTATCGGGACTCCCATCCCTAGAGGGTAATGAAAAACAACATGAGTTTCAAAAAAGTGGCAAAAGGTGCTATGAATGGGACAACTCATGTGGGTAAGAATGCTACCGGGTAACAGTACCGAAGATGCAAATGGAGGCGTGGGTACTGCAGAGCCGGGAATGGGGATCCTAAAGGCCAATATCAGAGGGTATGACCGGAAATGTAAATGCGATACAGCGGGAAAGACTACATGCCACTGCTGATTATATACCTGAAGGGGTGGTGTCGATGGATGATGAGAAAGTACCTGCACACATGAAAATCAAATACCCAAAGTGAACAATATTTGAAGAGAATCTAAGATATGAGCATGTATTTGATAAATGTGACTATGCACGTGCGTACCTGACCATGATATGAAAAAAAAGGTTCCCTGGGGGCTCATGATGAAAAGCAACCTAGGGACTGTTGTGATGTAGGTGATGGGGTGCTAATCTCGTGGCTGAACACGGTTTGTCAAACAGACACCTTAGGCTCCCGGAATGGTGAGTGGAAGTTTGGAAAAAGGCCTATATATAGCTGTAGGGCCCACATTGCCACCTCATTTGTACTTGCGGCAATAGTGACTGGACAAGCAATTTTCAGAGGAGATTTGGAGATTCTAGGAGGACGAGGCATCCGATTGACGATCTACGAGTATCAGATTAGTGGTCTGATCATCCTGCATAGAAATAGGTTTTCAATTTTTGGGTAGGGTTTGTACGGAGGGCCGTACATGGGTATTTAGGGGGTGTGGGCCCCACATATGCGGGCGACTCGGTGATAGGCGCACATACTTGCGCGCTTGTTCACCGAATATATGTGCATGTGTGTGCGATAGGGACAATTAAAGGCGTGCCTAAAGGGTGCGCCTATGAGTTGAACAGGCACGCATCAGTGCGCGCCTGTGGGTTTGACAGGCGCGCACTTGTGTGCATATGTATGGTGAACAGGCGCGCGTAAGGGCACGCCTGTGAAGAAAATAGGTGCACACTGATGCCAATGTGGTGGCGAGAGCGAGACTGGGCCTAGTTGCGAGACGCCATGGCCATTGAGGGGCCTGGTGTGCGTGCGACTTTGGCAACCTGTGGGTTGCTAAAGTTCTTTGAGTGCCCGTTGATATGGGCACATGAGTATCTATTATAGTTCCTACTCCAGATGTGGAGTCCGGAGCTACACTGCTTCCTCGTGTGAGGAGAGAAGATCCCCTTCACTGCGGTGGAGGATGTATATTTCCTGACTGGGCTCCCCTTTCGGGGAACGCCCCTACCGGTGGAGCCGGTGTTGCCTAGGGGTACTTTGCTTGCTGATGTTGGCCAGATATACTGCTCAGGTCGGGACTTTATGTCTGGGACTGTGGTGAGTATCAATGCGATAGACTCCCTGGCACATCGTTGTATAGCGGTGATGATTGTTCGGATATATGGGTCACTTGCAACCCAGCGGATTAGTGGTGGCCAGCTGTTGGTGCTGGAGAGAGTGTTGGTTGGCGAGCGGTTTTCTTGGGGGCTGACGCTTCATGCTAGGATGGTGGCACAGTTGGACCACTATCAGTCCACTGATGGAGGAGATTTTCCTTTCAGGTCCATCCTAGTGGCCTGGCTTTTAGAGAGGGTGCCCATGTTGTGCCCGAGGGTTTTACTGGAGATGTTGGGGGCACGTAAGCCGTGGTTGAGGTAGTGGTCGATAATTTTGCTTCGTCATGGTGGTGGCGAAGGTGGCCACTTCTTTTCGGTCGAGGCGGCACGGATATGGCGGCAGATGCCACAGGTGGTACTTCGATACCCCTATGCTGGGGTGGACTTTCGGGGTGACCTGGACATGGTGCTACCTCCAGGGGAGGTTTTTGACCATAGAGGTATGTTTAGTATTGGTGTGCATGTTTTGGTTTATGTTTTTTTTTGAGATATCAGTCCATATGTATATGATATAGATACTGATACTATCTGTTGTTGTTGTTTTTTGCATGTGCAGATGTGGCACCTCGCGGGCGCGAGGTGGATATGCAGAGAGTGTCGGCTCATCGAGAGTTGGAGAGATTACCTCATGGAGAGAGACGTCGGCGGGAGGATGCTGCGGGGCGACCAGCTGAGCCAGAGAGGGTAGCTAGGTGGAATCGGTTCGATGAACCTGGTGCAGGGCCATCACACGCTCCTCTGGTGGCGACCGGAGTGGATTATGATGATATATGTCGTCGTCTGGAGACGGTTTTGCAGGATGTGCCTGAGGGCATGTGGACACGTATCCAGGACGAGAGTTTCCTGGAGCAGTGTGTAGGGTTACCGCCACCATGGCGGGCCATAATGCGGTGAGCAGCAGTGATTGTTGTGATGACGAGTGGACCACCACTCCCTAGGGTAGGTGGTGGTGGGCCGCCACTGCCTGAGGCAGGAGCAGGTGGTGGGACGATAGAGGCACCATGATTGGTGCATGATGTATATCTTTGTTTTTGTTGTATATAGGCTGGTGAGCCCATGTTCTGTACTGAGGTGCTGCATGGGCCTGCGGATACATGTATGTTTGTATGTAAACATTCGGATGGCCTGATGGGATTTTATATATACACAAGTATACATATTTTGAGATTCATCTGGTGTCTACATGTGTTTTTTGCTGATGATTTTGATGATGTCTATTCTATATATGCTGTGACAGGATTTGTGAGATGTTTATGTATGTGTAGCTTGATGTGATATATGCCAATCTAACACCATGTTAGCTATTCGATCTGTTGTTTGATTCAATTGTCTTGGAATGTGTGTAAATGTAATGGAATCAAAATGTCAAGATAAAAACCTAACCTACAGGTATTTGCGAAAGAGGCACGGATCGCGTACACGGTATACATTGTTGAGCTGGAGAACGACTAGTTGAGAGTCAAGGAAGACGCTAAGGTGACGAATATGATGATGCTGGGCATCGACTGGGAGGCCAATGACCGTAGTGTATTCGGCTTGGTTGTTGGTTGCTGGCCCCAAACATATGTCACTTGAATGTAGCATTTCGTGTGAGAGGGTGTAGAGAGCCCAAGAAGCCGAAGTGAGATTTTGGGTCCAACGGCTGGCGCCGTCGGCGTAACGAATGTGGTAGGCTGGTGGAGGAATCATATTTCAATAGCACAAAGGATAGTTTAGACGAGAGGGGAGGAGAAAAAAGATTAAAAAATGCTAGAAAAATAACCTAAAGTAGAATGACTACGTTTAAGCATAAAATTTCTTGAGATACAACCCATTGATGGGTTCTTTGAGGGAGAGGCCTTCAGGGGAGGCCAAGATGTATGCCCCTTTGGTGAGGCAATGTTGGATGATGTAAGGGACATGCCAAAGTGATTCGAAATTGTCGTGGCCAAAGGTATCATGAGGGATATCATAAGCCAGGACGAGGTCACCTTCGCGGAATGACCAAAGGTTGACATGGTGATCAAAGGTAGCCTTGGATCATTGTTTAGCTGCCTCGTTGTTTTTTAAGGAAGATCAACGATCTTCATACAGAGACTCCAAGTTCAGCAAGCGCTGCTCCATTGGAGCAGTGTCAGGTAATAGCTCAATTGCGGTGCGTAAGGTGGGAATTTCGCACTCGATGGGAAGAGTTGCCTCGACCCCATGTAGTAAATGGAATGGTGTGAAACCAGTAGCGGTCTTCACAACCGTTCGATAATCCCATAGCATAGAAAATAACATATGATGCCAATTGGTTTTATGTTTATTAACCGTGCGCTGTAACATGGTCTTGAGGACATGTTAACTGCCTCGACCTATCCGTTTGACTGAGGGTAATATGGTGAGGCAAACTCATGAGAGAATCCTAACCGAGATGAGAGTTCGATGAAGATCTCATTCTCGAAGTGTTTCCCATGATCGGAAATGAGTTGGAATGGTACTCCAAAACGGGATATGACATGATTAAAGAAAACACGCGCGGCAGTGTCAGCGGTGTTGTTGAAAGTGGGCATAGCTTCGGCCCATTTGGTGAAGTAATCAACGATGAAAACAATGTATCTGTGACCATTGCTGGAGGGGGGATTACAAGTCATAAAGTTGATGCCCCATTTACAAAAAGGGTCGGCAGTAATGACAGGGTGAAGAAGGGCGGGGGGAGCTCGGGCTTTGTTGGCATAGAGATGACATTGCTCACATCGTTTCACGGCATGAATACAATCATGAAACAAGGTAGGCCAAAAGTAACCGGCTCGGATAATCTTTTGAGTAGTGGATATACCCGAAAGATGGCCCCCACATGCACCATTGTGGCAATCGTTTAAGACTCTGCCGACCTCGTCAATAGTCAGGCATCGATGAAGAATGGTGTCGACGCCCCGCCGGTATAGGATGTCTCTGATGAGGATATAGAGGGGGGCCTGATGTCGAATATGTCGACGATCATATCGTGAAAGGTGGTTACCAAAATTTTGAGTTCGTAGGTATATGAGAAGGTTGCCATACCAAGGATCATCTGAAGTAATGTAAAAGAGATGTTCGTCAGGAAAGTCGGTATTAACAAGGGAACTGGTGGTGTTGGAAGGAAGGGCTGTGACAAGCTCAGCGAGAAAAAGGGCCTTCTTACTTTTAGGTGTTGAGAACTCGAGGTTGTATTCCTGAAGGATAACGATCCATCGAGCGAATTTTCCGTTTACTTGTCGCCAGCTGAGCAAGTATTGCATAGGGTTGGAATTTGCGACAACCTTGGTGGTGTGAAGCAGAATGTAATGGCGCAGTTTCTGGACTGCGAGGACAATTGCAAGAGAAAGTTTCTCTTTGTGTTTACACTTCAAGGGTGGTCCTGAGAGGTTCTTACTAACGTAATAAATGATGTGTTCACGATTGTCATCTTTGAGCTGGACGAGGACGTCGGCTACTGATACAGTTGATGCTGATACGTAGAGAATGTAGTCGCAATTATAGTCAGGTGCACTAATTAAAGGTGCATTTGAAAGCGCTGCTTTAAGATCGTCAAAAGACTATTGGGCATGGTCGTCCCAGTGAAAAGGGATGTCGTGACGTATTAAGTGGAGGAAACCGTGTGCGCATATGGCGTAATCAGGGATAAAGCGTCTGAGAAAGTTAGCTTTTCCCTGTAGGCTCTGAAGTTGTCGTAAATTCCTGTGAGGTGGAATTTCGGTGATAGCTTGGACTTTAAGGGGGTCTACGGTAATACCACTTTGGGAAACAATAAAACCGAGGAGGCACCCTGTGGTGATGAAAACAACACACTTGAGAGGATTCAAGCAGATGTTGTACTGACGACACCATTGAAAGATGATTCGTAAATCATCGAGATGTTGGGTGTGTTTCTTGGATCGAGCTGTGAGGTCGTCCAAGTAGGCGAGGATGATTTTACCCAGATCGTGGAAGATGTATGTCATCGCCCGCTGGAAAGTTGCGCCGGCATTCTTTAAGACGAAAGGCATGACACGATAGGCAAAGGTTCCCCATGGGGTAGTGAATGCGGTTTTATACTGATCGGCTGGGTGGATTTGTATTTGATTATAGCCAGAGAATCCATCCATAAAGGAGAGAGCCTCGTGGCCAGCGCAGTCGTCGATAATTTGATCGATGAAAGGTGTTGGAAAGTTGTCTTTGGGACATGCGTTATTGAGATCGCGAAAGTCTGTGCAAACGTGGATAGTGCCCTGTTTTTTGTCGACGGGTACAGGGTTGGAAACCCATGAAGTATAAGCGATGGGGTAAATAAACCCGGCAGCGCGTAATTTTTCAATTTCAGCTTTGATAGCCACGGCTTTGGATGGTTGTAGCGGTCGCTGTTTTTGGCAAACTGGTGTGATGTCGGGCCAGGTGTCGATGCGATGTTCGACAATAGAGGGATCGAGGCCAGGCATTTATGTGTATGAACAAGCGAAAATATCCCTATATTCCTGGAAGAGGGCTTTATATGCGGTGATTTCCTGAGGAGTGCAGTCAGCTCCAATGGTGATTTCTTCGACGATGCCATTTTTAATGGAAATGTCGATTTTTATGGTGGGGGAAATGTTGGCCATGTTGCCTTGATGGGATTGTTGAACCAATCAATAGGCCCGGATGGGATAAAATATTTGGTTTCGATTGTGTAAATGGGGTTTTGTTTAGGAGGCATGGGGGCGTTTTGTGGAGAGAAGAGTGTGTGGTGATGTAGCACATCCCAGGGAGAGTCTAGGCGGTTTAGCTCTTCAAGTATTTCCTCGTCGCATTGGAAACGCCGGGAATACAAGGGGTCGTGAGGAGTGATTTCGGTGATCGTGTGGTTTCCCCCTAATGAATAAGTAGGGGGAACATGGTTAGGAGATGGTGTGGGTTCACTCAACATAAACCATATGTTGAAGTACTGAGGGGTACCCGTGGTGGTTGGGTGGAGAGTGTACATAGGGGAATGAGCAGGAGAGTTGGGAGGGTTGCGGGGTAAATCCTCAGAGACGTCATTGAAGAACCATGGAGGCGTTGGGAGTGCCTCGGGTTTGGGAGAAATGTTATGAAGGTCCTCTAGTGACGAGGTTATGTCAATTATCGCCTCTGCGGGTTGGTGAAGCAGGGCTAATTGACATTGCCTGTATTGAAGGATCATATGACACTAGTATGTAAAATGAGCTAATGAATTATAGAGAGAGCAAGGGCGTCTCATACATTCATTGACGAAAGTGGTGACATAACGAATGTCAGTGATATTTGTTGAAGAGGACGTGGTAGGGCGTGGTTTGTTCTGGAAGTTCTGGCACACAATGGCCAATGTCTGCCGAAAGTGTGGAAGTTCTGGGCAATGATGGGTGTAATGGCCATACTCAGAATAGATAGCACAAGCGTATTTGGTCCTCAAACCTTTACTACTGGAAGGATTGATGGGACTAGCAGTAGTGGCGGGTGTTGTGGGAGTTGGATTGAGGGGAATCAAATTCCGTAATTCAGGTAGTGATGGACAATTGTTGGTTTGGTGGCCCTCTTTATCACATAATGCGCAAGGTGGTGGGATGCATGGAGGAAGTGGAGCGGTGTGCTCTTTCTTCTTTCTCCTGCCCCTAGCTGTAGCAGGGGGGGTAGTGAGTAGGGGGTTGGTGGGGGTAAGGACGGGGATTGTCATGGGAAGTCCTTCCTATGGGGGAAGGGATGGTCGAGGGACCATCTCTGGTGGGTGTAAATACCAAACGGGGATTGCTAACACCATATTCGGTAGTGTGAGCGTTGCGGCTACCTAAAAATCTTTGATACCTGGTGGAGGGTAAAAGAAGGGAATTTGGGTAAGGGGTTGGGGGACTATCTCCCAAACGGGACTAGGCCCTTGAGGGGATGTGAATTCATGGACTGTTTGGGTCGATGAGTGCACAGGAGGCTCCGGTGGAGGTGGTTCTGCGACTAGTGGGACATCAGGAATGACTGAAGCCTCCTGAGGAGGAAGAGCATCCTCTATGTGAGTTCCTTTAGATGATATGATGCCTACCTGATTAGCAGGATGAAGGAGTGGTGGTGCTCCATGGTACATTCCTAATAAGGATGGATATTTGAAAATCCCAGGACCCATCTCGACGAGTGGATAGGTGTCTTGGTTGGAGTGGATGAGAGGAAGAATGTTATCGAGGTTGGTAGAAGGGTTAGGCTCATAATGTGAGACTTGGTCAATGGTAACGATATTCCCATTATGAGGGAACATCATTGTCCGAAAGACGGAAGATGCCACTGCCTTCATAGCGTACATGTAGCTACGACCGAACAGGATATTATAATCGAGAGGGGCGTCGACAACTTCGATATCAATGAGAATAGTCTTGCCCCCGAGTTCAACGGGGACATTTTGGAAGAGCCCTTCAGAAGAGGATGGTCGTCCGTCATAAGCTCGTAATGTGATGGTAGAGGGTATGAGTTCCGGGGAACCAAGTTTCTTCCATACTGTTTTGGACATAATGCATGTAGATGCACCTTCATCGATGATACATCGATGAACTGTGATGTTCCGTATTTTTACTGGTATTTGAAAATCGATTAAGGAGGGAAGACGAGGTTCTCCGATGTCAGGATCAAAGGTGATGAGTCTAGTATATGCAGGGTCGACTGCCCCCAAGGCAGAAAGTAGTGATTTCCGCTGCGTAGGACAAGTCTGGAGGACTTCTAAGACTGACATGGTAGTCGGGGATTGCGCTAAGTCATCTACCAAGCTATAGTTATGAGCTTCCCTAGCCTGTGGGTTGTGGACATTCCTGCGCAAAGGGATGCGAGGGATGCGTAGTGGTGGTTCGGCGGAAGGGCAAGGGATCACCAACGGGGGTCTTGTCGGTGTAGGGTTTGTCTCTAGAGAGATGGGAATAGACTCAATGGGTGTATGATACTGACGATTACGGGTTTGCAGAAGGATTTCTTCCTCACTGGTGAGGAGAATTGTACGCTCTGCGAGATTGTTGGGGTTTTGGTATTGTCCCACCTGAGGTGGGGGATGCTGTGTGTCCTTCTGGGTGTTTATCACACCTTGATGTGGAATAGGATTTTGCAGCACGGTGGGAGGGGTTTGTTGCACGTATTGTTGTGGTGTCTGTTGAGGGACATTTTGTGCAGGAGAATGGGGAAGACTACCCGAGTCTTTCAACCGTTTAAAATCAGCGATCTGGGGTCAATGGTGAGTGTAATGACTGAACTCACCACAAAGAGCACATGGGAAGATGGTTTTAACATTATTTCTCCCTTGGCGTTTATTATTGCCCCCTTAGGGGTTTTGGTTCCCTTGGTTCTGGTTTCCTCCAGTTGGTTGGTGCTGTGGGGGTTGATTCCTGCCTTGACCGAGGTTGTTGTTATTCTTGTTCCATCCTTTCTTCTTGGCATTGTTCAAGGGATGAGTTGGGTTGGCTGTATTCAACTGTTCAAAACTTTGGTATTGTTGAGCAGCAGAAGGTTGGACAAAATTTACCCCCGCATGTGGATGTGGGGGAGCCATGGGTTGTGGAGGACTAGGAAACGCGAAGTATGGATTTTGTGGTGGTACCGATCCATAAGGTACATAGGAAGGCATAGTGATTTCACTAGTACTATAAGATGATGTTGACGGAGTACCATTGCTTGTGGGAATAGGTGGATGTATGGGAGGGGCCGGTGGGGGTCCACTGATGGGTGGAGGTATAGCAACAGGGTATGGTTGTTGATAAGGTGGTGGGGGGTAATAAGGAGTGCCCCCATATGTTGGCAGGTATTGAGGTGTTCCATACATCGGTGGTGGTTGGGGTTGTGGACCATGGTGTGTGGTGGCACCTATTAGTTCTTCTGCTGAGTGAGACATCCCAGGTTTGTCTTGGCCAAATGGCACAGGTTTTGGAAGATCAGGAAGTACCGTGTATAAGTACCCTGACTGTGCATAAATAAGGTCATACTGTTGGGCTTTGCTGATGGCTTCCTCTTCTGATTGAGGGAAGGTGGAAGCTACATCCTTACTAAGGAGAGAGACAAGTGATCTAAGAAACCAGTCGAGACACTGTTGCTTGGTGGTTTCTGCTTTACACAAACTACGTCGCCTACGCCACTCATGAATGTGGTCAGCGATGTGTGTGGCTGAGTTTTGTTTGAAGTTAGACAGTAGTTCTAGACCATTTTCGTGGCAGATGGGTAATTGGAAGAAGGTCAAGAATTCTTTGGCCAATGACTCAAAGGTCGCGTGGGACCCCAATTTTTCTTCGACATACCATTTGGTCGATGGGCCGGTGAGTGTACGTTGAAATAATCGCATTCTAATGGAATCATCCATAATACTGTTGGGGGAGCACCATAGGTGAAAGGTCATGACATGGTTGGCAGGATCATCGCCTGCCTTTCCTTCAAACTTTGGTATGTCTGAAGGAAGTTTTGTTGGCATTGCAGGCCATGTAGGGTCATGCAATATAGGATCATTGGTAAGTTTGGTGAGATCCGGTATGTTGAGAGAGGCCAAGTATGGCATCTGCATTGGGGAGGGAGGATTAGCTCCGGCCATAGTGTGTTGTGAACCTGACCCTTGATGGGGGCTAGGTGGGTTGGTGCTCCCTCCTTGAGAGGAAGTGGGTCCCCCGCTTCCGTGTAAAGGAGAGTAAGTGAACGGGTGACCTTGGGAAGTAGACCCAAGTAATGTAGAACCAAGCAAAGTTGATCCTAAGATAGTAGCATGCACAGGAGTGTGTGAAGGAGGTGTCGATGATCGGGAACGACCAGTTACTCCCCCTAAGATAGGAGGGAGTTTGAGCAAGCGTCGTGAATGACGGGGTTTCTATGGTTCCCCTATGATGTCAGACTACCTGTGTGAATATGTGCAATAAGTGGTGAGAGAAATATAGAAACAAAAGCCTTTGCGTTGAATGTTTACACAATATATATATCTAAATCAAACTGTAATCATATGTGCATCATTCATAAAATGAGAAAGAAGCATATATATGGGTAAGTGGGTTTTGTCTGCGTGGGGAAATCAAAAGAAAGCAAATGCTCGTATCCTAGAAGACGTAACGTCCTTCCTCTCAAATAGCACTGGACCTTCCAATAGTAATCAACAGTGGGGTCTGAAGTCACTGGAAGAGAAACTAGTGAAGGATGAAATAATTGGTTATAATGAGGGGTAAAGGGGGCATATCCCGAAAGAGTTGGCGATAT
>ML787157.1:915796-942327 GCA_009831015.1 Picea engelmannii
CTCCTGTGGAGGAAAACTTAGTGAGTTTTTAGAAAGATTTTAGATGTAGTTGTTTTGGGAGGTTGGGGGTGTAAACCAACCTCGTTGATTAAAAATGGGAGTGGATAGTCTCGTCAAGAAAGGATGGGGTATTTTCGGAATCCCTTTGGAGGAAACTTACTTAGAGCTCCACGTTCCAAGAAGAAGCTATGTGAGTGATAAGTGACTTTTGTGTGTGAGTGAAAGTGTGCCAATTTTTTAGTGAATTAGATGTCACCTTGCTGCATGTGGACTTCGATTGGTCCTTACAAGAGTTTGATTACCTAATTAACTAAGTGCCTTTGGTACAACCTTGCGTAATTCAAAATCCCTAGGAAGCTAGCATGTGGACATGTGGGTCCGTTACTATCCTTTAACTCCCTATTGTGATGTAATCTAAGAAAATCTTGAAACTATCCTAAATTGAACATGTGGGCATGTATGGGCCCGTTACAAACCTTTAAACTTCCCTAGTGTTTTGATCTAAGAAAGCAGAAATTCAAACACTATCCTATCTTTGTGACATGTGGGCATGTATGGTCCCATTACAATATTAATATGTGTTTAAAAAATAAAACTAAGAGGGGTCCCAAGAAGGGTCGTTGTCCTCTCCTAAAGGTTTTTAAATTTTGTTAAGGGAGATGAAATTATTTCACAATCTTGTTCTGATTCTCAAGGTTGCTTGAAGGCGCGAGAGAAGAGCATACTAAGCGATTGTAATTCAGCTTCTAGTCCCAATGTAACTTAGATGTGATTAAAAATGGTTAGCACCTTATCTTGTAAGTCAAAACACGCCATCCATGTGGCAAAAAGAAAATAAGGGAAATTGATTTTTATCCTCCTAAGTGCCTATGTGCATTGGACTAACCCCTTTATATGATGAGGGGACTAAGTGTGGTACTGCTTTTAATACATTCTTGACATCATTTCTAAGAAGGCAAATGGCCTTCCCCACATCCCAACAACTTACAATGTGAAATTTTTGCTCAGATGCACAGCCCCTAGTGCAGACAGAGGCGCACAAAGCGCAGGCGCGTGAACAGAGTTGAGTCAAAAAGCACATGTGCGTAGAGAAAAGTTGTTATTTAAGCGTAAGTGCACCCGATGCACGTCTGTGGGGTGGAATACCTGCGCACATGTGACAAACAGCCGAGGAAGAAAATCCGGATGGATTTCTCTCAATTCTCCTTTGAATTGGATGGTTGGCAGGTCGACCTAGGCCGGTTAGTGCACCTGCAAGTTAATTAAACTAAAAGAAGAGAAAAATAAACCCAAATGAGGTAGGAATTTGATACCTTTCCCCAGTATGGTCGCCAACCTGTTGCACCCTTTTCATCACCTTGGTGAGAAAATAAGAGGTGCTTGCAAACTCAGTTGGGTCTGTTGAGCAGGACAGCTGTAGAGGAAAGAGTTAGAGAAAGAAAAACAAAACTATAAGCAAGAATTAAACTAATAAAAGCTAAAATCAAAAGCATAGGGACATAGAGATAACAAGAACAAAAATACCCATGTGACCAATGTTTGAGGCTTGATCTATTGATGAAAATAAAGCACCAAGAAGAAAGGGGACTATGAGTCCCTTCTTCCTCCAAGGGAAGGCTCTTGGACCCTCACTAGTAGCTCTTCTTACAAACAAAGAAAATGAAAATGGTGATGAAAGAACTCTTTGCAAATCCACTCAATGGAGAGGTGGATTGCTCAATGAAATGGTGCCAATGTTCTCTTGTCAAGGATTGAGTCCTTAAAACAATATAGGAAGCATAACATTACTTAGAATTCCTTGAGAAAATGAGGTGCATTCATGGATTTTTATAGCATTGCATTGGGTTATTGTATAACTTCTTTGTAGTGTGAAAAGAGGCCATTTAGGGCATTATTAGGTCTTTGAACAGCCCACCATTTGGATCCAACCCGGATTTGGGAGTCAAATCAGCTTGGGAGCTGAACCATAAGTGGTTGGGAGGCCGACCATATTCATAAATGCGTCGTTTAGCAGGTGCACGGATTTTTGTGCCAACAGGCGCGCATCGTGCGCATATGCGTGCTTTCGATGTTCCTGTTCCGCGCATATGCGCGTGCACCCAACTTCTGTAAAGCGCTCTTAAATTTTTCACTATTTTGTATAGTTTTTGACCTTTTTGAATGCTGTGATATTAATTCAGGGCCATGAAATGACTTCATTACTGTTTGACGATGCTGAGTTCTTGTCGCCATGTGCGGACGAAATTTCAGTGATAACACTATGGAAGAACAAACAAGATGAAAATGGAAATCATTAGATAATACACATGAAAGGATGAAATACAAATCATGTGGAAGCTATTAAGACGAATCAATCATGAAGAGACTTAGAAGAAGAAAAGACAAAAATAAGTCAGCAATCGAGAGGAAATTGGAAAAAGAGTTATGACGTTTTGTAGAAGACAACAAGATGAAAGCGTGGACTCTGTTAGACAAGAGAGCCAATTATATATTGCAGAATACAATAAGGATGCAGATGGAAGTGTGAACTCTGTTAAACAGAGGGAGCCAATTATATGCACTCTTACATGAAGCAAGGGTTAGGAGGGAGATAATCCTATGATCCATTGAAAATGATGAAGTATATATCCATGGTAGTAACCATGAAAGACAATATGTGTTCAGTTCAATAAGTCTTCCTCGAAGAGAAGCCTTAAAGTATCCCGGGTTGTCCATCCAGATCCGTGACCCTATGATGAAAGGAAGAAGTGGAATCTCTAGGGCATGGAATCTATAAGAAACTCCATGGACCCAAGAGCTAAAGAAAAACATGAATATTCCAAGAAAGAAAGAGAAATCAGAACAACCAGTCATTGTATCAAGAATCACAAGATTACCAGCCTGATATGAACTCACTAAAAGCAATCAAGAAGAAGAACTAAAAGTCATGATAAAGAACAGTGTATGGAAGACTTATGAATGAAAGCATTGTGAGACCTATAACTAGAGGTTCTCCTAGATGGAGGGAGAAGACTATGATGATTACTTGTTCCAGTAAACCAGACTTATCTCCACATGAGTCATTATATCATCCACAACATCCATGAGTTGGAGTCCTACATCAGATGAATACAAAGAATGTTCTCCAGCAAAATTCAATAAAGAGCGTATGAAGAGAAATCTCAAGACTTTGAGGAATACCATAAAGAGACCCTTATATGCAGATAGAAGAAGATAACTTGGTGGAAGAACCTCTAGTGCACAGTAGAAGCGTGGTGAAGATTCCCTATAACATCAAGATGATTACTCAGTAGATCAGATCTCATGATGACAGAAGAAGTACCACATGGATATGTTCCAGTTTTCCAACAATGATATACACTATTGTTCAGATCTACATGAAGCATTCACAGTGTTCCAGACTAAAGTACATTTGAAATCAAGCATTACATTATCCATGATGAAGTCCAGAAAGGAGAAAATGGTTCTCCAATACATAACTCCACAGATGAGTATATAAGAAGACATTTTGGTAAAGCTTCTATCCAAGATGAAAGAGTTTTCATACTCAAGTTGGAGCTCATGGAAACAACTTCCTTATTGAAAAAGAAAAAAATGACTCCCAGGTTGGGAGGGAGCACTGAAAATATTATTGAAAACATTCATTGAAAAATAGTCCATCTTGGACAGATGCTTTCCTGTTCGGAAAGTGGATTGAGATTTTTTACGGACAGTGACTTCCCATTGTGGTTAACATGGGAAGTAGTCTGATTGTTGATGTATCATAGATAGTGAATTCCCATTGTGGTTAACATGGGGAGTGGTCTAGGACAGTCTCTCTTCTTGAGGGTTACTCAAGAAGACTGGCCCGCCTCGCCGGACAACGATTTCTCATAGTGGTTAACATGAGGAATGGTCTATTTTTGGAGGTTGATGTAGGACAGTCTTTTCCTCTTGTGGTTAACAGAGGAAATGGTTTGGATAGTCATTCCTTAGGGTTTATACATTCTCTCCAGGGTGCACTTTGATTAGTGTAGGAGGAATGGCCCAGGGTGGGGAATGGTCCAAGCTCAACAATCAGGGATAGAAATTCCTTAGGGTTTATACATTCTCTCCAGGGTGCACTTTGATTAGTGTAGGAGGAATGGCCCAGAGTGGGGAATGGTCTAGGCTCAGCATTCCTTAGGGTTATACATTCTCTCCAGGGTGCACTTTGATTAGTGCAGGAAGAATGGCCCAGGGTGGGGAATGGTCCAGGTTCAGAAGACAGGACAATTATTCTTCCTTGCTTGAGAAGAATAGTCCAGATATCTCATTGTTCTACTATGGATAGACACATTTGTGTTCTATCTTTGTTCTAATTTCCTTGAAGACTATCAACAATTTATTGGAGATAATCATCATCCAAATGAATGATAAACAAAGATTTTCCAGATGGAAAATAGTTCAGAGCATTTACTCTTATAGATTATAAGAATGACTCTTGTATCACTCTATGGTGTGAGTGACTTATCCAGCATCATGTCTAATTACTCAGATGAAGTATGGTTTCGATAGATGATGCAGTTGATTGTGATGGTGATGCTCATGATCTAGTCATGAGATAGTCTAAACAACTATGTTGATGCTACCGGGTAAATGGTATGTTTTTGTGCTCAAGACCATTACCTATAATACCTCCCTAGCTAGGAGGGAGTGTTAATATTATGGTATATGCGGGAGGTATTTACCTCCATGTGTAAACCTTACGAGAATAGAAGACTCCAGAAATCAAGAGAAAACCCTAATGAGTTGGCTAGTAACCCTAGAAGTCTTGTCGGCTCAAGAAGATAATTTATATTAGGTTATTAGCCTCCAAGAGAAGAAGTTGGCCAAAAATAATAATAATATATTGAACAGACATGTACCCAGAAGGAGAATTCGGCCCCAACAAATCTGGCAGAACCAATATAAATACAGGGCACTAGTTCTCATTTGACACATCTTAGAATTGCAAAGCAACAACTGGTGTGCACTGCAGTTCCTAGTTTGGTGCGCATGTGTGGAGGAGAGTTGCAGGTGCAGGTGCTACATCAACTAGTTTTCAGTGTTGGCTTGGACTATCTCTTGGCTAGGGTTTGAACTATCTAATCAACTATTGTTGGTGCGCTATCCTTGGAGGAAGATGCACTACACCTTGTTTGGCTATCTAGCCTAGGGTTTGCATCCGGAGTAATTCTCAGTCAAGGTTAAGGTGCTTGAAGGGTGGCTTCGGCCTATGGTTGGGTGACAAGGGTATTGTCAATGGTAAAATGAGCACACAATATTCTATATTCTAACACTTTCCTATGGGGAGAATCAGTTTTACGGTTCGAGCTACCCTCTTCACATAACCCCTTAACAAGGGGGAAACATATATCCTCACCTGAATAGTTCTTATCATACTTCCGTCTCTTCGCAGAATTTAGTGATGATTCCCATAAAAACCTCTTTGGACCAGTAAGCAAAGGAAACTACCTTTTCGAATAGGGACAAGGTGTAAACCAGGACCCTCCTTGGATGACAATGTTTCAAATCCAATCTTTCCATGGACCTTGGTATCAAATGTCGCAACTTGCTGCTAGTCCAGTCACTGCCAGTCATACTGGAGCTCCATCACCAACCTCTGCTAATCATGTTGAAGATGGGTTGACAACCTCTGCAATTCATGTTGACAACCTGCACCTAGCCTCTTCTAGTAATGCTGGGGGCATCAGTCTAGTCACCACGATTCATATCAATGTCACATCTCCAACCTATGTACATCATGTAGGATATGACTCTCTCGCTTCTGACAGTCACATTGAGAGCATGTCACCAGCCATTGTGGACAACATTGGGGGCATCGAGAAGCCTAGACGCCTCAGACGTAAGTCTAAATTCCTTTACAGGACGTGCAAAGGAGATCACCTTACTCGTTTGTGTCCAAATACTGTTGGGATACCAGAAGCGTGGGCCTCACCTAAGGGCCATTTGGATTCTGAGGCATCTGTGGTTTCCCCACACCTTGTTTCTCTGTTAATTGACATGCCAGGAATTCCACTGCAATCCTCTCCTAACCATACCCCTATTGTCATGGGTGATGTTTCCCTTGCCCCGGACATCTTGCATCCTCTTCAACCTATAATTGAAGAAGTGGTCATACCAGTGCAATCTCTGGTCAATCCAACTCTCCGTTTGGAGGGTGATGCATCCTTCAACCATGTTGTCAGCATTCTTGATAACACTCCTTCTGAACATGAAA
Source organism: Picea engelmannii (assembly GCA_009831015.1). Taxonomy (NCBI): domain Eukaryota; kingdom Viridiplantae; phylum Streptophyta; class Pinopsida; order Pinales; family Pinaceae; genus Picea; species Picea engelmannii. The sequence goes on from ML787157.1 coordinate 922,038, forward strand.
GATTTATGCTCTCTTCGAGTACTCTCCCTCCAAGTCCCGAGGAAGTTCCCTTTGATTATGATGGCCTTGTAGGGCATCCAATGCCCTCGCCTACGTATTTTTCGGTAAGAGACATTATCCGATATATCACGAAGATGATAACTTCTGCTAGCGCTTTATCCTCCTCGAATTGGAGAGCTTTGGGTTTTCCCAAGCTTATATCAACTATTCATAAGATACTGAGATTCCACAGAAGTCTAGCAAGGGAGACTTGGCCTCCCCCGTGACTTTCCACCTAGACTCTCCCAAGCGAGTTTGATTTAAGCTCTTTTCCAACTCGTGTAAAAAATGAAAATATTTCCAAGTGATTTGTCCCTTCCACACTCGTTAAATTGGACTAGAAAGGTACCGAGTTTAATTTAATCTCTTTTCCAACTCGTCTTCAAAAAGAGAAAATATTGTCGAGTTAACTTGTCTCTTTCACACTCATAAATTGGACTTGAAATGACGTCTATTTGGAACAAGTTTATCCCTTTTTCACACCAAGTAGACTAAATGTCATAAAAAAGGACATTTTTGGGGTTAAGTTGTGATTACATCTCATGTCCTTGCTTGCAGTATTGAGCCTATAGTCAGTTCTCTCTTTGCGTTATAAACCATTTGCCTCAACAGTTTTTGCATTCTCAACCAAGTAGAGCCTCGTTTATATCCTTCGCAATTTGACACCCTATACCTAGGAGGGAACATTCCCTCGAGTGTCCATCTCCCTCATGCATCTCCTTGCATTGAGCATAGGTATGTTCCACTGCTGGAACTAGTTTTTATTATTTGTGACAGTCATTTCCTCCTCTGTATCATAACATTCATTTGTCTATGAAAAGACAAAAAAAAAGACGGGCGGGAAGGGAGTATTATCTTATATTGGCAGCAGTCATGTCACCTTTGAATAGAGGAAAAATTTATTGAGTCAATTTGTCATCATAATTTTGGGTTTAGTATGGCCTTAGGAAGTTGAGCTCATTACAAAGTTTTCTCTACCGAATGGTTATTCTTCTAGTCCCTATAGAGAATTTCATTGGTTCCTCCTACATCTCATGGTTTCATCATTGAGTCTATGCTACCAGAGTCTTCCATATGTCTCATGATCTTGTTCAAAGGAATTCTATCAACCCTGTTTCAACCACTTCTCAGAACTCTTGACTTTGCATGTTGGCCATACCCTCAGTTTGTCTCAGAGTCACATGATATTGTAGTCCTATCAGGCACCCTAGTCCTACTTTCCTCACTGGTAGGTAACCTTGAACCCAACAATCGACATTTCATCATTGGTCATTGACTGGGTGGTTTCCCTTGTGTTCTACGACAAGACATCTATTCACACATTGGGATTCTTGCAGTGTCTTGGATGCCATTAGCCTTATTTTTGGTTTCCTGGCCTTTGTCAGTAGTTTTCCTCATTGGCTTCTATTCAGAGGGTATTTTTCGTGTACCTCTTACACTTGGCACACACGAAAGACGCACAGGGTCGTTGGTTTGTGAACATGTTCTTCGTCTGATTTCCTCCAAATCATGAAGCTCCTGCTTTGTACCTCGTGTTGACTGATGAGATATGCCTTAATTCTCTCCTTTCAGCGGGTCTCCTTCCATCGAATTCAGCTCATCTATTCTAGAACCAGGACCTAGAGTCTTATGAGTACCTTGAGGCTTTCAGTCATTAGTGGCAGGTTATCTCGCCATCGACAGTTGAGAATACATCAATGTCTCTTGATCAATGGATTCTTTAGGTGTTCAACACCGAATCCTTTATTCACACTTGTAAGAATGTACTCGGTGCCTTGATACCTACTTTCATTATCGGTAGTGTTAGCGATATTTCTTGTAGGGGGTTTAGAATGCAAAAGAATGGGCTAAAACCCACTTGTCCTAAGTTTTGAATGCAAATGCGCCTGTGGTAAGCGGCAAGCAAGTCCGAGCGGCAGCGATTCGCGTGCCCGGATCAACGGTGCATATGGAATTCTGGACCCCCCTGCCTTTCTACCTTTAAGCGGAGGGGGGGGGTCCGGAATCGGGGGCGCATCTCTTCAACGGTCCAGATCAGCGCACCCGGATCAATGGCGATAAAAGTAATTTCGGACCCCCCTGCCTTTCTACCTTTAAGCGGAGGGGGGGGTCCAGAATCGGGGGCGCATCTTTCCGACGACCGAGATCTTAGCGCCCGGATCAACGGCGCTCACGCGACCCCATCATTCCTAGTCACTATGTGTTTAGCCAGTGTGGACCCTTCTCCAGTCATGTCATCTTCCAGACCCACCTTTCTCCTGCTGCCGTGTGTCATCCATCCACCTCCCCTATTTGGTCCGCGTGGTCCTCCTTCCTTCTCATCACCCACTCGTCGCTTGCCATGTGTCCCGCTCCTTTCCACGACAGCCTCTCGCCAAAGAGCAAGTCCATTATCTCTCATCTTCCCCCCTTTCTGCCTATTGTCTTCTGCCAGGTGCCCTCCTCTGTCGCCCTCCTCACACCTCGCCACTTCCTTCACCCCCTCATGATCTGGCGCCACCACTCTTGTCACACGCCCCATCCTTCGCGCCGGCCTCCACGCTCATTCGCCAAGCCAGTTAGTTAGTCTGGGCGACAACACGGGAGGCCCTCCACGTCCCAAAGATGCCAAGTTGGTCGGGCCATCCTCAGTCCTGATGAAGTAGTTATTGAAGCGGTTGGTGGTGGTTAGACATCGCCTCCGCCATAATGGGAAAGCACGGCAATGAATTAAAGGCACGTCGATTCGCCGTTGGAACTGTCAAAGAATTAGATTGTGTCTGACATAAGTTGCATGATCTCTCAGAGGTTGACTGTCAGAAAGCCATGCAGATGCAAAGCCTTCAATGTAGTGTCTTGATTTCGCTCCGGTTGTTGTTCTAAATATATGAAGGCGTTTTTGCCATATTTTGTATCAATCGATGGTAGAGCTAAGCTCCCGACTGTAAAGTTTCAACAAACATTCTAGTTCTCTAGGTTGTATATCTGTGTTTGAGATTTCTTGTTTTATGAAAAACAGTTCTCCTTTTCCATCTATTTTTTCATCCCATATCAGAGAGTTCATGATCGAATGATTCGTGTGGATTGTTGCAGTGATGTTACGATAAAGGATTTATTGTGGCATTATTGGATTCTCTGGTCTTTTGTGTTTGAATGTAAGAGGATCTTGCGTTCGAATGCTTTCTCCTTCGGTCTGTTACAAACTTGATGTTTATGATGGACCTTCGCACTTTTCTCATGCAAGTATTCCCCCCACTCACCCTTACTACAACTCATTGTTTGAAGTTTATCTAAGACCTCACTCACCCGTGCATGCCTGGCCTAGTTTCTGAGTTGAGACGACTGTTCTGAGTTTGCTTCCATTTGATCACCCCTTTTAAACAAATCGTGACATTAAACTGATGGGTGTCAGTCTCTTCTCCTGCAAGCAATCCAGGAGTGACTTCTTACGCTAAAATTTATGGCACTGTTGCCGGGGACGAAGTTGGATATTTTCCCCGGGATTGAACGACAAAGATCAACTGATTCTGAAGGTGCATCAGATATCAAAACTTGAATATTGCTACTGTGCACCTAGCGACTCCATTGTGATGACTCCGCTGGGGAGAACCTGCTCTATCAACTGTGGCTTCAAGAGGTAGACATACGAGGTCTAATCCACACTTGCCTTTAGCTACACCAGAAGCGGTGCACAGAAAGGGAAAGAGCTCTGCAAAAGAAGTTTCCATCGACGAAACAGATAATACGCCCTCCCCTTCTGTGAGAACTCCATTTTCTTATTTGCAACTTCCCAGTCGTCCTTCCTCCGAGGTTTCCCATTTTCTGAATTTCGGGAGTGTTCCTGCTGAGTTTTGTCCTCCTGGTTTGGTATCAGGAAGAGAGATCCTTGTCACTCCCCCCTCCCTGGAAGTCTTGCCTCAACACAGACCTAAAGCCTCTGAAGGTTTCACCACCCCTCCTTTTATTGCTACTGTTGCACAGAGAGAAGCATCTGCACACTCAGGTCCCTTGGCTCTCTCTCTGTTTTCTCCGTTGTCTCCTCCAAGAACCTCTTTTCTGACATCTCCCGTCCATACTCCTTCTCCTCTGAGTTCTCCTTTACCTAATATCCCTATGGTTGGTGTTAATCCCCCTCTAAATAGAATGGATGCCATAGTTGCTGCCAGATATGCCCCTTTAATCCTACCACATCCTATGAATCCCCTCCCTACTTGAGACTATTTGAAATACATGCCCAAGTTCAGTGGGGAGGGAGACATAACTGCTGAAGAGCACCTAGTTGCTTTTTACAGTTATGCAGACAATTTGAATATCGAGAGTGAATATGTCTAGATGAGAGTCTTTGTCCAGAGCCTAGATGGAGAGGTGAGGAAATGGTTCAAAGGACTGGCCCCTGGATCTATTGATGGCATTGAATCCTTGGATAATGTTTTCCTGAGGCAGTGGGGGGACAGAAAAGATTTCATGTATTACATGATCGAGTTTGGGTCTCTGAGGAAAGTGGAAGGAGAGTCTGTCTATGACTTCTCCAAAAGATTTAATAAGATGTACAATAAGATCCCTGCAAAGATAAATCCCTCATAGGCCTTCGCCCAAATTTCATATGCTGGTGCTTTCGATCCTGATTTCTGCCTGCTATTGAGAGAAAGAAGAGCTACCTCCCTAGCTCAAATGCAAGATGTTGTCGTAGAAGTGGAATCCAACATATTGGCAGCTAACAGACTGAGGAACAAAGAAGACGCAGACAGAAGAAAGGGAAGATCTGAAGCGTCAACTTCCAGCCCATCATTGCCCCACCCTCAAGTGAATGAACTAGCCGAGATAATGAAGTTACTGACTGACGAGGTGGAGAGATTGAAGGTGGAAAGGAAACAAGCATATAAGGGCCCTCAGAACACCGAAAATAAAGGAGGTTTCAGGAGACCAAATAATATTGCTCCTCCAACTATGCACAGAGAAAGGGGAAGAGACAGAGAAGACCATAGAATTCAGGCCCCTTTTCAGAACCATCTGGTTGCCCATGAGGAGGAAAGAGAAGAAGATGAGTTGGATCCTGAAATCCACTGCCTAGAAGTCACTCCTCCTTTTCCTCATCTCACCTAGACTGCTTATGAAGAGTCTCTCATGAATGGTCAGATAAATGAATTGAGCAAGGTAAACAAGGCTAGTGGCGGTCGAGGCAGGTATAACCTGAGGTCCAACAAAAGGGCAGCAACACCTGATGTTCCTGAGCCATCCAATAGAACACAGAAAACTATTGATGAAGTAGCAGATGCTCATAGAGGTAAGAAGGCTCAACCTCTCTCTCCCATTGTCCATAATCCTGTTCCTGAAATTAGAGAAATCCCAAAGCCTATATCTCCTTTCAATTTCGAACATGAGATTCAAAAAATCAGAATTCCTATGCCACTCACTGAGTTAATCAAACATGGGGAATTCAAAAAACGCTTCTCTGAGCTGTTGAAATATGAAGCCTCATACCCTCTCACAGACTCCATAAACCTCCAGGATGAAAGGCCTGCAGTTGTCTTAGGACCAATGGTAGAAGACAGAGATGATTCATCCCCTCCCTTCTACACATCTTTGAACATACATGACAAACTGCTGCATAATTGCCTTATGGATTTAGGGGCCTCTCACAACCTCATGCCCAAAACTGTCATGGAAAAATTGGGACTAGAAGTCACCCGAGCCTATCATGACCTCTATTCTTTTGACTCCAGGAGGGTTCAATGTTTGGGAGTCATCAAGGACCTGGTAGTCTCCTTGTTTCAGCTACCCATGAAAAGTATGGTCATGGATATTGTGGTAGCTAACGTTCCCCCTAAGTTTGGCATGTTGTTGTCAAGATCTTGGATAAAGAGACTGGGGGGAACCTTGCAGATGGATCTCACATATGCCACCATTCCAGTGTTTGGAGGGGAGCATAGAAGAATGTACAGAGAAGCCCAACTGGCCTACATAATCAGTGATGAATCCAACCCTACCAATCATCCCATCTATGCCTTGGACATTGATTTAGGCTCCAGTTTACTACAGCTCACCCACACCCCTGAGGCTCCTTTACAGATCAGAAAGCAGCCCTTTCTTAATCAGGAGACACCCGCTCCAACCACCTCTGTTTGGAAGATGTTCTTTGATGGAGATTCCTCCAGTATGGGTGCAGGTGCTGGAGTGATATTCATATCACCCTGCCAAGAGACCATCTCTCTGTCATACAAGCTGGAATTCGAAGTCACCAATAATGTGGCAGAGTATGAAGCTCTGATTCTGGGATTAAGAGCTGCCAAGGAAATGGGAATTAAGGAGATGGCTGTGTTTGGAGATGCAGAGTTGATCATTTAGCAGGTCAAAAATGTTTATCAGGCAAAGAACCCTCGGCTCAGGAATTATAGGAATGAGGTATGGGACCTAATTGATAATTTCTTCCTGACCTTTAATATTTCTTACATTCCAAGGGAGGAAAATGCTTCAGCCAAATTTTTAGTTGTCACAGCTAGCTTGCTCGAAGTTCGTTCACCACCAGTGGTCAGATCTGACGTTGAAATAAAATACATACCTTCTATACCAGACAACGTTAAACACTGGAGGGTGTTTGAAGATGATCAGGAAATAGAGAAATTTCTCCAGTCCATCGATGACTTTTCTACGTTGCACATAGATGATAATCCCGACATGGAAGGTGACTGTTGCCCTGGGGAACTTTCAAATAAAATTGTTGATCACCAGATTATTCAACTACCGAGCAATTACATTCTGAGAGGACTAGTTCCATTAGAAAGATTGTTCGATGGAAATGATGTGGCAATAAAGGGTAAAATATCAGGTGATGATGATGACACAACTGAGTGCAACATAGGCACATCGGAGAAGCCCAAGTTTGTCAAGTTGTCAAGGAATTTGACCAAGGAGCAGAGAGCCGAATATACTAAGTTGCTAAAGGAGTTTGCTGATGTGTTCGCATGGACCTACGAAGACCTCAAGACGTATGACACATCAGTCATCGAGCACAATATCCCACTGAAAGAGGAGGCTAAGCCTTTTAAGCAGAAGCTGAGACAAATAAATCCCATGTTGCTACCTGTTATGGAGAGAGAGGTAAAGAAGCTGCTAGATGCCCAGATCATTGTCCCCTTGAGATATTCAGAATGGGTAGCCAATTTGGTCCCGGTGAGAAAGAAAAGCGGAGAAATCACACTCTGCGTTGATTTCAGGAACCTAAATAGAAGTTCCAAAAAGGACAATTATCCCCTGCCCAACATGGAACACATATTACAGAGGGTCACTGGCACATCCAGGATATCCATGATTGATGGTTTCTCTGGATACAATCAGATATCAGTCATGCCTGAGGACAGAGAAAAAACAGCCTTCACTACTCCTTGGGGCATGTTCATGTATGCCAAAATGCCTTTCGGACTGATGAATGCAGGAGCAACTTTTCAGCAGGCCATGGGCATAGCCTTCGTTGGGGAGAGGGACCAGTTTGTGGTGATATATCTGGATGACATCACAGTCTTCTCCAAGACTGATAAAGAGCACTGCTGCCACTTAAAAAGGGTTTTCCTGAAGTGTCGGAGGTATGGCCTATCTTTAAACCCCAAGAAATCATTGTTTTTTATGCAGGAGGGAAAGTTGTTAGGTCACATAGTGTCAGCAGAGGGAGTAAGCATTGACCCGAGCAGGGTGGAAGCGATTCAGGCCCTGTCACTTCCCAGGTCTAAGAAGGAAGTTCAGGCATTTTTGGGGAAGATTAACTTTCTGAGGAGATTCGTCTCGAACTTTGCCGAGCTGGTGAAACACATCACAGCCATGCTCAGGAAGGGCCATGAAGTGAAATGGACTGCTGAACCCAGGGCATATTTTGATCTAATAAAGAAAGCATTGACCGAGGCACCTGTGCTAATCAGTCCCGATTATTCTAAAGACTTCCTGATTTTCTCATTTGCTTCTGATGACTCGGTAGAAGCAGTCTTGTTGCAGAAAAACGATCAAGGGCGAGAGAAACCTATTTCTTTTTACAACAAGGCGTTGAGAGATGTTGAACTCAGGTATGAGATCATGGAGAAGCAGGCTTATGCACTGGTGAAATCTCTCAAAGCTTTCAGGATCTATGTTTTGCACTTGAAGATCACTTCATATGTCCCTTCAAACTATATGAAGGAAATTCTTATACAACCTAACATAGACGGGAGAAGGGGTAAATGGATCGCCAAGATCCTGGAATTTGACCTGGAGATTAAGCCCACCAAGTTAATAAAGGGGCAAGGTTTGGCCAAGCTGCTGGCTGAATCCAATCGCAAGACTTTGGGGATTAACTTCATCAATGAGCAAGCTGAGTCATCCAGCAGGAATCCTCAGACCATCATACCACTAGCAGCATGTCCCTGGTACAAGGATATCTTGTATTTTCTGCAAGAATTAAAGCCCCCTGACGGATTAGGGAAGAGTAGGGCCAGATCTTTGAAGCTCAAAGCGGTCAGGTATTGTCTCATTGACCAATCCTTGTATTGGAGAGACCCTCTGGGGATACTATTAAGATGTCTGGACCCGCTGCAAGCCCATAAGGTGATGTTCAATTTTCATAGCAGTCTCTGTAGAGGTCATCATTTTTGGAAGACCACAGCCCACAAAATCCTTCGGGCTGGGTATTACTGGCCTACTTTGTTTACTGATGTCTGCAGGGAAGTCAGGGCTTACATTAAATGCCAGAAGTTCTCATGTAAACAACAACTCAAATCTCTGTCGTTAAATCCTGTAGTAGTTTCGGCACCCTTTCAGCAGTGGGGATTGGATTTCATCGGAGAGATTTATCCTCCCTCAAGTGGCCAGCACAAATGGATCCTCACTGCAACTGATTATTTCACCAAGTGGAGAGAGGTTGTCCCCACCAGGAGAACTTCTCACAAAGTAATCATCAGTCTCTTGGAAGACATCATAGCCAGATTTGGTTGCCCAAGTAGGATTGTCACTGACAATGCCACCCCCTTCAGGTCTAAGCCTCTGGTCAAGTTCTGTGAACAATTTGGGATTTCATTGGTTCACTCCACTCCATACTACCCTCAAGGAAATGGACTGGCAGAGTCCTCCAATAAAATCCTAATCAGGCTCATCAAGAAGCTACTGGAGGACAATCAAAGGGCCTGGGAATCAAAGCTCAAATTTTCCCTTTGGGATGATTGGGTAACAACAAAGAAATCCCTGGGTCTCTCACCTTTCCAACTTGTTTACGAAATAGAGGCCATTTTCCCCACTCAACTCGCCTTACCCGTGGTGAATTTCCTTCAAGATTTTGAAGGAGAACCTAACCATGTGGTCAGGAGGATTCATCAAATGGTGGAGGTGTAGTAGATCAGAGAACAGGTCATGGATAGAGCCTGAAATCATCAACAGAAGATCAAACAGGCTTTTGACAGAAAGAACAGAAAGAAGGAATTCAAGCAAGGTGACCTGGTACTCAAGTGGGATGCACCCAGGCAGGACAGGGGAAAGCACGACAAGTTTGATGCCCTCTGGGTTGGGCCTTTCTATATCCTTGAAGTATTTTCAAACAACACATACAGGTTGCAGGATCTGGAAGGAAAAGAAGTTTTTAGTGGCCCAGTAAATGGGCATTTCCTGAAAAAATGTTTTCTGTGAGCCGCAGTCGGCTCTTTTGTTTTGTAAATATTGTTTTTGTTTTGTTTTCAGTTTAATAAATGACTCCATAGCCCAACATCAAAGGAACTGGATCTGCAAAAGAGTTCTTAGAGCATCACAGGGATGACTCTATCCCCCATGGAGCCAAATGTTAGCGATATTTCTTGTAGGGGGGTTAGAATGCAAAAGAATGGGCTAAAACCCACTTGTCCTAATTTTTGAATGCAAATGCTCCTGTGGTAAGCGGCAAGCAAGTCCAAGCGGCAGCGATTCGCATGCCCGGATCAATGGTGCATATGGAATTCCGGACCCCCCCCCGCCTTTCTACCTTTAAGCGGATGGTGGGGGTCCGAAATCGGGGGCGCATCTCTTCAACGGTCCAGATCAGTGCGCCCAGATCAATGGCGATAAAAGTAATTTCGGACCCCCCTGCCTCTCTACCTTTAAGTGGAGGGGGGGGGTCCAGAATCGGGGGCGCATCTTTCCGATAGTCGAGATCTTAGTGCCCAGATCAACAGCGCTCGCGCGACCCCATCATTCCTAGCCGCTCTGTATTTAGCCAGTGTGGACCCTTCTCCCGTCATGTCATCTTCTAGACCCACCTTTCTCCTGCTACCGTGTGTCATCCATCCACCTCCCCTCTTTAGTCCGCGTGGTCCTCCTTCCTTCTCATCACCCACTCGTCTCTTGCCATGTGTCCCGCTCCTTTCCACGATAGCCTCTCGCCAAAGAGCAAGTCCATTATCTCTCATCTTCCCCCCTTTCCACCTATTGTCTTCTGTCAGGTGCCCTCCTCTGTCGCCCTCCTCACACCTCGCCACTTCCTTCATGCCCTCATGATCTGGCACCACCACTCTTGTCATATGCCCCATCCTTCACGCCAGCCTCCACACTCATTCGCCAAGCCAGTTAGTTAGTCTGGGCGGCAGCGCGGGAGGCCCTCCACGTCCCAAAGATGCCAAGTTGGTTGTGCCATCCTCAGTCCCGATGAAGTAGTTATTGAAGCGGTTGGTGGTGGTTAGACATCGCCTCTGCCATAATGGGAAAGCACGACAATGAATTAAAGGCACGTCGATTCGCCATTGGAACTGTCAAAGAGTTAGATTGCGTATGACATAAGTTGCACGATCTCTCATAGGTTGACTGTCAGAAATCCATGCAGACGCAAAGACTTCAATGTAGTGTCTTGATTTCACTGTGGTTGTTGTTCTGAGTATATGAAGGTGTTTTCGCCATATTTTGTATCAATCGATGGTAGAGCTAAGCTCCCGACTGTAAATTTTCAGCAAACATTCTAGTTCTCTGGGTTGTGTATCTGTGTTTGAGATTTCTTGTTTTATGACAAACAGTTCTCCTTTTCCATCTATGTTTTCATCTCATATCAGAGAGTTCACGATCGAATGATTCGTGTGGATTGTTGCAGTGATGTTATGATAAAGGATTTATTGTGTCATTATTGTATTCTCTGGTCTTTTGTGTTTGAATGTAAGAGGATCTTGCGTTCGAATGCTTTCTCCTTCGGTCTGTTACAAACCTGATGTTTATGATGGACCTTCGCACTTTTCTCATGCAAGTCTTCCCCCCACTCACCCTTACTACAACTCACTGTTTGAAGTTTATCTAAGACCTCACTCACCCGTGCATGCCTGGCCTAGTTTCTGAGTTGAGACGACTATTCTGAGTTTGCTTCCATTTCATCACCCCTTTTAAACAAATCGTGACATTAAACTGATGGGTGTCAGGCTCTGCTCCTGCAAGCAATCCAGGAGTGACTTCTGACGCTAACAAGTAGGTTGTCTCGTGTTTGTTAACGATATACCTCAGTGACCGGTAATCAAATGATGTCTCATTGTGTTCGACCTCAACTCCTTTATTCACATGATGTAGACTTTCACCCTTAGCGGATTGTGTAGAATACTTGAAGACATCAGTATGTGGCCGCAACTTTCTTGATCTATTGCTTCCTTTTCATTGGACCAGTACCTATATGACTTCAGTGATCATGGGAGATCTGATTATACTCCATTGTATACATATATCTTCATATTGATTTTGAGACTGGTTCTACTAGTCCTTGTTCGTGACTATGACAACTTTTGGCATGTAACCGCATTTTTATTTGCCTATTCATGGCCATGGAAAATTGTTTGGTAGATTTTCACATGGATCTGCAGTGTAATTCTATTGGTAGCCATGTATGCAAAGTCAGTGCAAAATGTAATGAGAAACTAGTTCTTCTGGTTGGTTCCCCATCACTCCACTTCTGGGTTGTTTATAATGTATTTCGGCCATTGCAGATACTCCTCTTACCTCACACATTAGGGGGCATCTGTTATAGAAATATTTTCCTCACCCTATGGAACTTTGCACAGAAGGCCTTTTTCCATTTCCCTATGCAGACTTATCATCCCTATTTGTAAATCCCAGAGCTAAAAATACATATTTTTCCACATGTACACATCTTGCCTACTATACAGCATGGGTATACATGGGATGCACCACTATAACCCACATACATCGGTATTTGTGCCAAAAAATGAAAATTAATGTCGATTTTCCATGTCACGATAGGATTTCTATGATCCATGGCCTTCCATATACTAGAAACGTTCCAACTCGACCCTTCAGTTCCATTTGAAGGCTATAAATGGGCCAATTTCGAGCTATCAAAAAAGAGGAGAAAAAATTCAACTTTGAGAGCAAAGATACTCTGGAGAAATTATTTACTTCATATTGAGTCTGCATCCCTTTGTCCTTTAAGTCTGAACACAGTGTTCATCCCCCAAGCTCTTCCCTTATTGATTGAGAACCTCATTGTTTCTCTTTTATGAGCTTGCCTTTGGTGGAGGCCCAATTGGATGGAACTTAGTTTCTTGGTTCCGAACCATGCCAACATGGAAGTCTGTAACATTTTCACTTCTTCTGATCATATATTAATAGAAATACTCTTTTCCCATCCAATTAATATCTTGCAAATATTTGAATTATTATTCCATGGGCGTATTTGTCATGTTTATTAATGGATTATGATATTGAATGTGCTAACATCATTTATTATCACCATATGCTTTCTTTGCTTGGTTGTTGAGGACTAGTTGCAGGTATATTGCTTTAGGTCAAGTGCTCAACGTTGGACTTCATTGAACGTCCAGACGAGGTAGGCATTTTATCTTGTCTTGCTAGCATATTTTTTTACATAGAATACTTGAGAATAGAGTTGATTTCTGCAGTCATTTCCATCTATTATGGTTTACCCTAGCCATAGAGAGATTTTCCTTGTAAAAATGAGGTAAGACAAGAGGATAATATCTAGCAACCACTATGACATCCATTCTTTTTCTAGAAATATTAGAACCTACCATTGGGATGTGAATTGTAGGAGAACAAGGGGGATATGGAGTTTGGACAGGTAGGACTGCAGTTGTGTTTCTAGGGGAAAGGGAAAAGGACTGAGTGTAGGAGGAGAATGATATGTGGTTTAAGGGAAATAAGTTCCCCACTCTTTAGATACAACAACTTTGATAGGAGGAGGAGTAGGAAAACCCAAAGTGGGAAAATATTCTAACCTCCTGGGGATAAACCACTTTACAATATTAGGGGAAACATGGGTTTCAAATATAAATGATTCAATGAATACTATAAGGGGGGAGTTCAACAGGAAAGATTTCAAAATATAAACTTCTAGAAAATACAACAGATGGTATAAAAGGAGAATAAGATACAACTACTGGAGTTTTAAAAGAAGAATCTTGTAAATTACTAGAATCACCTGGCACATCAGCTGAAAGACCTTCTTGAGAGGTCTTTCCTTTCTTTATAATATTTTTTGGGTCATCTTCAGGTATTTCCAGAGGCAGTTGTGGATTAGACCTCCTGTGTCTACCTTTAGGAGCCACAACTGAAATAGTGGAGTCGTCAGGTGCAAGTTGTAATCTTCAAGGTACTGATTTTTTATGCACCTTCAGAATCATAATTTCTTTGTCGTTCAATCCCAGGGAAATTTTTTCAATTCGTTCCCTGAAAATGGTGTCAATAATATTAGCAATGAGATTCACCCTCAGATTGCAATAGGATAAGCCCAGTGCCCATCAAAATGTTGGTGGAGGTAGGTTTATGAGTGGAGGTCAAATGGTCAAAGCTCAGTACAAGAATGTTTTAACATAGAAACTGGACAAGAAATGCATAAGGAAATTAGGTCCTCATTAATTTCAGTCAGTGGTTAAGGCTAAAGGTGAGAAAAAGGAAGACTTAGTGAGAAAGGTGGACAAGTCTTCCATGAGCATCTGGCTTTCAAGTGGCTTGGTGAAGAAAAACGCAGGCACAAGAGAACTCTTGAACTCAAGTTTAAGGTATTGAAATATATCACAGCAATATTATAATCAAACCTCCATTACAATACAACTACAACACCTCTTATGGATCATCCATGCATGAGTGTTTCAACACAACAGTAAACAAGATGATGAAAGAAGATGAATTCTATTAATGAGAAAGTCTCAGGTCTCATAAATAACCAGAGAAAAACTCTAGTATCAAAATATTACAAAATAGGGAGCTCTGCTCAACCATTCAATGACCATAAAAAAATCTTGAACTGATCTATTTATACTCAGATCAATGGACAACTGCTAGGAGAGTCATATGGCCATCCCATCCAAGGCCTTTTGTCTGTGCATCCTTCCATCAGACTGTGTGTGTTTCCTCCTATTAGATGCAAGCTCAGATCAGTATGGGCATGTAAGAAGAAACCATCCATCGTGGTACCTCAGGTTGACATTTTTGTATCCTCGGCCATAGCTTACATGCTTCTTATTTATGGACGGAATTGATGTTTCAACTACCAGTCCTTGTTCATTAACTGAATCATCCTTGGGATTGAAGCGTGGTTGGCCGACTAGTGGTTGACCATGTGATGTTGTTGGATACGAAATTATACATGCACATGATTTCGGGGCCGTCAAAATTGGTTTGGACCCACACCACTTTCAGGCCCAAAATGCACCATCTTCTTCCACGTAGCCTCCCCGCATTACCGTGGTTTGGATTTTGTCATGCCTTTGTATTTTAACACCCATGCAGCTTGTGACATTGAAATGATTGGTGGTCGTTAATCTGATCACGATCTATGATCTGGCCGCCCTGACTATTTTAGCGCCCCCGCCAAATATTTATCCGCCTTCCAAATATGGAATACTTCCAACCGTGTTTAGAGATGGCACTAAATTGAAATGCATAGGGGATCTCCATCGTGGAAAACTGCACCCTCCTGTTCGCCTATGCTCATGGTTGTCACCCGCGACCCTGAACAAATTCATGTGATAACAATATGTATGGTATGGTATGCCTTGCCTTTCATTTCCATGGTATGGTATGGTATGGCATGGTATGGTATGGTATGGTATGGTATGGTATGGTATGCCTTGCCTTTCCTTTCCATGGTATGGTATGGTATGGTATGGTATGGTATGGTATGCCTTGCCTTGCCATGGTATGGTATGGTATGGTATGGTATGCCTTGCAAGGGAAGGCAAGGCAAATGAAGGAAAGGTATGCAAGGCAAGGAAAGGAAAGTGAAGGCAAGGCAAGTGAAGGCAAGGTATGTAAGGCAAGGAAAGGAAAGTGAAGGAAAGGTATTTCATGCCTTTCCTTGCCATTCCATGACATGCCATGTGATTCCTTGCCTTTCCATGCCATGACTTTCCTTGCCTTCACTTTCCATGCCTTTCCATGCCATGCCTTTCCTTTCCATGCCAGACATAGTTGTGAAACATGGATTATCATAATTAATAGTATTTAACTAGACCTAGACCTACACATACACCTAGACCTAGAACTAGACCTTTCCTTGCCTTGCAATGTCATGAGATGCTTAACCTTGTCATGTCTTTCCTTTGATTGCCTTGCCTTGCCTTGATTTGTCTTTCCTTGCATTTCCATACCAGCATGTCCCTGAATGGCTTGAGGAGGTGAGTTGAAAATCATGATAAAACTCAAACCAGGATTCCAATGGGAAAAACATCAATTTCATTGGATCCAGAGCACCAGATTTCAACTAATGGGGCCTCTCCATTGTCATTCCACTAAGTAGAAAACCATTTGTTGGAGTATCTCTGACACTAGAGTTTTGCTCAATGAGGCATAATGGAAATTCTGAAGAGGAGGTTGATTTTTAAGAACACTATGTGGGGCATTTGTGGGTAGTGTAGTCATGTGGGCCTTGTCCAAATAGACTTGTCGGAGTTTAAGAAACTCCATTATGCTACTTGGTTTGGATTTTATGCCCCTGGACCAAATTGGCCACATGTCCTTGAATGACTTGAGGAGGCAAGTTGCAACACAACATAAAACTCAAACTGAGACTCTGATGGAAGAACCGTCGGTTTCATTGGATCCATAGCACTGATTTTCTACTAGTGGCGCCCCTCTCCTGTCAGTTTGTCGACCAAAAAACCATTTGTTGGAATATCTTCGGCACTAGGGTTTTTCTCAATGACGCATACTGCAATTTATGAAGATGAGGTCGATTTTAAAGTAAAATATGTGGGGATTTTGTGGGTAGTGTAATCACATGGACCTTGGCCAAATAGACTTGTGGGATCTTACATAACTCTTTTATGCTGCTCGGTTTGGATTTTATGCCCCAAGATCAAATTGGCCGCATGTCCCTGAATCGCTTGAGGAGGCGAGATGAAAATCACCATAAAACTAAAAATGGGATTTAGATGGAAAATCTATCAGTTTCATTGGATCTAGAGCACCGATTTTCAGCTATTGGGGCCCCTCCACTATCATTTCATTGACCGAAAAATCGTTTGTTGGAGTATCTCCAACACTAGGTATTTTTTCAATGAGGCATAGTGCAATTTCTGAAGAGGAGGTTCATTTTAAAGAACATTGTGTGGGGAATTTGTAGGTAGTGCATTCATGTGGGTTTTGGCCAAACAAACTTGTGGGGGCTTACGAAAATCTATTATATTGCTCGATTTCTATTTTATGACCCCAGACCAAATTTGCCACATGTCCCTGAATGGATTGAAAAGGCGAGTTGAAACTCACCATAAAACTCAAGTTGAGACCCATATGGATGAACCGTCAGTTTCATTGGATTTAGAGCATCAGGTTTCAGCTATTAGGGCCCCTCCACTGTGATTCGATCAGCTGGAAAACCATTTGTTGGAGTATCTCCGGCACTAGGGTTTTTCTCAATGAGGCATAGTGAAATTTATTAAGAGGAGGTTGATTTTAAAGAAAATTGTGTGGGGATTGTTTTGGTAGTGTAGACACATGGGCCTTGGCCAAACGAAATTGTGGGAGCTTAGGGAACTCCGTTATGATGCTCAGTTTGAATTTTATGCCCCCGGACCAAATTGGCCACATGTCCTTGAATGGCTTGAGGAGGCGAGTTGCAACTCTCCATAAAAATCAAACCGAGAATCATATGGATGAACCATCAGTTGCATTAGATCTGGAGCACCTGATTTTAGCTAGTGGGGCCCCTCTGCTGTCATTCTGTCGATTGGAAAATTATTTGTTGGAGTATCTCCAACACTAGGGTTTTTCTCAATGAGGCATATTGCAATTTATGAAGAGGAGGTCGATTTTAGAGAACACTATGTGGGGTGTTTGTGGGTAATGTATTCATGTGGGCCTTGGCCAAATAGACTTGCAAGAGCTTATAGAAATTTGTTATGTTGCTTGGTTTTGATTTTATGCCCCCGGACCAAATTGGCCACATGTCCCTAAATGGCTTGAGGAGGTGAGTTGAAACTCACGATAAAAATATAACTGGGACTCATACAGAAGAAACATTAGTTGCATTAGATCCAAAGCACCAGGTTTCAGCTAGTGGGGCCCCTTCACTGTCAGTTCATCGACCAAAAAACCATTTGTTGGAGTATATCTGGCACTAGGGTTTTGGTCAATGATTATTACATATGTTTGAGAATTTAACACCTTGTTAGGTTAGACATGGCATGGAAAGGAATGCAAATTTAGGGCATGGAAAGTGAAGGTATGGAATGACAAGGCATGGCAAGGGAAGGAATGGCAAGGAAAGGAAAGGCATGGAAATGCAAGGCAAGGAAAGGCAAGGCAAGCCATGACAAGGCAAGGCAAGGCATGGCAAGGAAAGGCATGGAAAGGAAAGGAAAGGAATTTCAAGGTAAGGAAAGAAAAGGCATGGAAATTCAAGGCAAGGCATGACATGGCAAGGCATGGCATGGAAAGACAAGGCAAGGCATGGAAATGCAAGGAAAGGAATGGAAAATCAAGGCAAGGCATGGAAAGGAAAATGAAGGCAAGTGAAGGCATCGCAAGGAAAGTGAAGGTAAGTGAAGGCATGGAAAGTGAAGGTGTGGAAAGTGAAGCCAAGGAAAGGAAAGTAAAAGAAAGGAAAGAAAAGTGAAGGCATGGCATGACATGGAAAGGAAAGGAAAGGCATGGAAAGGCAAGGAAAGGCATGGAAATGAAATGCAAGTGAAGGCATGGCATGTGAAGGAAAGTGAAGGAAAGTGAAGGCATGACAAGTGAAGGAAAGTGAAGGAAAATGAAGGCATGGCAAGTGAAGGAAAGTGAAGGAAATTGAAGGAAAGTGAAGGAAATTGAAGGCATGGCATGGCAAGGAAAGTGAAGGAAATTGAAGGCATGATAAGGCATGGAAAGGAAAGGAAAGGAAAGGGATGGAAAGACAATCCAAGTGAGGGCAAGTGAATTCAAGGCAAGGAAAGTGAAGGAATGGCATGGCATGGAAAGGCAAGGCAAGGCATGGAAAGTAAATGTAAGTGAAGGCATGGAAGGAAAGTGTAGATAAGGGAAGGAAGGTGAAGGCAAGGAAAGGAAAGTGAAGTGAAGGGAAGTGAAGGAAATGCAAGGCGAGTGAAGGAATGGCAAGGCATGGAAAGGAAAGACAAGACATGGAAAGAAAATGCAAGTGAAGGCATGGAAAGTGAAGGTAAGGAAAGGAAAGTGAATATAAGGCAAGGCAACTGAAGGCAAGGAAAGGCAAGTGAAGGAATGGAAAGTGAAGGAAAAGAAAGTGAGGGCATGAAAAGTGAAGGAAAGGAAAGGAAAGTGAAGGCAAGGAAAGGAAAGTGAAGGAATGGAAAATGAGGGAAAGTGAAAGAAATGCATGTGAAGGAATGGCAAGTGAAGGCAAGGAAAGTGAAGGCAGGGTAAGTGAAGTCATTGATCAAAGGATCAAATTTTGCTCAATTTTCAAAGTGCTCGGAATGCGACGAAAATAGTGTCATTGCGTCCGTCTCGTATTCCTGATTCCGACGGTATATTTACTTTCGCAAACAGAGTCTGTATGAAGGAGTTATCGCGATCTGTTCAGCAAGCCAAACAGGCAAAATTTTGGATGCTGACTGTACCTGTCCGTACAGTCCGTACAGTGACGTGGCAGGGCCATACCATCATGATGACGTGGTAGATGGAAGATGTGGCACATTTTTATTGGTTGGTGGTTGTCCAATTGGGTGGTGACACGTGTCATTTGTAGCCAATAATGTGCGGACACGTGGCCCAACCCATTGGTGCCACGTGTCACTATATGACTGGTTTATATGGTTATATATATATAAAATGATATGGGGAGTCCGCAGGGTTAGACCCCTGGACCTCCCCCACTATATAAAGTTCTCATGAAACTCCGCTAGCCAACTTACCGCCACTTGTTCCTTGTTAGAAAGGCGGGAAACATTATATTTAAATTGTATTTGTGTTGTATTGGCAGGGGGGTCGGGCCGGGGCTAAGCACCGACCCGCGGTCTCATTGTATACATATGACCCACACATATTATATGGTCCGATCATTGGCACGCATTTCATTTCATTGCATTTTATTGCAATGAATTTCAATATATTGCAATGTATTTTGTATATAAACCATGTGTTGGCGTGGGATTTTGAAACCACGACCCATGTGTTATGTATTGGCGCACGGTTCAAACGGTTGGCACAATTTAAACCAACTTAACCACCTTTATACTTGCGCGCGGTCATATGCGCCATGTGCCCAAGAGCCGAGGCGGTTAGGGGCTGGCGCACCCTTAATCGTCCTACAGTTTGTACCGGTGCACGGTTATGTACGGGACTGAGTTTTTACGCTTAAATGAGCGTGTGAGCCAGGTTTGCTCAAGGAGGAGTACAATTTGTAGAACTAGAGACAACAAGTTGGAGAAGGAGACTTCAAGGAGGCATATCTTTCTCATTTTTCGACCGTTTTAGGTGCCGAAAGAGCCCAGACAGGGGTTTTGGGACGCTGGGAAGCCATTGGAGCAGTCAGTTTTTCATTTTGAGCATTGTAAGGCATGTTTTTGAGCACTTTGAGAAATTTAATAATAATGATCCATTGGAAGCTGGACCACGAGATGTAGCCCGGAGAGGGGTGAACTCCTTTATCAAGTTGTTGTGTCTATGTGTTGATGGTCATTGTTTATGTTGTTGTCTATGTATATTTTTCATAAGTAATCCTTAATTTATGTGTTGCGAATTGATCATGTTGCTTTAAACACATAACATTTCACTTGCAATAATTATTCAAGTTTTTCAAGTCTTCTTCATTTTTAGATCAAGTTGGTATCAGAGCACTGGTTTTGAAGACTTGATTGTTTGCAAGTTTTGTTTCTGATGC
>ML787157.1:946706-1012447 GCA_009831015.1 Picea engelmannii
GTTGGTGGTTGTCCAATCGGGTGGTGACATGTGTCATTTGTAGCCAATAATGTGCGGACACGTGGCCCAACCCATTGGCGCCACGTGTCACTATATGACTGGTTTATATGGTTATATATATATAAAATGATATGGGGAGTCCGCGGGGTTCGACCCCCATACCTCCCCCACTATATAAAGTTCTCATGAAACTCCGCTAGCCAACTTACCACCACTTGTTCCTTGTTAGAAAGGCGGGAAACATTATATTTAAATTGTATTTGTGTTGTATTGGCAGGGGGGTCGGGCCGGGGCTAAGCCCTGACCCATGGTCTCATTGTATACATATGACCCACACATATTATATGGTCCGATCGTTGGCGCGCGTTTCATTTCATTGCATTGTATTTCAATGAATTGCAATATATTGCAATGTATTTTGTATATAAACCATGTGTTGGCGCGGGGTTTTGAAACCACGACCCATGTGTTATGTATTGGCACGCGGTTCAAATGGTTGGCACGGTTTAAACCAACTTAACCACCTTTATACTTGCGCGCGGTCATATGCGCCATGTGCCCAAGAGCCGAGGCGGTTAGGGGCTGGCGCGTCCTTAACCGTCCTACGGTTTGTACCGATGTGTGGTTATGTACGGGACTGATTTTTTACGCTTAAATGAGCGTGTGAGCCAGGTTTGCTCAAGGAGGAGTACAATTTGTAGAACCAGAGACAGCAAGTTGGAGAAGGATACTTCAAGGAGGCATATCTTTCTCATTTTTCGACCGTTTCAGGTGCCGAAAGAGCCCAGACAGGGGTTTTGGGACGCTGGGAAGCCATTGGAGCAGTCGGTTTGTCATTTTGAGCATTGTAAGGCATGTGTTTGAGCACTTTGAGCAATTTAATAATAATGATCCATTGGAAGCTGGACCAGGAGATGTAGCCCGGAGAGGGGTGAACTCCTTTATCAAGTTGCTGTGTTTATGTGATGATGTTCATTGTTTATGCTGTTGTCTATGTGTATTTTGCATAAGTAATCCTTAATTTATGTGTTGCAAATTGATCCTGTTGCTTTAAACACATAACATTTCACTTGCAATAATTATTCAAGTTTTTGAAGTCTTCTTCATTTTTAGATCAGTCATGGAATGACATGGAAAGGAGAGGCAAGGCATGGAAAGGAGATGGAAGGAAAGGAAAGTGAAGGAAAGGAAAGGAAAGGAATGGAAAGGAAATGCATGGCATGGCATGGAATGACAAGGCAATGCAAGGCATGGTGTGACAAGGAAAGACATGGCATGGAAATACAATAATACCATAGAAAGTGAAGGAAAGTGAAGGAATGGAAAGTGAAGGAATGGCAAGTGAAGGCAAGGAAAGTGAAGGCATGTAAAGTGAAGGAAAGGAAAGTGAAGGCACACCATAGCATGGAAAGACAGGGAAAGGCATGAAAAGGCAATGCAAGGAAAGGAAATTGAAGGAAAGAAAAGGCATGGCATGAAAAGGCAAGGCATGCCATGGCATGGCATGGCAAGGAAAGGAAAGGAATGGCATGACAAAGCAAGGAAAGGCCACGAGTAGAGATCATTGGTTGTCTTCCTCCATGTGGATTCCATTTGAACATGGCGAACGCTACGAGTAGAGATCCATAAGTGAAGGTTCCTCCCTTCTCCTGCGCTTCCTCACATGCTACTAGGAGTTCCTCTACCAGGTAACTATACCAATTGAACACTGCTCCATTGGTGAAAAGTTAGCTACTGATAATGAATATAGTGTGCATTCACCTTTGTAGTATAACCTCATAAACTTGCTGGATATGATGTAACAACCTGTCCAGGCTCTCTCGGGTAGTATGGGTTCAATTACTGTTGTGCTCCCCCACCTCTTTGTGTTGAATTTCTCATACATATTGATCTTGCATTTCTTTTTCCCATGCTTACCAGGACCCTGGAATCCTTTCGACACATCCTCTCCTTGGGAGGATAGTTCGATAAGATGTTGGATTTATTCAGCATTGATTGGATACCTCTTATCCAACCATAGACTTCTGTCATTGACCCTGCTTATTAGAAATTTCGTGCACCGCGCAACCTCACCAATGGTACCAAAGACTGGTAGGTCTCTCAGGTTCATGATTGTTGAATTGAATAAATTGATGAAGTCTTCTTTTGGCACAATTTGCATACCTCTGATTCTATATGGATCCATCTCCCAAAATACATCTGTGTGCATCTGAGGGAACAAGACTGAATCCGTGAGGTCCAGATCGAGGAGCTTAACATGCTCCACCTTCCCTTTGATATCGTGTACGATCTCGACTCATGGGTCATAGGGATCATCTGGAACCACTTCTTTAGACATGGCACTTCGGCTTTCTATGGCTCTTGACATTCACACTTCTGCAGAAGCTAAGGACTAGGGTTACGACTGTAGATTTCACAATGGCACAAGCTAGTTTTCTCTACTGAATTTGGAAAGTTCTATGCTCTTTTGGAAATGATACATTCTTGGGCGAGTTCTCAGGGCCGTATACTTGGCTTAACATGAAAGTTTAGCAGTAACTGATGTTCATCACGACCGTATGGACGCAACTAGGTTTGAGTTGTCCTACGTGACAGTTTAACAGGGTTAATCCTATTGGGCAATTATGGCATTTATGTATTTGAGTGGAATAGAGATGTGGTCGATTTCAGGCCTTTCCATTTGACGAGTGGGTATATTAGTGTGAACTTTGATGGCATCTTTGCATAACGTGGCTTTATGGCTTAACGAACGTCCGATGGGGTACCAAAATGGAAATAAAGGTTGTGACTAGACTGGGTTTGTGTGGCACATTGACTTAGATTGTATTCGGATTCATCCTTCCTCTGAGCATAAAGGTTGTCCCCGTAATCTTAATGACTATCATTAATGGATTCTCTTATGCTTTGTATATTGCACTGTTGAGTCATTAGTTCTATATCAAACAACACTTAAACAAAAAATGAACTATGTGTCATGGCGCAACATTGCGCACATGGACTTTATTAACCGAATTTACAAAATTTCAGAAAACTCAAATCTAACTATTGTACAAGCTCCTTTGGACTAGAGAGACAGTCCATGTTTCTCAGTTTTGAGACAGGTAGGGCTTCATGTAGATGCCATTCACCCATCGTGGTCGCAACACACCATCAATTTGCACGAGTCTGACTGCTCCTAAGGGTTAGAGCAATTATGAATGGTCCCAACCAATGCATGCACAGCTTGCGAGGATGCTTCTGGTACCAACTATTGTAGAGTAGCACCTTGTCTCCTTGCGTAAATACCTTGGTCTTAATGTGCCTGTCATGCCAAGAATTTTGTCTTTATTTTTCAATCGAATGATGGAAGTTTGCTAGAAATCTGCTCTCCACGAGTTCTTGTAACTCTGTAAGTCTCTGTGCAATGGATTCCTCTTCTGACATACGTGTGACTTGTGAAATATACAATATTGGAGTGATGAACTCTCTAGGCACCACTGCCTCTCTCCCATAAACTAGCTGGAACGGTGTGTACCTATGGAGTTTCTTTTTGGTTGTCCTATAAGCCCATAGTACTTCTAGAACTCTATTGTCCCAGTCCTACCAGTTTGTGCAACAGACCTTTGCCAGTCCCCTTTCCAGAATCTTGTTGAAGGCTTTGACTATTCCATTGGCCTGTGGGTGGTAGGGATTGCTCTTGTGATGTTGAATCATAAATTATGTGGTAAGTGTTCTTATAGTGCTGCTAATGAAATGAGCTCCCTGATCACTGGTTAGGCTCCTGAGACATCCGAACCGGGTGATGATATTCTCGAAAATGAACCTGGGAGTAGTATCTGTCAAATAGTCCTATACAGTTGTTTCTTCTACCCAATGGGTAAGGTAGTTAGTTGCAGTAATTATGTACCTAGCCTTTGAATGCTTGGCGATAGGGTTGATTGGTCCAATGAAGTCAACTACCCATTTCTCAAATGCTTGTAGATATATAACTGGTTGTTGTGGTAATTCGTCCCGACCTGACAGCTTGCCCACTCATTCACAAACATCACATGATCTAGCATATACTTTTGCATCCTTAAAGAGTGTTTCCCACCAAAGTCCTACCTATTGAAATTTTTTTGATGTGGCCTTTCCTCCTGCGTTGCCTCCTGCAACTCCACTATGGCATTCCCAGAGTATGTCTTGCCTTTCATGATCCAGGACACATCATCTGAGGATGCTCTCTAGTCCTAGTTTATACAACTGTCTGACAATCAACTGGTAATCTATTGCTCTAACAACCATATGGCGTTTCTAGGTTGTAGAATATGTTTCTGGACAAGCCACTGTACTTAGGAAGATTGTTATGTCCTCCATGTATTTCGCTATGGCCTCAATCCTAAACAAGTCTGTATCTGGGAGCTGATCATCTACTGCTCCACCAATTTCCCCTGACTCTAACCTGGACAAGTGATCAATACCTACGTTTCATATTCCTGGCTTGATGATAAATTCAAAGGAAAATTCCTGAAATAACAACAACCATCTACAAATTATCCCTTCCAACATAGGTTTTTTAACTAGATATTTCAATGCAGAATGATCAGTAAAGAAATTGAAATGAGACCCTAACAAATAATGTCTAAATTTCTGCAAAGCATAAATCATGGCCAAACCCTCCCTATCTATCATCGTGTATTTGTGTTCTTCTTGCGATAACTTCTGACTCACAAAATATATAGGGTGATCCATAGCTCCCTCTCCAAGTTGTGTTAAGATAGCTCCCAAGGCATTCCTGAAGCATCTACATGAACGTGAAATTCCTTCTCCCAGTTTGGGAATATTAGAATTGGTGTTGTGATGAGTTTTTACTTGAGTGTCTCAAATGTGTTATCACATTATGGAGTCCATTGGAACATTTCAACCTTTTTCAGGAGGTTTTACAGAGGTGCAGTAATGTTGGCATATCTTCGAATGAACCCGTGATAGTAACCTATGTGTCCCAGTGTGGAGCGCAACTAGTTAGCACTCGTAGGTGGTGGAATATTCACAATGACCACAACTTTGGCTGGGTCTACCAATACTCCTTCTCGATAGACTATATGGCCCAACAAATTCCCATGTGGTACATAAAAGATACACTTTTTGAGATTCAATGAGATCTACAACTCTCTGCATCTATCAAACATTAGCCTTAGCAGTGCCACATGTTCCTTGAGTAGGCTATATATTGTCCAATCATCCATACAGAATTCTATAAATTTGTGAATGAACTTTCTAAAATCTGCTATTGCAATCCTGGAGAAAACTGTAAGGGAATTCTTTAATCCAAATGGCATCACATTGTATGCAAAAGATCCCCATTCTGTTATGAAAGTGGTCTTCCTTTTGTCCTCTTTAGGGATCCTGACTTGATGGTATCCTGAAAATCCATCTGTGAATGAGTATGCTTCCTTTCCTGCAACCTGTTCTAGAACCTCGTCTATAAAGGGTGTTGGAAAAGGGTCATGCACACAGGAAGAGTTGAGACTCCTATAGTCTACACAGACTCTAATATATGTTGTGTCTTTCTTGCTTTGAATGACTATTAGGCTAACCCACTCTTCTTCTTCTACTACAAAAATGAGACATGTTGCCAACATCTTGTCTATCTCCTTCTTAACCTTATCTTTTACTCTAGGGTTAAGATGATATGGTCTATGTCTCATAGGCTTAGATCTTGGTTTCAATTCAATTTTCATTTCTCCCATATCTCCTTTGATTCCCTTTAACTATGAAAAAGTCTTTGGGAAAAAATCCTCATATTCCCGCAGTAAACTCTATATTTCATGTCTGGTTTGCTCATCCCAATAATCTCCCACCATAGCTATCTTGGGTTGCTCTGCGGTCCCTATGTTGATTTTGCACAATTTTAATGGGTGATTGTAAGAACTATCAGTCTTATTGGGTATGGTGTTTTGAATTTCTCTGCTCCCCTCTGTCTCTTTGATGGCTAGGTTCCTCAATTATTCTAATTCATCTAGGATTTCTGAATCTCTGCTAATCTGATAGCATTCTATAGGTTTCTTAGTTGAGTGAAAATGGATATTATCCTGAAGGTCTTGGTTATGTTTGGGACATACCACTAAGTTTGATTTATGATTACCCTTATCTATAAAAATAAATTCTTTAATCTTTTGCAGGACTACTTCAAGCTCAAGGTACTTACTTGTAAATGATAAGTCCTTGCAAAAATGAGCTGCCAGTGTTTTCCAGTCGCTGGTCTATCTTCTGGTTTCCTCATGTATAAACCAATCTTTCGGGATTGGACCTAGAGAGTGGGAAAACACCTGAACCCAAAAGTGAGAGGGTATCCCCACAGCTTGCCACTGTGTCATGCATTGTTCAATGTGTATTCTAGGATCTGATTCTCCGTTGAAAAGTTGTGCAACTTGGGGATCCATCTGCATCTCTAATTCCAATGTCTCCTTATTATAGAACCTGTACTTGATAGCTTGATTCACCTCATTCCAAGTTCTGAGTACGGCTTTCTAATTAGCCCACCATCTGGCGGGGTTGTCCTGAAAAGATACATCTAGTATCGATATTATTTCATCTTCTCTTACATTTTATTCCATGTTATGAAGAAAAATGTCTAGATTTGAGGTGCCATCGTATACTGGTTGTTCTCTAACTTTGGGCCCAACCCATCTGGTCGCTCTGACAGTTGTGCATCTTTTTGAAAATATTTCGTGTGAACCTTGTTGCCAACTGTCAAAAGCCAATTCTGAATCTTCATCTGTTGACTGTATGCTTCTCCAACTTATTGATCCATCAGCAGTAAGATTTATATAATAGTTTATTGTCCCAACTATTACAGTGTATAGGTGGTCCAAGTCTTCTCCCTCCATATTGTTGTTTGTTGGTTTTGTATACCTGGGTCCTACATATGGAACCAGAGGTTGAACTACCTTGATTCCCTCAGCCTCAAAGGTCATGGTGTCTTTCTTCAAGTCGATTACTGCATAATTTTCATAGGCCCAATCGATGCCAAGTAGTGCAAGGGTAGGGGTCCTTATCTCCCATGATATCAATGACTTCAAAGTCCACCAATATATTTACTCCTACCACATCTATCTCCACATTCTCCAGTATTCCTATGGGAAAGATACAATATTGGTTTTCCATACTTAACTGAATTGGGGAATATGTCAGCCTAGGTTTTCCTAAGGCTTCCCAGGTCTTCTTAGGTAGAATGTTCACATCAAACCCTAGGTCCAACATGACATCCTTAATTTCAAATTCATCTAACTGGGATATTATTCTAAATTCTTTTTCTCTTTCATCTCTGGGCTAAGGGTATTCTAAAATATTTCTATGGCATCTTTAAAGAATAGATTTTGTTTTAGAGGGTCATACTTGTCTTCTTTAGGTGTTTCTTTCTATATCTGAGGTAGATTATCAACATCAACTCTTTTCTTCGCTCCTCCTCGATTAACAGTATTAAGGTTGGGAAATTGTCCCTTATAAGTCCTCTTTATTTCTGAACTGATAAGGTTAGTTCCTCTTTGTCATACTATATCCTCCCATTTTGCAATTAACTCTGGGAAGTCTTTAGTTGCGTGCCCATTGGTTCTGCAGTGAGAGCACCATGGTTTCCTTGGATGAGGAAAGTATCTAGCCATGTGACCTTGCTCATCACAGTTATAAAATCTACTTGGCCCTCTTCCCCCAGTTCTTCCTCCTTTGAAGTCTCCTCCGACTCCACCTCCTCGACCTCTTCCTGGTATCTAAGGGTTTTAATTCACCCTAAATGTTGTTCGGTATAACCTATCTACAAGTGCATCCAACGCTTTACATTGATTGGTAGTATGCATGGTAGACGTGCAGAACTCACAATGTACTGTTGAATATTTCTGTATAATGGGGCACTGTCTTGGCCCATGCCCATGGATTCAGCATATGTCACAATACTCGGCTGCTGGTGCTGCTTGGCCTCCTGGAAAAGAATGATACAAGGTGGGGTTATGGAATGGTAAGTTCATCGATACTTGCACAAATCATCCCGAGGGTCTTGGTGGGGGTACCATCGGGTTCTGAGGGGGTCCCATTCCCCTTATTCATGGACATTCGTTTGCTAGATGACCTTCTGTATAACATCTGATGCACCAAACCTATGGTCGTCCTGGTCTAGGTATCGTCATCTCTTGAATATTTTCTATAAGTGTTGATATATACCCTTGTATTTGCACCATATTCACATCTACTGGGGGTTTGGTCACTCTCAGTCTCCCAGGGTATCCTGCCATGGATTCAATCTTCATTGATTGTTTCAAGGCATCTATTAATGTGGCTATCCATTGTTTCATTAGTGAAATCCAATTCAGAGGTAGAAACCCCTGAATTTACTACTCCCTTTGATGTTCTTCATGGATTGGATGTGCCAACCTCCCTATGGAATCTTTAAACTTTTGGTTGTATTCCCAGGCTGATTCACCTTCTCGTTGTTTGATCTCATGTAACTCAGATAGAGCTTGTTGTTCTGACTAAGGTAATTTGAACTCTTCTATGAACCTTGTTCGTACCTAGCCAAGTGTGAACGCTTGACCTTGCGTTCCTGGCACTCCTGGCTCGATAATATTCATGTAACACTTGAGAGTGTGACCTCTCAAGGTAGTCTATAAATCGACCAACTTATCTGCATCTGGAGTCCCTCTGGATCTCCAGATTTCTTCACACAAGAACCAGTGCTGCTCAACATCTTCATCTCCCTTGACCCAAAATTTTGGGTATCGGGAAATCGAACCTCCCACACGGCCAACCATCGTTGATATTGTTGTTCCTATCAATATGAACCCTGACGGTCCTACTTGCGATCTACCAGGGGATCCAAATATCCTCACTGTACTCACACTTCTTGGTTGTGACTGACTAATTAATTGTACTGGAACATAACTAGCATGAGAAGGTAGTATCAAACTTACTTCTTGTATAGAAGACACTTGGGGTATGGGTGATTTGGGGTTGGCTCCATTGGCTTCAGGGCAGTTTTATTTAATCTAGGGGTCTCATTTTCTTCCACCGGGATGATCTCTTCAGCTGGATTCCCAATCTCTCCTTTTATCAGGGCTGAATCTTCTCTTTCTTCTCCAAGATTCATGTCGGCTTATTTCTCTCCTACGTCTGCACCTTCTCCTTCTTGTCCCATCTCCTAGGGACTTCTTTCTCTTCACGCTTCTCTCTCGTTTAATCTTTGACTGTCCATTTGTTACTGTATTCTCATATTATGCAACTCTTCCATCCGCCTTTCCTCTACTTCTCTTGATCTGCCTTCTCTCCTCAACTTCTCGAACTGTCTTGCTTCTTTCTTGATTTTGTCGTGCCACCACTTCTCAACTATGGCAGCTCTCTTCAAGGCTCACTCATCTCTTGAGCCCATTTCTTTTTTCTTCCCCCCTAATTTTCAAAGAACCCTTCCCCTCTCTCATGCCATGACTCTCACCCCGCCTCGCCCTACCCCAAGTGAGGGTGTTTATGCTGCCATCTCGGTCGGGGACATAGTCAACATCCCCTCCTCCATCAAGAAAACCTTAATCCACAAGGGGATTTCTCTCAATAGCCTTCCCCTTGCATCTTTCTTGAAAATTTCCTCTGCTCATGATAAATATTGGTGGTTCTTAGCTGCAGATTCAATGATATATCCCTCTAATGTGGTGTTGACCTAGAAATCAACTGCTTGCGTGACTGGACAATCCAGCCTCTGAAGTGCTACTAGATTTTCGGTATCCCACGCGTAGATCCTCTTAACTCTCCCTTGGAACTCTAGAGCTTCTTGGAGCCTCTTTATCTAGTGGAAAAATTATTCTGGGAATTTAACCTAGAAAATATCGTACTGGTCGCTCAATCTTTCTGAGTAAAATATTGCTTTGCGAGTGTTTTCCACTGATTTTCTCCTCAGTTCTGCTTCTTTCCATATGAAGGCATCATAGTTTCGCTCCCACCACTATCAATACCAGATCTATGGATCTGCGAAAGCATTCTCCCTACAGGTTCCCTTTTAACGCAGGTCCCAGCAACAGAACCATTTTGTTGGCACATGTTTGATTAGACTAGGGTCCTTCTCAAGTTACCAACAAAAGGTACCATGTAGTCTAGAGCGATGGAATTTTCATCTCCTCCAAAGAGAAGAAGTCTCACCCAAAGAGTTTTTGATACAAATATATAGGGAAGGGTAGGGAAAAGACTTAAGAGAATCCATAGAGCCTTCAGGACTCATTCTTGATCTTATGTAGGAGACATGAACAGATCTAGAGCATACATGTGCAAGAATCAAACCTAATTACGTTGCGACCAAGACTTTAAACGTAGAACCATCAAATAGAACTCATAATCCATAAGGAAATACTATAATGCATAAGTAAACACACAGAGACACGTCATATTTGAAAATTTAGGTCCTTCATATTATCCTCAAAATCTTTATGTGATTACAGACTTAGAATTACACAGTAGTGCATTGTACATAATCTTGACTCTGGACTCATGTCGCAGAGCTCCAATTCTCAATTGACAGATCAAATTCATTACAGACTCAAGAGTCGACTTTACTCGACTTACAACAATCAACTCAGAGCCAACTCCTAATCGACTGACCAACTGGGTAGCAAAAAATACAATGACTAATCAACTAACCAAGCAACCAACGTTAGTAACATTAGTAACCCTTTTACACTTATGTTCAGCCCTATATATAGCTAGGTTGTGTCTTCCTTCTCGTCTTGCACGCTTTCTTGTTTTGTTGCAACCGTTTGTTTCTTAGCTGGCGTTGCGCTGACTTTCACAACTTCTTTCTGTTTCTCTTTCTCGTTCTGTTGTCCAGCTTCCTCTGGAGCTTGAAAAACTTGTGCTCATTCAAAACTTGCGTGATTCCTTATCTGAAAAATGAAGGTCCCAACAAGACCTTTTCCAATTTAACATATTTCTTCCAAATTTATATCCAAATCTCACGGTAAATGGATAAAAAAAAGGATGTATGTAGTAAAATAGAAATGAAACATCAAAAATGATGAGAATACAAGTCATAATGCATTTCTCTGGTGTTGGTCCACTTCCAACAAGTTTCCATAGCCCCGATGGAGTCACACCAGTGTCACAAGCCTTGCTCTACTGCCAGCGAGCATCCATAGACTCGATGAAGATACTTGCATGTCCCATGTGATCTAGAAAGAATTTCCCAAATACTTTACCTTTTATAATATTTTATTCTCTTTTACTTAGAGATATAGGTGGATAGGGGGATTCCAGTTAACCTTTAAAGTCACTAGGGATGACACCTGTGATGGTGATATTTTCTAACTTGATTATAGATGATAAAACTTCCCGAGTCGTGATTCCTAGCCTACCACAAAAATTTCATCTAGACCATTTCATTTAGCTCATATAGAATAGTGATATGTTGTTCAGTGTAGTCTCTTGGATCTTTGTTTTCTCAGTATATCTTCGTATTGACAATCTATGTTCCTCCACCAGATATTGACTTGTGATAGTGAGTAAAGGGATTTCATGTCTGGGGAGATAAGTAGATTTGACATCATATCACATAGACATTTAGGTTCTCTGCACCATATGTGATACATTTAGACATGTGACTTGATTTAAGTTGTGAGAACTCCAAAATCACAAAGGGAAGTCATCAAGAAGAACACGAAAACAATTCTAGTAATCAAACAGATCAAGAAAACCAACCTAACTAAGAAGTAAAATCAAATGAAAAACATAATCAAGGTTTATTTATGTAGAAGTGACCAATAACCTCAATGGATAACTGATATAGTGTTTCAATACTTGGTCATTTATAGGGAGAGAGTCGACTTATCCCTGAAGGTTTTGTAATCGAAAAGTACCTTGGCCAATTGTTTCTTTAATGAGGTAGGGGAAAATCCAAAGTTGTTGAAATTTTGAATGTTTCCCGTTATCTTCATGTGGATTGTCCCATTTTAGGACTAAGCACCCAACTTGGAACTCTTTCTCACCTGCATATTTATTATCAAACCAACATTATATTGTTTTCTGGTGAGCTTCAAACTTGCTTTGGGTTTTGTCACATATTTCCTCAAGGTTCATCAAGGTATCGATGCAACTTTGGATGACATGATATTCTTTTCCTTGAGACTACTGTGTAAGCTATAGGGAAGGTAGGTAGATGTTCGAGGGAAAAATGAATTATTTCCCATACAAAATAAAGTAAGGTGAAGTCCTGATGGAATCTTTTGGGGTGACACGATCCTCCTAGAGAGCATTTTGTAATGCATTGTGCCAATTTCTCTGGTGATAAACTACAGTTCATTTAAGGATATAGATCATGTTCTTGTTTGTAGATTCTGCTAATCCATTTCCTTGGGGATAGAAATTGGATGAGTATTTTAAAATAATCCCTTTTTCCAATGCATACTTAGATAATTTCAAGGATGAGAAGTAAGTAGCATTATAAAATACTAAAGAGTTAGGAATTCCAAACCTCATGATAATGTGTTGCCTAAGAAAATTTATCACTAATTATTCATTCACTTTGACTAAAGGTATTGCTTCAATCCAATGTGTAAAATAATTAATCATGGTTAGAATATACCTGTGTTGTTTGGACGAATGAGGATTTATCTCACCAATGATATATAGGCCCCACTACTTGAAAGGTTCTTCCACTGCTACAGGTTGGAGAGGAAGAGCAACTTTAAGTTCCCTCCCCACAAATTGTTGACATGCTTCCCAACTCCTTGATTCCACATAAGCATCCTTAAAGAATGTGGGCCAATAATATCCTTCTCTCATCACTTTGTGGCTTATTGTGTTTCCTAAGAAATGACCACCAAGCGATCCATCGTGCATATCTTTTAGGACATTATCAACATCTTGTTTTTTGAGGCATTTGAGTAATAATATGTTGTAATTATTTCTGAACAAGATACCATGTAACGATTGATAATGTAAATATTTCAGCTATAGTACTCTTTTTTTATTAACATTAAGATGGTTCAGAGTGGTGACATATTGCAGATAATATTTAAGATCATTTTAACATGAACCTTCAATGGATGGGACATATGGAACCTGTTGTGTATACATTAAAGGTTCATCTTGCCAACCATCCTCCTCTTGTTCTTCACCGTCATCTCCTCATGTCACTAATTTACACAAGCCTTGACCTTTCAAAATATTGTCTGGTTTGAATTCGAGGTCATATTATTGTAGAGTCGCCATCCAATTCCCTCATCTTTCAACAAGTTCTTTTTGAACAAATAGGGACCTTACTTCTGGATGTGGGACGGTGACTTTAGTGTGATTTTTTAGGATATAAGGTCTGAATTTTTTTATTTATTTATGGACAACAAAGGATTGCTTGTCCACTAGAGGATAATTTATTTCAGCACCTTGCAACCCAATTCTCATAAACCCGATAGGGTATTCATCTCCCCGTCCCTCCTTTTATGTGAGCACTGTTGCTAACGAGTGATCATATGCGAATGTATATAGTAGGAAATCTTTGGAAAAATCAGGACTCTAAAGAGATGGTGCATTGGCTATAGTGGTTTTTATGTTTTCAAATTCTTCCTTCTCCAATGGTGTCCATTTGAACTGCACACCATTTTTAATACGTTTTTGTAAAGGTTTCACAATTTCAGAAAAATATGGGACGCATATTCTTACGAAATTGATTTTGTCGAAGAATGATTGCATGGACATCTTGTTGTGTAGTGGAGAAATTTGTAGAATGGCCTTGGTTCTCTCAGGATCCACCAAAATCTTGTCTTTAGAAATGATGTTTCCTAATAAAATACCTTATGAAACAATGAATACAATTTTCTTGGGATTAAGAGAAATCCCATACTTTCTACACCGTTCAAAAATCTATTTCATATTTTTTGGGTGGTCTTCTCTCTTTTTAGAATAAACAATGACATCGTAAAGGTAAACCACCACAATATGACCAATCAATCCCTTGAAATCAATGTCCATATCCCTCTAAAATGTGTCTCGTCTTTCATAAGACCAAAGGGAATCCGTCTATAAGAATAATTCCCCCATTTAGTTCATAAAGTGGTCTTTAATCGGTCTGGTTTTTCCACAAGAATGTGATTGTATCTTGATAATTTGTCTAATAGAGAGAATAGTTGAGATCTAGAAACAAGTCATAGGATTTTTTCCATTGGGGGAACTGAATAGTTATGTTTTTCGAAAGTGCGATTGAGATTCCGGAAATCTATACAAATTCTTATTTCTCCCGACTTTTTTATCACATGAACCATATTAGAGACCCAAGTTGAATGTCTCACTTTGAAAATGATTTGTGCATCTAATAACTTATTGAGTTCCTTCTGAATCATAGGTTATATATTTTGATGTATCTTTCTTATCTTCTATTGGAACGATTTGATCCCTTCTTTGATGGGGATCACATGATGTATAATCCCTGTATCATATGTCTTCAAGTCATCATACGTACATGCAAAAACATCTCTATACTTCTTGAATAATTGTGTGAACATGTATTTCTCTGAATCCGAAGAACAAGTTCTCAGTTTAACATACTTAGGTTTTTTATATGTTCCCAGATTGACCAAGAGATGCATCATAGTGGAGTTGTTTTTCTTTGGATTAGGTGGCCTCCTAAACTTGGATTGTAAATCAAAAAATGTTTCAAGATTCAAAACGTTCTTTGGACCACAATTTGTCTTCACCTTATTAGTTTATGTTGACCCTTGACCAAGTTTTGGGAGATTCTTGGCCATGTTGACCTATTTTGGACTTCGACAGCCTATCGAAGGAGGAGTGCAAGACGAAGCAGACATCACAGGATATTGGCCCCTTTTTGGGTTTTGGGGATTATGTAACGGGAATGGGATGTCATCCCATGGGTTTACCCATGCTTACGCCTATTTTGTAATGTATAAATAGATATCTAGGTGATGTGGGAAGAGGCCACTAGTCATTTGTAAGTTTATGCTAAGTGAAAATGTGGTTTGTAAAGTATTTGTGCATGCTTGAAAAGCTAAGTGCAAGTGGTTGTAACAGATTGTGGAAGGATTTGTGCTATGATGCGAGGAAGGAGGATCTAGCGAGATGCACAGATCTCCTGTCCTAAGCGAAGTAGGATTTTGGTGGCTCTGTGTTTGTAACAGATTGACTGAAGACAATAAAGAAGAAGAGTTTGTGGATGCATCCCTAGGGTGGGGGTGAACCACGTAAATACTGTGTTGTTATTCCTTGTGCTTTTTCTTGATGTGTTTATGTCTTCTCTTGCTAAGTGCTTTGATAGAGATAGATAAATCTGCTCATGATTTTTGCTAATGATATGTAAGAATGTTATATCTGGCCCATATGAATGTGCTTAGTGCTTGATATGCTAGATCTAACCTACATGTTTATGATAAAGTGCTTGAATACATCATATCTGAGTGAATGATGCAATGCTTTGTTCTAACCACGCAGTAAAATAATGGTTGAATATTGAGGAACTGTCGATGTTAAGTGCTCTGTTAAGTACTATAATCACATATCTATGTCCCAGCTAAGGTTACAGACATCTGAGTCCTACAACCACCCCTGCCTCTACCTCGGGTGAGACTTCATCTGCTTCGCAAGTGTTTTCGAAAGGGTCGGTAGTTAGGGTTTTGTTGGTGCATTGGTGTGGTGTTGAACCATGGGTCTACCCCTGTGCCAACAAATGGTTCCATTTCCAGGACCTAAAACTGTGATTGTTGGGAATTGAGGAAGAAGAAGATTTGTGCAAATATTCGACCTAAAATTGTGAAAGCTCTATGTGTAGATCTGTTGCCCTAGTGCGCAACATTTACTTGACCTGTGAAGCTTTGTGCCAAAAGGAAGGTCATATTTGAAGAAAGGAAGGTCGGATTTGAAGAAAAGAGGTCAGATTTGAAGAAAAGAGGTAATATATGCAAGCTCTGTGCTCGGATAAATGTAAGAATAGTGAAAATTTCTAGATCCGAAAGCTTTGTGCTCTGTAAAAGTAAGATAAGTGGAAATTTGTGTTTCTAAAGTATGGATCTAGGTATGTTTGATAGATTCTTTCCTAGCTTGAAAACTAGGGAACTAATAGATGAAAGAAGGTTTCATATGAATATATCTGATAGGAATAGTGAAAAATATGTTATACCTATGCATAGAAAGAATGTTTGGACTAACAAATGGATGCAGGATCCCAGAAAGAATTTGTTGCAGGTTAGCTCCTATGATCCTAGAGCGTAGTATAGGAGAAGTTGGGGATCATTTAAAAGAAAGAGAGGATTAACCCTCTGTTACAGATGCATAAGATTGGTACATCTTGCTAAGGAATGCCCTAGAAGAAGACCTAGTTGTCTTTTCTGCAAAGATATGTACCATGAAGTGTTGGATTGCCCTAGAATGACACCTAATATTGAAGGAATAAATCTGAACAAATAAAACCCTAAGGAAAATCTAGAGGCTAAGGAAGAATCCCAAAAAGAATCAGAGAAAACATTGCTACATATGAAAGAAACCCTAAATGACCACCGACATGTCATATTATCATAGATCTTCAAAGAAAAGGAATGCCTCGAATAAAGAATAGGAGACTTCAACATTGACTATGTTCTGGATGAAGAAACACAAGTGAATATTATGACAGAATGAACTTGGGAAATTTTAGGGAAGCCTGCTATTATTCCATCACTAGGAGGAATGGGATTATTCATAGGAAAACTAGTGAGCCTATGTGGGAAGCTCACTCAGATACCTATTAGTGCCAATGGAACTTCGACAGAAGAATATTTTGAGATTATTAAATTTATTGAGGACAATGCCCCATTTACCATGTTACTAGGAAAACCTTGGATTGGCAGAGATCAAGCCAGACGAAAGGAAGAAGAAGAATTTTTGGAGCAGAAGAAGCAAGAATTAAAATATTTCATGACTAGAAGGATCGTGCACTTGATTGAAGAACATGAGAACAGATCGAAACTATTTAACACCAGAGACCCTGATGTCTAAGCTGCATGAACATTAGAGGACCCACAAAATATTGAAGTACCTACCCCAGATAAAGAAGAGGTATTACCCTTGAATCCCAGGAAAGAATCTCAACAATGCGCACTGACTATGTCAAAAGAAGATAAGAATCAGAATGGAAAAATTAATACCGAGACGAAGCTCACTGGAAAGAAGGCTAGAAAGCTAGGTAAGAAGAGAGATAAGATTGAAAAGTTACATAAGGTTCTAGAGGGAACTTCCCAAACAAAAAACTTGCAAAATTTGAGATTCGTCAGGATATCATAATCGCGACATATGGAACTTCATCATGGTGAAGAAATATATCCGTTGGGGACAATATAACCATTCAACTAACACTTCAAACAGGTCGAAAGGCATTTATGGTTCACCACCTGACCGTTGGACCACGCCATAATGGAAAGAACATAGTTAATGAAGACTTCATACCCGTTGCAATCGAACCATTTCCAAGTTACCTATTTATCCCATCGCACCATGCACCGAGAAAAATTTTGCTAACCGAGAGTTTGAGACCGCAGACTAAGATGATTTTTCACAGTGATCATCACATTGTTGTCGTCTATTCCATTGCAGTGTATAAGTTAATCTGGAACCCGATCTAGTTAATCTCGAGCATGTATGTCCTAGGATCTCACCACAGTCAAAGAATCAGTGACAAAAGTACTCCTCGACTTAATGACTGAAAGAGTCATGTCGGAGAGAGGATTATCTATAGGTGTACAATCTTCATCCACAAGAATAGTGCAAGCATCTTCTTCGACTACTCACGCAGCTGGACCATCCTAACCATCAGATGAGAAGAGAACTAAACACAGGGATGACTTAGCGAATGCCAAATTGATCTCGTCCATATTACCTACCTATATTCCACCTCTAAGAGGTGCAGTAAATCGAGACAGTGTGCCCCAATATTTTGAATACACCTTGGTTATGACGTACCTCCTGAAAGGGATACACGCAGTTCAGGCACACCAAGATAAGATTGCATCATTGAAGATTAGAGACTTCAACCTCAGCGATAGGAAGGTCTATAACATGCTCACCCCATACAAGTACCTGATCAAGATGAAAGGAAATAATTTGAAGATCGTCCCTCAGTCATGGACCCATAACCTCGCGCAGTCCACCCTGTTGAACGTCATGAATATTCCCCACTTCTGAAGACACCAGAAGGTGAATGCATGTGTCAAGATGCTTCTTTCTTGTTACCATGGCGGTTATTTGTGGATAAACCGTTGTATCACAGTTGATATGACCTTGATCCATTGGATCACAGGGTTGAGTATGCAAGGCCCTGACCCGTAGGATTTCTATCCAAGAAAAACCACAAATCGTGCACTATCTCAGAGGATCAAAGAGACATATGGCGATGTTGATAAAGGGACGCAAGGCTACAAATTAGCTTCTATCTATAGTGGTGCAGTGCGCCTCGCCTATCAGTTGATAGTATGGAAGTTAGTAAGAAAGAACCGACCTACCCAGGTCACCGGATTTGTAGTCGACCTCGCAGGGAAGTGCGCAGAAGGCCTTCAAATGAACTGGGTGAAGTACCTGGTGAGCCAGTTGGAACTCAACTGAAGATAAGCACAAGATCAAGGTTACAAATTTCATTTTAGTTGGATGTTAATCCTTATCGCCTTCATCGCCTGGGAGATGCCAGAAGGTGCAACCTTCCCCGACATCGATCCATTTGAACCACTGGCCACAAATTTCAGTACACTGTGGTATTCAAGTGACATGAATAAGAAATGGAAGTCAAATGTCGTGTTCCATACATACTACAATCAGTTGAAAGTAGCCATACAGTATGAGCCTTTCATGACTCTAAACACTCTACACTAGTTCAGGCCTTTGATGAAGTTCAACATAGATTGACATTTCATTTATATTACAGTGCACGCCAATGAACATAAGCAACAACTTCAGTCCTACTACAAGCTGACAGAAGAAGACATCGAAGAGATCACTAAGAACTGGTTGGAGGACCTCCTTATTCCAGCAGACCCTGCGGAGATATCTGACATAGATAGCCCAGAAATAGCGTAGGATACACCTGGACCCAGCAAGACAAAGAATACCGAAGATGTCCAAGAAGTAGACAGGTCATCCGTAAAGACTGCTTACATATCCCTAGATCAAGGAAGTGATGGCGAAGAGTTAGATGAAAAGGAATTCGAGCAGAAGAAAGGAGATGAGGTTGATTCTCTAAAGAAAAGGATGGGCTCACCTCCAAAATCTTCCTCCCAGAAGAAGTCGAAGCCCATCGTGACCAAGATGCAGACCACACTCACTCCTCATGATTTCAACTTCCTCGTAGCAGCCCTGAATGATGCTTCGTTGGATATAGCAAAGAAACAAGAGGATATGTACAATCAAATTGAGGTTAAGCTCCAAGGGGTGGAGCAGGAACTACAGTCCAACCTCACAGTCTCCAGTACGCCTCTACCATTGGGAACACAAGAAATGGGAGATGAACCAGCTCAACTCCATCGAATAGTTGATACAGTCGAAGCTCACCTTCGATGAGCGCAAGAGGAAACAGAACAAGCCACCCAGGATTTGACACAAGTATAGGGAGTACTTTTCAAACAACGCTGAGCTGTAGAACAGGAAAAGAGTTCACTCCAAGAAAAGTTTGATGAAGAAAAAGCACAGCTACAACAAGGAAAGGAATAGTTGCCCGCTGAGCAAATCGAAGTGAAGGAAGCGATCAAGAGAGCACTTCTCTTTGTGACAGTCATAGAAATCAAGGCAGATGATCAAATCACAAAGCAAGTAGAATAGCTCACATAAGTGATCCAACAACTCCAGTAGCACATAACAGGCTTGGAGCTAGGCACTATTCCTGAGACCCCACAAGATGTAAGGGACCTAAGAGAAGCAACTGCCCACAATGCAGTTGAAATACTAAAATCCCTTTCCATATAATGCAAGAAGTTGAGTAACTAAATTGCCCAAACATATGAGAAACTCACCGAGAATCTGGAATTGCAGGCACTGGAGTCGTAGCTCTAGGAATCGAAGTAGCACAAAGACACACTACAGGAACAACTGAAAGCCCTGTCAGTCGTAGAAAGATTGAAGCAGTCTCAAGAGCAGCACACCGCCCAACAACATATCCATATGATTCAAAGTAGAGTTATGGAAGTAACTCAAAGACTCCAGCCTGTACAAGACAAAGATTTCCAGTTGTTTACAGAAGTAGAAGGCATAGGAACAAAACTAGAACTGGTTGTCACTACATTTGAACAACGCCTAGAAGGACCCATCAATGACACAGTCATCCAATAATTTGTTGAACAGGAGGTCATGGCACAACAAAAAGTTGAAGCAGTTTGAGCCAAGCTCGAGGTGTTCGAAGCAGAGCTATTCAGACCAGAGTGACTAGGGATGAGTCACAGGTGAGTGTTGGGGGCTTGTTGGCCCTTGACCAAGTTTTGGGATATTCTTGGCCATGTTGACCTATTTTGGACTTTGACAGTATGTCAAAGGAGGAGTGCAAGACAAAGCATATATCACTGGATCTCGGTCCCTTTTTGGGTCCTTTTTGGGTTTTTGGGATTATGTAACGGGAATGGGATGTCGACCCATGGGTTTATCCATGCTTAGGCCTATTTTGTAATGTATAAATAGATATCTAGGCGATGTAAGAAGAGGTCGCTAGTAAGTTGTAAGTGTATGCTAAATGAAAATGTGGTTTGTAAAGGATTTGTGCATGTTTGCAGAGCTAAGTGCAAGTGGTTGTAATAGATTGTGGAAGGCTTTGTGCTATGATGCGAGGCAGGAGGATCTAGCGAGGTGCACAGATCTCATGTCCTAGGCGAAGTAGGATTTCGGTGGCTCTGTGCTTGTAATGGATTTATTGAAGACAATAGAGAAGAAGAGTTGGTGGATGTAGCCCCAGGGTGGGGGTGAACCACATAAATACTGTTTTTGTTATGCTTTGTTCTTTGTCTTGATGTGTTTATGTCTTCTCTTGCTAAGTGCTTTGATAGAGATAGATAAATATGGTCATGCTTTGTGCTAATGATGTGTAAGAATGTTAGATATGGCCTATATGAATGTGCTTAATGCTTGATATGCTAGATATAACCTACCTGTTTATGATAAAGTGCTTGAATACATCAGATATGAGTGAATGATGCGATGCTTTGTTCTAACCATGAAGTAGAATAATGCTTGAATATTGAGGAACTGTCGGTGCTAAGTGCTATGTTAAGTACTATAATCACAGATTTGTGTCCCAGCTAAGGTTGCAGACATATGAATCTTGCAACCACTCCTTCCCCTACCTCGGGTGAGACTTCATCTGCTTCACAGGTGTTGTCGAAAGGGCCGGTAGTTAGGGCTTTGTTGGTGCATTATTGTAGCATTGAACCCTGGGTATGCCCCTTATGTCAACAGTTTCTTCTCAATAATTTTGCAACTCTTGTTGATGTACCTCATCATTGATCATTGAATATTGGAACATGTCTAAAATATTAAGAAAGTTGATAATTTGAGAGCCATTGTCGAACACTCTCCAAATCATGACATTCTTAGGTATGAAGGGCCTAAACATCATTTCAATCGAAAAACCATCGTTAGGAGGCATAAACCTAGATGTTGCATTGGCCAAAATATCTTCATCTATATTTTGATCACATGATATAGAATTAATATTAAATTCATCAAATTAATAAATAATATTCCATACCTCTTGTTGATGGGGACAGGCAGTGAATACTATTTATCATCTGTCGAACAATGATCTCAGAATCAACAAACACTTTAAGGTATTATACCTTGAGGTCAATGGATGTTTTAAGGCCTTGCACTAAATATTCATATTCAGTAGTGTTGTTGGTGCGTTCAAACTCTAAACATCATGATATGAGTTTTTTTCCTTGGTTGGGTTCAATCAGTACACATCCTATGCTGACACCATCCTGTGTTTTAGAGTCGTCAAAGAACATGGTCCACATGTCAGGAATGTTAGTTTTGTTAGTCAAATTGAATCCTAAGTTAGTTAGTACTGGACATGTGCCATTATGTATTCGTGGTCAAAGGCCTGATTCTAACTTTGATGGTATTTCATAAGTCTGATCTTCGTAACAACCATAATCAATTTCAAAAAAATAATTCCCCAAAACTAAATGAGCAAAGCTTATGGGCTTGTTTTTACCCTCCAATTCTATCATTGTGTGTTTCATGTGTGCTTCATTGTTTACATGTATTTGATTGGTTTTTCCTTTATAAGGAAGTCACAGATGAGACCAATCAATAGCAAAATAACCCTGAAGTTTGGCTGACCAATCTCTTCTTAAGAGAAAACCATAACTCTCTAGTATGTCTACCAAAACTATGCCTATAGTCTGATGAACTCTAGGATCGGATGAAAATCTGATCAAAACATCTCTGAGTTCTCCTTTTACTTTTACATATGTCCTATCTAATTGGATGATCTTGGTTTCTTTTATTTTTGGGACATCATTTATTTTTTGGCAAGAAGAGAAAGGCATGATATTGGAAGATGCACCAGAATCTGCTAAACACTTGTGTACATTGAAATTAAAAATTTCATAATAAAAAAAGGTGGTACCTGAGATTTTGAAAAAGGTACCTATACTTGTTGCATTTATAGCTATTTCTATCTCCACTTTGTGGATCTCTTTTGCATCATTTCCAGGGATTAATCTTTCATCAGTTATGATAGTTTCTATCTGAGTCTCATGGGGTTTGAAAGTGTCATGTAGGAGTTCGCATTGTTGTGGAAGGAAGAAAATATCAAACATGGAAATATTAAATTTAGCATTCTCCCTATCTTCTATTACATTATAATCCAAGGTGTGTGAGTTTGAATCATTCTTAGTTTGTCCATATTTTTCTTGAATCGCCTTTTCATTATTCTCAACAGTACTATATGTGTTTGGTTTATCTTTATTTTCTACAACAGTCTTGCCAAATTTATTATTAGTCTTATCTATAACTGTGTTACTTTGTTTTGGGAGAACAAGGGGAGGTGTTATTTTTCTAAGAGGAATGTTATCTTCTTTGGAAGACAGTGGGTCAGATAATGGACCTTTGTTGTGTAAGTTATAACTTTTTGGGGCAACAAATTTAACAACTTGTGTATCTTCGGCAAGGATTTCTTCAATCTGTTCATCATCTGATTCTACACACCAATCCCAATAGGGAATAGTTGATTT
The DNA here is from genome assembly GCA_009831015.1 of Picea engelmannii. Classification (NCBI taxonomy): domain Eukaryota; kingdom Viridiplantae; phylum Streptophyta; class Pinopsida; order Pinales; family Pinaceae; genus Picea; species Picea engelmannii. The sequence continues at coordinate 969,878 of ML787157.1, forward strand.
TGGGGGGTTTCATCAACAACACCAGAAGAAGTTTGTGCATGGATTTCATCATCTAAACTCTATTGATCTATCAATTGATTTATCAATAGGGTCATAGAGTTGACCCACTGAGGACATGTTCATTTGAAGTGATTTTGTTGATGATAATAGAAAAATTATCATTACTGAAACTATCTAAGTTGAAATCCATGTGTGGTGGTTCAAGTGGGTGTGGCAGGTTGTCTAGTTTCTTAATGAATGGGTGGAAAGTTCACGGCTTTGAAGATCCTTCACGAAGATTATTTTTAAGGTCCACAACTTCATTTGATAACTTCTTAACCATTTTGAACACGTTATCGATATCCTTTGACTCCTTGATTCAAACTCTCATGACTCCCATGGGCTCGCATGACCTCTCAATCTAGGATCGTTCACACAAGGGAGATGAATTAGCTCTCAGGTCCTCGATCAACCCTAATAATTCCCTAACAAAGGCCTTTTTCCATTCCCTGCACACAAATTTTCATTCATGAGGGTCTTATCACTTCAATGGAGAAATCCATGTGACCTCGGGCCAAAATCATAGGCTAACCTCTTTAAATGGCAGGAACTCCGGCACTTCGGAGCTCCAGGATTCGAGAGTTCTAACAACAACACACTACGTTTCTTCTAAATGCTAAATTCACGAATAGCCAAATTAAGGTGGGCATCAATGACTCACACTACACGTCGTGATCTACGGTTCATAGAGATTTTGGGACTTTGGGCTTCAGGAGTTTTCCCTGCACCAACACGCAATACCTTCGAATGCGTGAACTCCAAAATTTCAAATAGATTAAGGATGTAAGGTCCCGCTCCATTATAGATCTACAGTCTATATTGATTTCGAGCTCTGGGACTTTAGAGTTTTCCACAACTTTCACCAACAAATTTCTAGATTCCAAACTTTGAACACATGAAGAGCTTTGATCGACCACATTTCCTCACCAATGGATGGTTGAGATGGACTCCGAACTTCGGGGATTTTCGAACCAGAACAAATTACACCCTATATCTTCCAGAGTGTCAAATTCCTAACTCCGAGATCTGTTGACACATGTTCCTGGCGCCAATGCCTAGGATCTACTTCGGGGTTCGAAGCTTCGAGAGTTATTCTCACTCTTACAACAATACTTAAAGTTATCCGGAGTAGAGAATTTATGAACACGCTCGATCTACAGACATGTGTACTTGTATCCGATGGCCAAGATGCACTCCGAGCTTCGGGTCTTTTTCCCTCCCCACAAAACACACCCAAAAAATTATGTAGTAGCGAAGTTCGTAGGACTGAGAAGGTTAACGGCCCTGCTCCTTTCTCAGATTTGATGGCTGTAAAATATATGACTCCTCCTTGAGTGGATCTCGTCCACTCAACCTCAAAATTAAAAGGATTCTTCCTCCAAGGACTTTTACTCGCTATTCTTCCTGAGCTTTGTCACTCTAATTGACTTGAACCTTGGCGCACGTATGGCACTTCTCTCCTTGAAACTTGAGACTTGTGAAAATATCGTGTGCACTCCTTGTGCTTGTTCTCGTTGAGAATGTTTCAACACTTCACTACGTATTGGCTCTATGCACACCTTGAATGGGACTATCCTTCAAGCTTTTATACTCAAACGAGTATATCTGCATTCCTTGCACTCACTCTATGAAATTCACACTATCTCTCCTGATCTATTGTGTCTGTAAATGACTCTGCCTTTGCACTCCTTTCATGGGAAATATGCACTCTTGGCACAAAGATTTCAAAAGAGAAACAATTGAAACTTACAGAACATCAAATGTACATTCAATCAACCATGAAATACACACACATCCATATAAACACAAAAAAATAGATAACATAAGATTACCCAAATAACTCAGATATAAGCAAACTCGGACATTGGAAGAAATTTTCCTCTATTATATTCCTTCAACCAAACATTTACAAGAGTTCCAGCAGCTCTCAGCAAATTAAAAACAACTCTCTACAAATCTGTTTAGCAACAATCACAATAACCTTAGCAGCAATAAAAACAATTTTGACCAGCCTCTTTTGGGCATAGTTTACATGTATTTATACATGAGGGGGATTATCGAGCCTTATGATGCAGGAGCATCGCTCCAACTCATCAATGCATCAAAAACCAGTGCAACAACACACTAGGAGGGAGCGGATCCCAAAGAGAGAAGCGTGATATTTCTCAATTTTGAGTTCAAATCTCAAAATTAATGAAATTTAATGTATTTAAAGTTTGAAAAGGCTCAAGGAAAGCCGAACCATTGTATTTGTACATGTTGAGTGTAAGTTCACCTTTAATAAGTTGTAGTTGTAAATCTGGGATGTAATTATCCATTTAATGTAATAAACCTAGTGGCATGTTGATTTAATTTCGAAATGAAAAGCACTAGAATAATCTAAAGATAAGGATCAAGAAGCCCCTCATGTATAAATCAATGTAATATATGCCTAGTTCACAGTTTGTAAAAAATCGTTGAGGAGAATAGAAGAGGAGAGGAGAGGAGAGGAGAGAGAGAGAGCTAAGACTCAGTTGTAGTCTAGTCTTGTACACATTGTAAAGAACATTTAGTATTAATACAAAGAACATATTTCCCTGTATATGCATTTCTGTGTGTTTTTATATGTATTTTTTGAATGCACTTGAATGGTTACTACATATGTTTATAAATGTTGGTAGTACATGCATGTTCCCTTTGTAGGAATAGACATAATCCCTTATCTATGTAGTTTCCTGAGTGTTTCTGGGATCTCGTGGCTATGCAAAGAGTGCACCTTATAGTTGTTAGAAAACTTTAAAATTCCAGCTCAAGGAGTGCGTAAGAACTTGTTTAGGAGTTCTGTGAGGAGCATGCCAGGTGGGCACACCAAAATCAATCTCAAGCTCAGAAGGAATAGTGCAAGGAGTGCACATCAGATTTACTGAACACTCTCAGAGACAGCGTAAGGAGTGCATAGGTGAGCCTTTAAGATTCAAGTCTAAAAGAGAATTGAGTGCAAGGATTGCACGAATCCAAGACACTATTGAAGTGTTGGTAAAGCTCTGGAGGAAGAGCGCACATTTCCAAGAGAGCACAAGAAATAATTTGGTGGAACAAAGGGTCGAAACCCCTTTGAGGTTCAAATAATTTACAAGCTCAAGAGGAATAGTGCAAGTGTGCACAAATCCTACACAAGGTGTGTAGAGGCCAAACCATCTACAGGCTCGAAATCTCAAGAACGATAGTCTGAATTTATGCATAGACGAGTGCAAGGACTGCACAGAGACAACACTTTTTCAAGTGTTATTCAATATTGAAAGGGTAAGCGCAATAAGTGCACCATAGGCCGAAGTATTTCAAGTGTCGAAGCTCAAGAGAGGCAACGCAGGAAGAGACCAAGCAATCGGTCCTATAGAGGAAGAGTAAAAGGCCAAGCCTTTGCAAAATATTGAGAAATCCTTCATTAGGAAGGAATGTGCGACAACAACAGAGGAGGAGTGACACCAACCTTCAGATGGGCTATAGAGGAAATATGGTACATTGGATTTAGTCCCAGGTAGGAGGAGGAGCACGCACAAAGGGAGAACCAACCCAAGTCATTGGATTTGAGCATGAGGACCAACAACTATTGTATCCAGGTAAGTAGCATGACCATTATCCCATGAAGTCCTTAGGACTTTGCATATTCAGAGGTTTTCGTGTGTTGGGTTCAAAGAAGGAAAGTTTCCCGAAGTCTGGGGAACCAGAGAAAATATGGATTGTCCAATTGTGAGGACATGTGTCCACAAATCCAACATTGTTCAGAAGTCGGGCAACTCAGAAGAATTGAAGTGTAGTTGTAGGAGTGTGTGACTCTTGAAGTTCTAAATCCTGGAATGAATCCTAACCATCGATGTAGAGAGCCACGCGTCAATAGATCTTGGAGTTTGGAGATCTGGTACTGCGGAGGAAATGGAGGTGTAAGTATGTTTGGGTCGAGAACTCCTCGAGGCCCGAAGGCCAAAGTAGATCCCAACTATCCATTCAAAAGGAAATGTGTACCATTGATCACTCCCTTCATGATTTCTCTAGTTCTACACTCCGGAGGATCTGAGCTATTGAGTTTTGGAAGGCCCTAAAGCCCGGAGAGTGGAGTAAACAATAAACATTGATCTGGGGTGGATGACAACCGTCTGATCTACTAATTTTGGGTTTGCACATTCATAATAATTGCGTGTTGGAACAGGTAAAAATCCTAAAGCCTAGATTCCCAAAATATCTGTGAGTTGTGGATCTCACCGTGTATTGTGAACAATTGATCCCTGTTGTTGTTTGGATTTTCGTAAATTCAGCATTCGAGAGGATCGTAGGGTGTTGTTGGTGGAACTATCGAAGCCCAGACCTCTGAAGTGTTGGATTTCCCACCATTTAAAGGTTTAGCCTGTGGTTTTGGCCCAAGGTCATGTGGACTTCTCCATTGAAGTGACAAAACCCTCGCGAACTTGAATTTACATGTAGGGAGAAGAGTAAAGGCCTATGGTAGAGAGTTTTGAGGGCTCAACAAAAGCTTGAGAGATAATTCATCTCCTCAGTGTGAACGATCCTTAGACCGGGAGGTCGTGCAGGCCCCAGGGAGTGGTGGGGGTCTTCATCAAGTGGTGTCAGAGAGAGATTTTGTTTGTAGATAGTGGACAGAGAGAAGAAGTGGAAAAATAAAAAATGGCTACTGAAAGCCATAGAAAAGATCCGAGATGAGACCACAAGAAGATGAGAAAAGAGGAGATGGATAAAGAGCTCAATGAGACCATAGAGGAGCTCAATATATTAAAGTTTCAATGGAAGAGAATGCAACAAGGAAGATGGAGGTATGAGTTTCCCATGAAGGGGAAGGGAAAGTGGCCTATTCAATAGTTGATTTCTAGGAAGCAGAAGAAAATCTTGAAGCGGTGGTTGAGGAAAGTGGAAAACCTTAGTAACATAGAGGAGGAGATGGTTTACATTTGTGAACCAGAAATCAGAGAGAACCTCGATGAGGAAGAGATATCAGTTGAATATCTCACATATTTCCATGAGAGAAATAAGAAGAGATCAGTCGAAGATCCCATACACTTCTAGGATGGAAGAAATGAAAATTCAAGTTTTCAGGTGGGAAAAGAGAAGGTGAAACTATTTGAGAGTCTCGATAACTCAGAGGAGAGTTTGTATCAACAAGGAGTGTTGACGAGAAAGGAGGAAGAGGTAGGAAAGAAGCCTCATGAGCATGAATATTCATGTGGGGTTGTAGTCCATGTCAATGAAGATGATGAGAAGTTAAATACTTCAACTCTTGAGGAGGAATATCAAAGGTGCATTATGATCATTGGGGGAATCAGTATATTCCTACCAAGCATCCTAGTAGAGGCTAGTGCATGTGTTGCGCATGAGGAAGTGATGCAAGAGGCATATAGGGAAGAGGCCATGGGGACAAATGTTTTTAAAACTAGCAGTGCATGTGTTGTAGGTGCAAGAGAATGAAGACAACCAACAAAGACTATCATGGAGGAGGAAGAAGAAGAAACATCTTCCCAAAGTTTGGAGGGAAGAGAGGAACTTAACCATGTTTTGATGGTAGGGGAGATTAGAGTATCTCTTGGAGAGGGATTAGAAGAAAATACCAATGAAGATGTTGCTTGTAAGGAAGCTGATAGAAAAACCATAGATTATGTCACTTAAGAAGATAGAATGAGGAGGAAAGAATAAAATTTAGCGGAATTACTCATAAATTGCAGCAAAGGAGATTAACAGAGGACAACTGCAGAATTGGAACCTGTAACAGGAGAGAGAGAAGACAACATGGATTTTGTTGATCTATGTGAAGAATTGGAAGCCTTGGGAGAAAGAGTAATAATCCAGAGTAGGCTCATCCAACAGGTCAAGTTGGAGATTGATGAAGAGGAGGAGATGAAATAGAGAAGACTGTAAGAGAGAAGCCAACCCATAGACAAGCTGGACATGGAGATAGAGGATATAAGAAGGATGATGTTGAAGTTAGAAAAAGAGTCAGTCAACAATAGGTGGAGGCTAACAAGGGGAGACTATAGTGGCAATATACATGAATCCCTACAACATAAAATATCGAAACTAGGAGGATATCCTGCAAAAACAACAGGATAAAAAAAACAAAAGCAAAGCAAGAGAGCAGGTGGACAACTCCAATATGAAGTTTGGGACCCAGGAAGATCTCAACACTAGCAACAAAGGAGCCATGAGAAGGAGCTCATGATTTTTTTCAGCATGGGAGTATGATGCAGGAGCATCACTCCAATTCATCAGTGTGTCAGTAACCAGTGCAACAATACACTAGGAGGGAGAAGATCCCAAAGAGAGAAGTGCCAACTTTCTCAATTTTGAGTTCAAATCTCAAAATTAATGAAATTTAATGTAATTAATGTTTGAAAAGGCTCAAGGAAAGTCGAGCCATTGTATTTGTACAGGCTGAGTGTAAAGTATCTTTACTAAGTTGTAGTTGTAAATATGGGATGTAATTACCCATTTAATGTAATAAACTTAGTGGTAGGTTTCTTTAATTGTGAAATGAAAAGCACTAGAATAATTTGGAGGGAAGGCGCGAGAAGCCCCTCATGTATAAATCAATGTAATATATGCCCAGTTCACAGTTAGTAAAAAATCGTTGAGGAGAATAGAAGAGGAGAGGAGAGGAGAGGAGAGAGAGAGAGAGATGAGACTCGGTTGCAGTCCAGTCTTGTACACACTATAAAGAACATTAAGTATTAATACAAAGAATAGATTTCCTTGTATATGAGTTTCTCTGTGTTTTTATATGTGCTTTATGAATGTACTTGAATGATTACTGTGTATGTTTATAAATGTTTGTAGTGCATGCATGTTCCCTTTGCAGGAATAGATAAAATCCTCTATCTTTGTAGTTTCCTAAGTGTTTATGGGCTCTCACGGTTGTGTAAAGAGTACACCTTAGAGTTGCTAGAAATTCTAAAAGGCCAACACAAGGAGTGCGTAAAAACTCATTTAGGATTTGTGTGAGGAGCGTGCCAGGTGGGCACACTAGAATCAATCTCAAGCTCAAAAGGAATAGTGCAAGTAGTGCACATCAGAGTTATTGAACACTCTAAGAGTTGGTGCAAGGAGGGCGCAGGTGAGCCTTCAAGGTTCAAGACTAAAAGAGAATTGAGTGCAAGGAGTGCACGAATCCAACACACTATTGAAGTGTTGGTAAATCTCTGGAGGAAGAGTGCAGGTTGCCAAGAGGGCACAAGAAATAATTTGATGGAACAAAGGGTCAAAATCCCTTTGACATTCAAACCAATTACAATCTTAGGAGGAATAATGCAAGTGTGCACAAAGCCTATGCAAGGTGTGCAGATTCTGAACCAACTATAGCTTCGAAACCTCAGGAAAGATAGTCTTAATTTATGCAGAAATGAGTGCAAGGAGTGCATAGAGACAACACTTTTTCAAGTGTTAGTCAATATTGAAAGGGTAAGTCGAAGAAGTGCGCTAGAGGCTGAAGTATTTCAAGTATCGAAGCTCAGGAGAGGCAGTGTAATAAGAGACCAAGAAATTGGTCCTGTAGAGGAAGAGTCAAAGGCCGAGCCTTTGAAAAATGTTCAGAAATCCTTCATTTGGAAGGAAGGTGTGACAACAGCAAAGGAGGAGTGACACCATCCATCAGATGGGTTATAGAGGAAATTTGGGCCACTGGATTTAGTCCAAGGTAGGAGGAGGAGAACATAGGAAGGGAGAACCGACCCAAGTCATTGGATATAAACATGAGGACCAACAACCATTGGATCACGGTAAGTAGCATGACCATTATCCCCTGAAGTCCTTTGGACTTCGCATATTTAGAGGTTTCCATGTGTTGGGTTCAAAGAAGGGAAGTTTCCTGAAGTCCTGGGAACCAGAGAAAATATGGACCATCCAATTGTGAGGACACATTTCCACAGATCTAACATTGTTCGGAAGTCCAAATATTCAAAAGAATTGAAGTGTAGTTGTAGGAGTGTGTGTGACTCCTGAAGTTCTGAATCCTGGAATGATTCCTAACCGTCAACGCAGAGAACCATGCATCAACGTATCTTAGAGTTTGGAGATTCCATGTAGTTCATCTATTGGCCCTTGACCAGTTTTTGTGGAAACGCTAGTCATGTTTGACCAATTTTGGGACTTCGACGAGCTAGTCAAACGTGGAGCGCTAGGCAAAGCAGAGATCATGGAATCTTGCCACCTTTTGTGGAATTTTTGAGTTTTGGGTTTATGTAACAAGTATGGGATGTCGGCCCATGGGTTTACGCATGCTTAGGCCCATTTTGTAAAGTCTAAATAGAAAGCTAGGCAATGTNGGGGGGGGGGGGGGGGTATGCTAAGTGCTAGTTACTAGTCAATTGTAGGCCAGTGTGCTAAGTGTGAATAGTTGTGAATGCTTTGTTCCTACTGTGTGTTGAGAACCTAAAGAGATAAGTGCAAGTAACTATAAAGAGGCTTTGTGTTGTGACCTAGCTCGGGGAAGGAGGATCTGGCGAAGTGCACGCAGATCTCTTGTACTATGCAGAGTGGGTTTTGAGGCTCTGTGCATGCAAGATGATTGACAAAAGAAAATAAAAAAGAATAAGAGTTGGTGGACGTAGCCCCAAGCTGGGGGTGAACCACGTGTATCCTGTGTTATGGTTGTTATGTGTGATTAATGTGATTTATGCTTTGTTCTTACCTTCATGAATGTTTAGATGCATCTGATATGATAACTTAGTGCTTAGTCATGTGAATGAATGTTAGATATTATTTATCTCTATATGCTAAGTTCTTGAATGTGTTAGATATCAATGAATATTGCGCTGCTCTATAATTAGGGTTTATTTGTGTTGTGAATAAGGGTCAAATATTGAATAATGATAATTGCTAAAGTGCTTTGTTAGAATGTTGTAATTACAAATCTGAGTCCCAGCTAGGTTGTAGACACTTGAGTCCTACAACCCCCCCTACCTCTACCTCGGGTAAGACTTCATCTTCTTCGCAGGTGTTGCCGAAAGGGCTTGTAGATAGGGTTTTCTTGGTGCGTTGTTGTAGCGTTGAACCCTGGGGCTGCCCTGTGCCAACAAATGGTTCCGTTGTCGGGACCTGAAACTGTGATTGCTAGGAACTGAAGAAAAGATAAATCTAGGTGCATAGATATGTTTCCCTAGTGCACAGTATCCTACTTGTCTTGCGAAGCTATGTGCTAAGAAAGGAATCATATCTGAAGAAAAGAGGTAAGATATTAAATCTTTGTGCTCTGAAAAGGTAAGATAAGTGGAAATTTTTTCTTCAAAAAAATGGATCTAGGTATGTTTGATAGATTTTGTCCTAGTCTGAAAACTAGGGCACGACTAGGAGAAAGAAGATATGAAATGAATAGATACAATAGAATTAATGAAAGATATGTTATTTCTATGCATAGAAAGGATTTTTGGACTAACAAATGGATGCAGGATCCTAGAAAGAATGTTTGCAGGTTCCTCACTATGATCCCAGTGCGTGGTATAGGAAATGTTGGGGATCGTTCAAGAGAAAGAGAGGGTTGTCTCTTTGTTACAATTGTAGAATATCGGGACATATTGCTAAGGAATTCCCTGGTAGAAACCCTACTTGTATTTTTTGCAAAGGCATGGATCATGAAGTTATGGATTTCCCTAGAATGATTGCTAAAGTTGAGAAGATGAATGTGAAACAAGAAAACCCCGAGGAAGGCCAAGAAACTAAGGATATGACAGAACCCCATAAAGAATCAAAGAGTATATTATTACAAATGGAACCAAACCTGAATGATCATAGAGACATTAAATTATCAGAGATGCTAAAAGAGAAAGAGTGTATAGAAACAAGAATAGGAGACTTTGACATAGATTGTGTATTGGATGCAAAAACACAAGTGAATATCATGACAAAAAGAACTTGGGAAATTTTGGGAAAGCCAACTATGATTCCTTCACTGGAAGGAATAAGATTGTTTAAAGGAAAATTGATAACCTTATGTGGAAGGATTACCCATATACCTATGAGTAATCCTGGATCTTCGACAAAGGAATAATTCGAGGTCATTAAGTTTGTTGAGAATAGAGCCTCGTTTTCTCTTTTGCTAGGAAAAACCTGAATTGAGAAAGATCAAGTCAGAAGGAAAAAAGAAGAGGAATCTATATAGAAGAAAAAACAAGAACCAAGGGATTTCATGGCTAAGAGAATAGCACGCTTAATAGAAGAGAAGGAGGACAATTCAAAGCTACTAAGAACTAGAGACCTGGTTGTCGAAGTGTTACTCTCGAACCCTATGAAAGAGTCTCATCAGCGTGAAGTTACTATATTGAGTACATATAAGAACAAGAATGGAAAGAGGAATATAGAGACGCAGATCACGGGAAAGAAGTCTAGAAATCTCAGCAAGAAGAAAGCAAATATAGAAAAATTGCAAGAGGTACCAGAAAGGTCTCCACAAAAAGAAGGTTTGTAGAACTTGAACTTCGTCAGTATATCAGAATAGCACAGATTGACACTTTTCCATCATGGAGCAATATGAACATTGGAGGCATTCCAACCATTAGACCGATGCTCCAAAACGGCTAGAAACGTAGTTGTGGCTGGGAAGCTCTCCATTGGACCATTGGGACCGCACCCTAACAGATGGAATCACACTGATGAAGGCTCTCTTACCTGTTGGAAGGATCCATTACAACATTGTCTATTTATCCCATCGAATGTTGCACCATGAACACTTTTGCGAATTGTATCTGATCCCACAAAGAATTCATTATTATCACACTGTTCATATTGATACCTCGCCACCCAGTCTATTACCTTGAGTATTTGATAACTAACCTGCGATACCTGATCTAGAGCATGCATGTAAGACGACCTCAACGTAGAAATTTTTTTTGTCAAAGAAATTCTAATCAACCTCATGGATAAGAAGGTGATGTCTGCAGGAACTCAGGCTTCATCGATGTGAGGAGTGCAAGCATCCCCGTCGAATGCTCGTGGATATGGACCATTCTGAGATGCGATTGAGAAATGAACCAAACATCGTGATGACTTGGAAAATGTGAAGCTCATCCCATCAGTCCTGCCCTACTACATCCCGCCTCTAGCTGGTGCGGTGAGTCATGACAACATCTCAAGGGACTTTTATTACATGTTGATTACTGCGTACCTCCCGAAGGGGATACACGTAGTCAAAACATAGCTGGATAAGATTCTAACGTTGAAGATCAATGACTATAACCTAGGATATCACAAGAAATATGGTATGCTCGTGCCACATAAGTATTTAACCAAGACAAAGGGAAGAAGTCGAAGATAATCCCCCAGCCATGGGCCATGGACCTCGCAAGGTCCATGATCCTCAACGTAATGAAGATAGCCCACTTTGGAAGGCACCAGGAGGTTAACACGTGTGTTAAACTACTATTTTCATGATTCCATGGTGGTTATATGTGGCTAGACATATGCATCACCGTCGATCCATCGTTGATCCATAGAATCACCAAATTAAGCATGCAAGGACCAAACCCACAAGACTTTTACCCATGGAAGGTTGCAGACCGTGCCTTGGCACAAACAATAAAAGACACCTATGGCGATGTGGAAAAGGGGAAGAAGAGATACAAGGTAGCCTCCATCTAGAATGGTGCAGTGCACCTAGCCTTCCAGTTGATCGCAGGTAATCTAGTAAGGAAGAACATACCCACGTAGGTCATAGGGTTTATTTTTTATCTCGCAGGAAAATGCGTGGAAAGGAGACAAATGAACTAGGCGAGCTACCTTGTCAACCAGTTAGAGAAGGATTGTTGCGAAGCTCAAGATCAGGGATACGAGTTCCACTTTAGTTGGCTACTGATCCTCATCACGTTCATTTCTTGGGATATGCCGGAAGGTGCGACCTTCCCTGATATTGAGCCATCGGAACCACTAGCTGCGAAGTTCACTACGCTCTAGTATTTGAGCGATATGGCGAAACAATGGAAGTCAAAAGTATTGTTTCACACCTATTACCTGAAGCTAAAGAGGTATATTGAGTATTTCCCTCGCATGACACCGAATACCCTGCACGGGTTCAGGCCTTATGTAAAGTTCCATGCAGATAGACATTTTATTTATATCACTGCACGTAGAGATGAACACAAAGAAGAGCTGCAGAGCTACTATAAGATCACAGAGGCGGACATGGAAGAAATAAATAAGAAATGGGCTAAAGAGTTCCTTATCCCAGTTCCTTGGAAGTCCTATGGTCACTCGTGAAGAGTATGATGCACCCAGTAGTAGCAGAAGGAATAAGATGAAAGAGGTACAGGAGCTGAACAATGCATCCAAAGAGACTGCTTCAGATTCACCTGGAGGGGGAGGGGGTGACGAAATAGACAAGGAAGAGAACAATGACGAAGAAGACAAGAAGAAGCAAGATGAAGTAACACTGCCTCAGGATCCCATTGATGACGCTGAGACATCTAAGAAAAGAAAAGGTTCCCCCATGAAACCTACATCGTAGAAGAAGTCCAAAGCTAGTAAACCTTCATTCCACAGTGTGCTCACAATGGACGACATTGATCTTATCATCACCGTTGTATCAGACACTTTAGAGGATATTTTATAGCGCAATGAATAAAAAAAAGAAACCATGTATGATAGGATTGAAGAAGAACTGGAAGGGGTACACGAGGCCCTTTACTCCAACCGCACAGTGTCTACTACGCCATGATATTCTGAAGGAATTGAGTTGGGAGATGAGCCTTCCCAACTACGCAGAATAGCGGATGCGACAGAAGATTGACTTGAACATTTCCAAGAAGAAAAAGAACAGGACATAGAGGCCCTGAAGAAAGCAAAGGAGTAAGCGATAGAGCAACGACAGGTTGCACAACAGTAAAAAGATGACCTCCAAGAAAATTTCGTAGAGGATAGAGTGAAAATCTAGCAAGAGAAAGAACAGTTTCTCGCAGAGCAGATGGAAGTTAAAGAAGAAGTCACCAGAGCACTTCACTCTGTGATAGGTTTAGAATAGAAGGAAGAAGACCCAGTGGAAAGTCAAGTGATGAAGCTTGTTGAAGATATTCAATAGCTTCAACAAAGAGTAGCATAACTAGAACTACAAGCAATACCAAACACTCCACAGGAAGTGTGAGATCAAAGAGAGGAAACCGCCAGGAGCACAGTTGAGAGAATCAAGGCATTAGCCTTGGAATGCAAATAGATCAGCAGTCGAATTGCGCAAACTTACGAGCGCCTCACAGAGGACCCTGAACTAAGGACACTAGAGTCACAGCTCCAAGAAGTAAAGAATCAAGAAGAAACAGTGCAAGTGTAGTTGAAGCTACTGTCAACAGTCGAGAGGATGAAAAGATCCCAAGAACAACACACTGTTCAACAACAAATCCATGCAATCCAGAGTAAATTCATGGAAGTGACCTAGAGACTCCAGCCAGTGCAAGACGAAGCTTGCATAATTTTCAAGGAGATTGAAGGATGAGGTGTAGAACTAGAACAAGTGGTCACTTCAGTGTAATAACGCTTGGCAGGACCAGTGAACGAGAAATTTATTCAGGAATTCACCAAGCAAGAGGCTTTGATGAAGCAACAGGTCGAAGAAACTTGAGCCAAGCTTGAGGAATTTGAGGCAAAGCTACCCAGATCAGAGTGACTTGAGATGAGTCACAAGTGAGTGTTGGGGGCTTATTGTCCCTTGACCAGGTTTTGTGGAAACGCTATTCATGTTTGACCAATTTTGGGACTTCGGTGAACTGGTTGAAGGCAAAGCACTAGGCGAAGCAGAGATCGCGGGATCTTGCCACCTTTTGTGGACTTTTCAAGTTTTGGGTTTATGTAACAGGTATGGGATGTCGTCCCATGGGTTTACCCATTCTTAGGCCCATTTTGTAAAGTATAAATAGAAATATAGGTAATGTAAGTAAAAGGGGGGGTTGCTATGCTAAGTGTTAGTTACTAGTCAGTTGTAGGCCAGTGTGCTAAGTGTGAATAGCTGTGAACTCTATGTGCCTACTGTGTGTTGAGAACCTGAAGAGCTAAGTGCAAGTAACTGTAAAGAGGATTTCTGATGTGACCTAGCTCAAGTAAGGAGGATCTGATGAAGTGTTCACAGATCTCTTGTACTATGCAGAGTGGGTTTTGAGGATATATGCATGTAAGATCATTGACAAAAGACAATAAAGAAGAAAAAGAGTTGGTGGACGTAGCCCTAGGCTGGGGGTGAACCACGGGTATCCTGTGTTATGGTTTTTATGTGTGATTAATGTGATTTATGCTTTGTTCTTACCTTCATGAATGTTTAGATGCATCTCATATGATAGCTTAGTGCTTAGTCATGTGAATGAATGCTAGATCTTATTTATCTCTATATGCTAAGTTCTTGAATGTGTTAGATCTCAACGAATACTGTGTTTCTCTATAATTAGGGTTTATCTGCGCTGTGAATAAGGGTCAAATACTGATGAATGATAATTTCTAAAGTGCTTTGTTAGAATGTTGTAATCACAGATCTATGTCCCAGCTAGGTTGTAGACACTTGAGTCCTACAACCCCCCCTTCCTCTACCTTGGGTGAGACTTCATATTCTTCGCAGGTGTTTCCTAAAGGGCCGATAGATAGGGTTTTGTTCGTGTGTTGTTGTAGCATTGAACCCTGGGTCTACCCTGTGCCAACATCGTCCATGCTTATTGATTCTAGATCTACTCTTTCTTCTAGTGTTGATATCTTAGGATCAAATCTCATAGGAAGAGATATTAGTACCTTTTGAACAATTACAAATTCTTTAATTTCTTCTCCCAATCCTATGATTGAATTTAGTGTTTCATCGACTTGTACGACGTAAGCTGCAATATTCTCGTCTTCCTTCATCTTTAGTTGTTCAAACCGACCTCTGCAAGTTTGAAGCTTTGTTGATTTGACTTTTGAATCTCCTTCATAAATATTTTGAAGCATGTCCCAAATATTTTTATCATATTTACAATGTATAACTTTGGTGTATATTGATTCAGAAAGACCATTCAGAAGTGCATTTGTGCCTTTGGAATTATTTTTCCCAAGTTTTATTGCTCTTTCATTTGTTGGCGGAACTGTTGGTTCTTTGTATCCATCTACAACAGATTTCCAAATTTCAAATCACTGTTCTTGTATATATTTTTTCATCCTTCTGCTCCAAAATGCATACTTATGTCCATCAAACTGTGGTAGTCCATTTGTATACATCTTGTTTCTCTTCATGATCTACCTTTCAGTGGTTAAACTGATTTCTGAAGGAACATGCCTTGACACCAATTGTTGGATTACTAAGAGGGGGGGTGAATTGGTAATAGAGCAATTCAATCCTTTTCAACCACAAAATGCAAGTGTTATATCAATGTAGAATTATCATCCAATAGTTTCAGAGTATATAAACAATGAACAAATGAGCAATCATACACATACACAGTACACCATTGTTTTATGTGGAAACCCAAAGAAAGAGAAAACCACGAGATGCTTTTTCTTATATATATTTAACAGTGACATTCATTGGAAGCAACAACTTCCTTTGTTTTCCAACTACACTGGAAGGAGGCTCCAACCCCCTAGTTTCTCAAGCTACAACTTGAGGGAAGCTCCAACTCCAACCCCCCAATTCTCTAGCTACAACTAGAAGGAGGTTGCAACCCCTTATGTTCTCCAGCTACAACTGGAAGATGGATACAACCACCTATCCTTACCCCATCCAACTTCCCTAAAATATAAATGCCAAATGTAGACAACATGTCACTGTCACTAAATCAACCACTGCCACTGTCAACCTGTCATTTTCAACCTATACCAATAACTTGTAATGACCTGTACCAATCAACCTGCACTAAATAAATTGTACCAATAACCTGAACCAACATGTACCATGCATCAACCACACATCAACTATGACTCATCAATATGTACCAACAACATCAACTATACACCTCATGTATGTACCAAATCATCAACTACTTGTCTCAACCATGTACCCAACATGTACCTCAACCATATACCAAAGACATACACCAATACAACCATCAAAAGTTGTCTAACAATGCATCACTCTATCCATAAACCAAATACCATAAACCATTACATCAAACCATGTGCCACAACCTCATTGTTATATAGCCTCAAGCTAAACCAACAAATTTAGCAACACATCACAACCAAAAGACCAATACCCATATGCCAAATACCAACAACAAAATACCAATTGTACCTTGACAAATCTGATATATGCAGCAATACTGAACATCCAATACCATCTCAAGAGATGAACCCTAGCTCACAAAAAATACCTCAAACAAGATGTGCCATATCTCTCATAAATAGACCCCAACCATGTTGTTGCCGCTATTTTTCTACCGCACTTTTTTTGCCGCGATTTTTTTGCCGCACTTTTTTTTCCGTGATTTTTCTGCCGTGATTTTTCTGCCGCACTTTTTTTGCTGCACATTTTCTGTCGTTATTTTTCTGCCGCACTTTTTCTGCCTCGATTTTTCTGCTGTATTTTTTCTGCCGCAATTTTTCTGTCACACTTTTTCTACCACACTTTTTCTACCACATTTTTCCTGCAACACTTTTTCTGTTGCACTTTTCCTACCACACTTTTCTCTATCAATAATACATGTTGTTATAGCAAGATTTGCCTCACCCTATGCAATCTTGTATAGAGGGCCTTTTTCCATTTCCCTATGCAGACTTGTCATCCCTATTTGATAAATCCAGAGCTAAAAATACAATTTTTTCCACATGTACGCACCTTGCATACTATACAACATGCTTATATGTAGGCTTCTCCACTACAACCAGTGTACATCGAGATTTGTGCCAAAAAATGAATATTAAATGTCGGGTTTCCAAGTCACGAAAGGAGATCTCTGATCCTTAGCCTTTCATATACTGGAAACTTTCTGACTCGACCCTTCAGTTCCATTTGAAGGCTATAAATGGGCCAATTCCGAGCTATGGAAAGGGGGAGAAAGGATTCAACTTTGAGAGAAAAGTTACTCTGGAGAAATTATTACTTCATATTGAGTTTGCATCCCTTTGTCCTCTAAGTTTGAACAGAGTGTTTATCCCCCAAGATCTTCCCTTATTGATGGAGAACCTCATTGTCTCCCTTCTATGATCTTGCCTTTGGTGGAGGATTGAAGTGGTGGAGGCCCAGCTGGAAGGAACTTAGTTTCTCGGTTCCAAACCGTGCCGACATGGAAGTCTATAATATTTTCACTTCTACTAATCATTTATCAAGAAATACTCCTTTACTGTCCAATTGATATCTTGCAAATATATGAGTTATTATCCATGGGTCTATTTGTCATGTATATTAATGGATTTTTATATCTAATGTGATAACCTTTTATATCATCACCATATGATTGTTTTTCTTGTTTGTTGAGAACTTGTTGCAAGTATAAGTGCTCAATGGTGGACATAATCGTACATCTGGATGAGGTAGGCCTCTTTCTTATCTCGCTTTTATATTGGTTTATATAGCATGTTGTTGGGATAGATTTTATTTTTGCAGTCATTTTCGTATGTTGTCGTTTACCCTATCCATAGAGAGTTTTTCTCTCGTAACTAAATTGGCAACCATACTGGGGATTGATCTTCTTTCTAAGGGTTTGGAGTACTTTTTCTCCTTATATTGCTCTTGTTCCTTTTTTTTTCTTGTCGTATCATTGCTTGATAGTTTTTGTTCACTTTGGGTCTATGTTTTCAGCCTTCTCCCTTGCATGGCCTTGTTTTGAAACATATATGTGCTTTTTTCCCTGACAGTTGCGTACATACATGGGTTGTCCCTCTACAAGATGCGTACATATGCTCTGTTTGCCTAAACAGTCGTGTACATCAGTTTTCCTTACTTGTTTGATTGGTCTGGTGGTTTTTGGATGGGATTTGATGTTTGTTGAGTCTTCTTAGGTATCTATAGTGCCTGTTAAGTGTTTGTGGGATGACAAGAAACCCATTTTTGGTTGAATTTCTGGGTGGAGTCTTTCTCATCATCTTTTCATTTTTTATTGTCTTTGTACATTGGGTTGGGTGTTTTTCTACTTGGTATTCTGCTTGAGTTATTTGTTTCTATACATAGTAGAATTTATATATCAAGTTTCTTATCAGTCCGTGCATTTTCATTTTTATTATATTGAAAAAAAAAAAAATATGCATTTTTCATTTCTTGGAATTTTTGTCTTTTGAGTCCTTGTCATTATCTTAGTGCATTTAGTGAAACATTGCATTTTTACTTCAGAATTGTAGAGTTGAAATTGAAAATTGCATTGGTTTTTAGAAGCATATCATTCATTGAAAGTTAAAGTTAGGACTTTGCATTATATTCATATTTACTTTTCTTCCAGAGTCATATCATCCTGAGTTTCACTACCATACCTTTTTGAGTAATCACGACCACTAAAATTAATGCGATAATTTAAAATTGGTTAGTCATGATTTTATTTTCTAGGGTGAACAAACTAGCTTAGGATTTATTGCCTTGGAATAGGATTTTGTGAGTAAACTTCACGAAGGAAATTAAATCAACATATGTGTCTGAGAAAAGAAGTGGAGAAATCCAGTGTATAATTGGTAATATCAGGAGGCTCTGCTCACACAGGAGTTAATCACGAGGTCACGCAAGGTTGGTTGAAGGGATATCCCCCCGATACCTTCTTAGAGTCAGAGATATTTATGGGGATCTATTCGTATTTGGGGACCTTTCTAGTGACTTTACCTCCGTGAGAGGCAGTACTTTCAAGGTTTTGGGCTTTTCTACCCTTCCCATACAGTCAAATTGAATTACAACTTCTCGCCTGTGCATTGGTTATACATTGGTTGCTTAGTTTATTGACTTAGGTGCCACATAGGTTACTTGCAGGGGTTATTCTACAGGTACCCTGGGTCATATAAGGGTCGGACAACACACATCCTTTATGGAGGATTACCTCTCTGGGGGGATCTGACCGACTAGTTGTTAATCCCACAAAATCCCTTATAACTGATTCTGTTACCTCCAATATTTAGCAGGAAGTCTCAGGCCCCTCTTAGGTGAGACATACCTTCTTTAGGGAGGGAGTCCACTCAACCACTTTACCCCATTTGTATGCATATTGGCCATTTGAATTTTGGTGTGCTCTTTGATTACTAGCTGGACTTAGGATATATTTTTTTTCATTAGAGTATTAATTCATCGTGGAGTTGGACCAGTGTCCCCGTCGGTGCCGTCGCTTGTTACAGTTACCACCAGATTTTGATTCCTTTCCTTCTAAAAGGTGTAGAGTTATTATATGTGGTACACACACCTCCATTGTTCAGACTTGTGATTCTACAAGGATGAGTACTAAGTCTAATATTTATAACACTGGGAGCCCTTCAACTCCCACACCCACTATAGTTAATGGCACCCCTTCGACTCCTGCAACCACAATGGTTGTAGCGTCGGAGGCACCTATAATTACTATACCTTGGCCTATAATGAATGCTCAATCTCTTGCCTCGAACCCTTTTGGATCTCTTTGTCACTCACCGAGATATAATGTTCAGTCCATCCCTATGGCCTCTATTCATTTTGCCTATGGTATGTCGAACTTTACTTTCCAATTTTCGAACACCATCCCAATTATTGGCCCTAATGATAACATTGGGATTGGGGGAAATACACCTCCTTAAACTCCATTTTCATTTGGTGGTTCTCAAATACTTCAAACAAATTCTAATATATGAGGTATTCCTAATTTTAACTCCGGTTATAATCCTATTAATTCTAGGTGGAACAACTAACCTGGCAGAAAATCTCATGCTCAAGTTTCGTCCTATACCCCTACCTCCTCGGTGTCAATTCTGACCAATACTTTTGGCATGACGAATCCACTTCTATCCTTTAGATTTCCAACCAGAGGAGGTCAATTTCAGACTTTGGGCAACCCCCAACCCGGATCCAATGGGGATGGAGGAAATTTTTATAACCCTCAACAGAACATTCCTAATGGAATGATGCCCAACCAACCTTTTATGAATCAGCCTGGAGGAGGGCCTTATAATCCTAAACAGGGCTATGGTGCTTACCGGAACCCTGGATGGGATATCGTACCACAAGCACAATATTTCTCGGGAGCTTAGGGCCAGATTTCACAACCCCGTCTCCCTTTTCTGGCCACGCTTAATCTGTCAGACTTGTCTAAGTTAATGAAATACCCTGTGAGTCATGATCCTACATGCCCCCCATCCCCACCAAGATTCCTTTAGACATCCCAAAGTTTGAGGGTAATAATGGCAAGGATCCTGGTGATCACGTCACTACCTTTCACCTTTGGTGCCCATCCAATTCCCTTAATGACAATTCTATTCAGTTGAGATTATTTCAACACAACCTGATTGAAGTTGTTGTGAAATGGTATATTGAGCTACCTAAGGGGGCATATGGGACCTTTAGTCAGCTAGTAATTGCCTTCCTTAACCACTTCCAATTTCCCATTCATTACGATGCTAACCTAGAACGTTTGTCTAATTTATGCCAGGACACCACCACTCATGTCTCAGATCATATCGAAGAGTGGCATAGAAGGAAGAGGTTGATTAAGACCCCTATACCCCCAGCCTTTCTTTTAGAATGGTTCCTTAAGTCTTTTCACACTCCTATCTCGAAGGACTTTTCTACTTTCAGGGTTACCACTAAGGAAGAAACGGTCTTTAGAGCCCAGCAGTTAGACTTGATATATGCTCAGTCTAGGATGTTATACCACCTTCTTCTGGACATACCGAGGTCAAATTATGACCCTAGAGAAAATCCTGGACCTCATGCCAATGGCATTGTAGGTGTTGCCAATGTAATATCCATAGACTCAGTGACAAACCATTTGAAAGAGTTGTCTCTAAACCAGTCTACAGGAGGGCCAACTTCATCTGTGTCTTCCACTCCCACTCAGTCCACGGATGTACTTTCTGTGCAATTTTCGGCCAACCCAATTGGTAACCAACAACCAGGTGGGAATAAGAAGAAAGGACATAATAATCGTAAGGGTGGTAAAAATGGTAATAAAGCCAAGGACAATGGTAATAATGAGAAGATGAATAATAATGTTGGAGAGGGAAAATGAGAAAAATGTAAGGTGAAGTTTCCCTGTAAGCTTTGCACAGATGATCACCTTACCCATTTATGCCCCAAACTTACGAAATATGAGAGGATTTTATCTCTACCTCCCATTGTGATGATGAATCCATTCCCACATAACAAGAACATGGCCTCGAGTTCCTCAAATGCCAGAAATACGGCTGGTAGGAGTCAAAACCTGCCAGTGAAAGATGGTGACCATTTGTGTATCAATATGGTCGATGCAAAAATCGATGTAGCCACTCGATATCAAGACTATAACTCTTCACAAGCTATTTCTGGTATAGAATCTCCTCCTCCTCCTTCGAAAATGAATTTACATATTGGAAAACCAGAGCCACCGCTTTATATTTCGAAAGGAGTACTTGAGCATTCTACCCACAATCCACATGCTAGAGCTGCCCAGAACTACTCTATTATTGAGGACTTGGGTCAAACACCTTGTGCGATGTCATATTTGAAGGTAATCTAGACATGTCTTTCACAGAGGAATGCCTTACTATCTTCTTTAGGAGCCCTAGAACCCAATGGCTCAAAAGCTATCAAGTTTGACGTCATGGTTGTGAAGCCTCGCTTGCCTTACCATATGGATTTCCAAATCCACGTGGAGTACTCAAAGTATACCATCAAACGTGAAGTTTTTTATGAAGGCACTGCTACGTGTGTGATGTCCCTGATCTGTTGGAAAGATCTCGGTTCTCCGACTCTTTCCAAGTCATCGAACATGTTGATTGCTTTTGATGGTCATACCTTCCACCCTCATGGTATTGTCCCTGTATTTCTGGTCTAGTTAGGTGGGAAGACGGTACAGGTGGAGGTAGAGGCAGTTGATGCACCTCTTGATTATAACTTGTTACTGGGATGCAATTGGACCTATGTTATGTTCGTCGTCGTATCATCTTTCTTTCGTACTCTTTGTTTTCCTCATGAAGGGAATATTGTGACGATCTACCAATTATCCTTTGCGTACTCTAGTCCTAATTCATCTATTGGACCGTCGATCCCTATGATCGACAATTCTCAGACGGAAATTGAGAATATCAGTGTCAGAATGTATTCTTCCCTCATGGGTACTTTCGAATTCATGACACCGATTCACCATGTTTACGCCATGTTCAGTAGGCCTGTTTTGACTGGGAGGTCCATTCCTTTCCGCACTTCCTATTTAGTGATATGTGGACCCATCCTTCCCCGACTTCATCTTGTGAAGGTCATTTGCATGCTAGAATGGCCATGCCACTATCAGCAGTGGAGATTCCATATCAAGTTGTTCTTGACTCTTCCGTCGATCCCGATCCTGTTACCTCGCCAACGGACGAGGAGGATCCCATTATTAGGCCCATGTGGGCCACTTCGTTGTTTTGTTCACATGATTTCCTCAATGAGACTTTTCCTTTGGATGAATCTATCATCGAATCCATGAATGGTTCCAACAAACCGTGGGATGATATGCATCACCTCTCTTATTTTCTCCCAGATCTTGAAAGAATTGAACAAGATGACTTTCGATCTTCTTTGAGTGAGATAGTCAATCACGCCATAGTTCCACTTGATACGCACAACATTTATGCTTAAGGAAACATGGTGAGTATTTCTCATACCATCACAATCGATATCTCTCGTACCCCTTGCAAGGTTGAAAACGTAAATATCAGTGTGGATTGTTCACCAGAGGAAATCCTGATCTACACTGAACTCTTCAAGGAATTCTGAGATGTATTCTCTTGGTCATACGAAGAGATGTTAGGAATCGACCCCCATATTTTCAAACATGATATTATAACTTATCTGGATGCTAAACATGTTCTGCAACGTCTTAGAGTTGCAAATCCCTGGAAGGCCCCTGCTATTAAGGTAGAGGTGGAGAAGCTACTTAATGTTGGCTTCATCTACCTGGTTCCCTTGACTGAATGGGTATCCAACCCCGTTCCTGTGAATAAGAAGCAAGGAACTATCCATGTATGTATGGAATTTTGTGACCTGAACAAGGCTTGTCCTAAAGAGAACTTCCCCACACCTTTCATCGATCATATTCTCGATGAGTGTGTGAGAAGCAAAGTATTTTATTTTATGGATGGATTTTCAGGGTATAACCAAATTCAAATCAAACCTGAGGATCAACATAAGATGACATTTATTTGTCCCTAGGGTACTTTTTCATACCGTAAAATGCCTTTCAGCATTAAAAATGGCAGAGAAACCTCCCAACATGCCATGAATTTCATTTTTCATAATCTTAAGCACATAATTGAAGCTTACCTTGATGATCTTGCTACTCACTCTCGCAAGAGAGAGGATCATGCTATGCACCTTCAACTTGTTTTTGAAATATTTTGTTAATATAGAATCCAGTTAAACCCTCATAAGTGCATATTTTGCGTTAAGTCTGGTCGTCTTTTGGGTTTTCTAGTTTTCGAGACCGGGATCATGGTAGATCCACTAAAGGTTGAGGCAATACTTCAATTTCCTCCCCCGCACACGATTAGACAACTTCAGGGTTTACAGGGGAAAGACAATGTTCTTCGTCAGTTTATAGTGAATTATGCCAATATCACTAAGGGTTTCATGTGTATTTTGAAGACATACACACCTTTTATCTGGGATGAGTGAGCCAGGAGTCCTTTGATGCTTTGAGGAAAGCCTTGGTATCGGTGCCTCTGCTGAAGTCTCCTGACTATAGTAGGGTTACTTTCTTTATATTGTCGTGTCTGAGGAGACGATTGGTATGGTTCTGGTTCAGGAGGATGATGAGCTCCACGAGCATGTCATCTACTATCTTAGTGGAAATTTAGTTGGTCCTTAGCTTAATTATTCTCACGTTGAAAAGCTAGCTTTGGTTGTTGTTCACGTAGTCCAGCGTTCGCGTCATTATATATTTCTTTGCAAGGCTACTGTGGTTTTCGATGTCAATGCATTTCAATACTTCCTTACTAGGCGTATCATAGGGGGGAAATATAATAAATGGATTGTCATTTTACAAGAGTTTGATCTCGATTTCACTTCTGCGAAATCTAAGAAATCACTAGTCTTCGCGGAGTTAATATCTGATTTTCCACGATTAGATGAGGAAATTATCCATGTTGATTAGTTTGCGGATGAACACATTTTTCTTGTCTCATCGTCTGGCCCCTGGTATGGAGACATTGTTCTCTATCTTCAAACCTTTAATTTTCCTCATCATCTCTCGTGAGATGACCGACGACGTATAAGATACCAAGCTAAGAAATAAACTATCATCGGTGACACTTTGTATCGCCGAGGAATAGATAATATATTGCATCATTGTTTAACTCATGAAGAGGCTAAGTCAGTCCTAAATGATTGCCACAGTGGGGCTTGTGGTGGTCACCTATCTAGGCTTGCGAAAACCCAAAATTTTTTGTGAGATGGTTATTTTTGGCCTACTATCTTTAAAGATTGTATTGAAGTGGCTAAGAAGTATCGCCCCTGCCAGGTGTTCACTCAGAAAATGCGCTCGCATCCAACCCCTCTTTACCCAGTCATTATAATCGGTCCCTTCACCAAGTGGGGGGTGGGCTTCGTCGATTTCAACCCAACTTCGGCTGGGGGGCATCAACACATTATCGTGGTTGTCAACTACTTTACTAAGTGGGCCAAGGCCATGCCTAAATTTAAATCTGATGGGAAGACTGTAGCCTTCTTCATATTCAATCAAATTATCACCCGGTTCGGTATCCCAAGTGATATTGTCACTCATCATGGCAGTCACTTTCAGAATGAAAGGATGGAAGAACTAGCATCTAATATGGGGTTTAGACATGTTCATTCTTCTCCTTATTACCCCCAATAAAATGGACAAGTAGAGGCCGTCAACAAGTCTCTCAAGACCATTTTGAAAAAAACTATCAGTCAGAGTATGTCTAACTGGCACATCATGCTATATCCCTCACTCTGGGCATATTGAACCTTGGTTAATACTGCCACTGGATTTTCCCCTTTCCAGTTAGTACATGGTATGGAGTCGATATTACCTATTGAATGCAAAATCCCTTCTCTTAAGTTGGCAGTCGCACTCCTACATGACACTTTCGATATCAAGCGACGTTGTTGGCCCTCGACCAAGTTTTGAGGAATCCTTGGTCGTGTTTGACCATTTTTGGGACTTTGACAGGATGGTCGAAGACAAAGCACCCAGGCGAAGCAGAGATCGTGGGATATCACCCGTTTTATGGGCTTTTTGGGGTTTTAGGGTTTAAGTAATGGGTATGGGATGTCATCCCATGGGTTTACCCATGATTAGGACTTTTTGTAATGTATAAATAAGTATCTAGGCGATGTAAGTAAGGTAGTAGTAATTGGCTTAGAGAGGTCATTGGCTTAGTGCATGACTGGAGTATGTTAAGACTTGTAGAGCTAAGTGCAAGTGATTTTAAGAGGCTTTGTGCACATACTGTGTAAGGCTTTGTGCCCTCACCTAATTCAGGGAAGGAGGATCTGGAGAGGTGTGCACAGATCTCCTGTCCCTTGTAGAGTTGGCTCTGTGGCTTGGTGCATGTAGGAAGATTGAAAGGGACTAATAAATAAGAAGAAGATTTGGTGGACATATCCCCACATTGGGGTGAACCATGTATATCTTGTGTTGTTGTGCTTTGTGCAATGTTGTTCATATTGTTTATGTATTTATTTTCTTAGTATTGATGCATGATAGGTAGATCCATTGATGCTTAGTGCTTTATATATGAATAAATTCTAGATCTACTCTGATGCTATGTGCTAAATGATTAGATGTGCTTAAATATTGATTACTACTGCAATGATCTGTAATAAGGGTTAATATACGATGTGAATAAGAATCATAACTTAATACATATTTTTGGCTAAGTTCTCTTTTAAGTGTTGTAATCACAGATTTGTGTCCCGGCTAGGTTGTAGACACTTGATTCTTGTAACCCCCCTGCCTCTACCTCAGTTGAGACTTCATCTACTTCGCAGGTGTTGCTGAAAGGGCTGGTAGTTAGGGTTTTGTTGGTGCGTTGTTGAAGCATTTAACCCTGGGTCTACCCCTGTGTGCCAATAGAYGCCTTGTAAACCTAGAGAGTCTTGACGAGCAGYGTCGAGATGCCTTTATGGCTATCAAGGAAAACAAAAAATGTGTCAAGGTCCAGTATGATAAGTCTGTTTGTCCTCAGTTGTATGTTGAGGGTGACTTGGTCCTATTGTATGATCAAGMCAAAGAACAACTGGGSGAAGGCAAGTTTAAACCCATGTGGCACTGTCCTTATATMGTGCGACATGTTCTAGGAAAAGGAGCCTACGAGTTAGAGGATTATGAAGGGAATATGTTGGTCGACCCCATAAATGGGCTCTACTTGAAAATATATTATTCTTGAGCCCCAAGCTCRGGAGGAACTCTTTGTATACTAATTGTTAGCGATATTTGTTGTAAGGGAGGGGGGTAGATTGCAAAGAGTGGGTCGAAAACCCACTTGTCCTAMGTTTTGGGTGATAATGCGCCCGCGGTAAGCAATGYRCAAGATCTAGCAGTCACGATTYGTGYGCCCAGATCAACGAYGCGTATTGAATTCCGAACCCCCCCTACCATTCTACCTTTAAGYAAGGGGGGGGGGGGTCCGGAATCGCGGGCGCAACTCTCCAACGGTCCAGATTAGTGCGCCCGRATCAACGGCGATGAAGACCATTCYGAACCCCCCCTGCCTTTCTACCTTTAAGTGGAGGGGGGGGTMCGGAATCAAGCAAGTAGCTTTCGACGGCTGAGATTACAACGCCCAGATCAACGGCACTTGAACAACCCCATCCTTCTCAGCCACTCTGGGTTTAACTGGCGTGGGCCCTTCCCTCATCATGTCATCCTCCTTTCCACCTTTCTCTTGCTGCCACGTGTCACCCATCCTCCTCCACTCTCTCGTCCAGGTGGCCCTTTTCCCGTCTCATCATCCACTCGCCACCTGCCACATATCCCTTTCCCTCCACATCAGCCTCTCACCAAAAAGCGAGTTTATTACCCCTCGTCTTCCCCCCTTTCCACCTGATGTCTTCCACCATGAACCGTCCTCTGTCACCTTTCCCACACCTCGCCACTTCTTCCACGACCTCATAATCTGACGCCATCACTCCTATCATGCGCCACATTCTCTGCGCTAGCTTCCAGGTCCATCCATCAAACCATTCATTTATTCCAGGTGGCGGCGCAAAAGGCCTTCCACCTCCCAAAGATGCCAAGCTGGCCAGGTCGTCCTCAATCCCCATGAAGCAGTTATTGAAGCAGTTGGTGGTGGTTAGACATCGTCTCCGCCATAATGGGGGAGCACAACCATGAATTTAAGGCACGTCGATTCGCCGTTGGAACTGTCAAAGAGCCAGATTGCATCTGACATAAGTTGCACGATCTTTCATAGGTTGACTGTCAGAAGCCATGCACACGCAAATCTTTCAATGCCATGTCTCGGTTCCGCTGCTGTTGTTATTTTGAGTATATGAAGGCGTTTTCGCCATTTTTGTATCTATCGATGGTAGAGCTAAGCTCTCGACTGTAAAGTTTCAGTAAATATCCTAGCTTTCTGGGTTATGTATCAGTGTTTGAGACTTCTTGGTTTATGATAGACAGTTTTTCTTTTCCATCTATGTTTCATCTCTGACTGGAGAGTTCATGATCGAATGCTTCGCATGGATTAACACAACTCTGTTACGATAAATGATTTATTGTTGCATTGTTGTTTTCTCTGGTTTCCCGCATTTGGAAGTAAGAAGATCTTGTTTTCAGATGCCTGCTCTCACAGTCTGTTAGTAGCTTGATGCCTACAACATACCCTTGCACCCTTCTTATGAAGTCTTCCCCCTACTCACCCTTTATTGCAACTTACTGTTTGAAGTTTATCAAGACCTCACTCGTTCATGCATGCCTGGCCTAATTTCTGAGTTGAGACGACTGTTCCGAGTTTTCTTCCATTTGATCACCCCTTTCAAACAAATCGTGAAATTAAACTGATGGGTGTCAGGCTCTTCTCCTGCAAGCAATCCAGGAGTGACCTCTGGCTCCAACATTTCTGGCGCCGTTGTCGGGGACGAAGTTGAATATTTTCCCCGGGATTGAACGACAAAGATCAGCTGATTCTGAAGGTGCATCAGATATCAGAACTTGAAGATTGCTACTGTGCACCTGGCGACTCCACTGTGACGACTCCGCTGGGAAGAACCTTCTCCATCAACTGTGGCTTCGAGAGGCAGACACAGGAGGTCTAATCCACACTTGCCTTTAGCTACACCAGAGGCTGACGCGAAAGCAGTGCGCAGAAAGGGAAAGAGCTCTGCAAAAGAAGTTTCCATCGCTGAAAAAGGTAATACACCGTCCCCTTCTGTGAGAACTCCATTTTCAGATTCTTAGTTTCCTAGTCATCCTTCCTCTGAGGTTTCCCGTTTTCTAAATTTCGGGAGTGTTCCTGCTGAGTTTTCTCCTCCTGGTCTGGTATCAGAAGGAGAGATCCTTGTCACTCCCCCCTCCCTAGAGGTCGTGCCCCCTCACAGACCTCAAGCTTTTGAAGGTTTCACCACCCCTCCTTTTGTTGTTACTACTGCACAGAGAGAAGCATCTGCACACTCAGGTCCCTTAGCTCTCTCTCTCTGTTTTCTCCGTTGTCTCCTCCAAGAACCTCTGTTCCGACATCTCTCGTCCGTACTCCTTCTCCTCTGAGCTCTCCTTTACCCAATATCCCTATGGATGGTGCTAATCCTCCTCCAAACAGAATGGACGCCATAGTCACTGCTAGATACGCCCCTTTAATCCTACCACATCCTATGAATCCTCTCCCTGCTAGAGACTACCTGAAGTACATGCCCAAGTTCAGTGGGGAGGGAGACATAACTGTTGAGGAGCACTTGGCTTCTTTTTACAGTTATGCAGACAACTTAAACATTGAAAATGAAGATGTCTGGATGAGAGTCTTTGTCCAGAGCCTGGAGGGTGAGGTTAGGAAATGGTTTAGAGGACTAGCCCCCGGATCTATCGCTGGGATTGAGGCTCTGGATAGTGTTTTCCTGAGACAATGGGGAGATAGGAAAGATTATATGTATTACATGACAAAGTTTGGGTCTCTGAAGAATATGGAAGGAGAGTCTGTCTCAGACTTCTCCAAAATATTTAATAAAATGTACAACAAGATTCCTGCAGAGATTAAACCCTCAGAGGCCTCTGCTAAAATTTCCTATGCTGGCGCATTTGATCCTGATTTCTGTCTCATGTTAAGAGAAAGAAGAGCCACCTCTTTAGATCATATGCAAGATGCAACTATAGAAGTGGAATCCAACATATTGGCAGCTGACAGACTGAGAAACCAGGCTAACACAGACAGAAGAAAGGAAAATTCGGAAGCCTCAACTTCCGGCCCATCACTGCCTCACCCTCAAGTAGATGAGCTGACCCGAGTTATGAACCTCCTCAAAGAAGAGGTGGAAATATTAAAGGTGGAAAGGAAACAAATGTATAAGGGCCCTCAGACCACCGAGAACAGAGGAGGTTTCAGAAGACCAAATAATTTTTCTCCTCACAGAGAGAAGGAGAGAGACAGGGACGACCAAATAATTCAGGCTCCCTTCCAGAACAATTTTGTGGCTGATGAACAGGAAGGGGAAACAGATGAGACTGAGCCTAAAATCCACTCTTTAGAAGTCTCTCCTCCTTTTCCTCATCTTACTCGGTCAGCCTATGAAGAGTCTCTCATGGATAGTCATCTGAATGAATTGAGCAAGGGAGACAAAGCTAGCGGCGGTCGAGGCAGATATAACCTGAGGTCTGACAAAAGGATAGCAACACCTAATGTTCCAGAGAAATCCACCAGAACAGAGAGACCTTCTAATGAAGTAGCAGACACTCAAAGAGGTAAGAAGGCCCAACCCCTCTCTCCCATTTTCCAAAATCATGTTCTTGAAATTAAAGAAATTCTGAAGCCTATGTCTGCTTTCAATTTCGAACATGAGATCCAAAAGATCAGAATTCCTGTGCCACTCACGGAGTTAATTAAACATGGGGAATTCAAAAAGCGCTTCTCTGAGCTGTTAAAGTCCGAAGCCTCATACCCTCTCACAGACTCCATAAACCTCCAAGATGAAAGGCCTGCAGTTGTCCTAGGTCCCATGGTAGAAGACAGAGATGATTCATCCCCTTCCTTCTACACATCCCTGAACATACATGACAAAGTGCTTCATAATTTCCTTATGGATTCAGGGGCCTCCCACAACCTCATGCCCAAAACTGTTATGGAAGAATTGGGACTGGAAGTCACCCGAGTCTATCATGACCTCTATTCTTTTGACTCTAGGAGGGTGCAGTGTTTGGGAGTCATTAAGGACCTGGTAGTTTCCCTGTTTCAGCTTCCCATGAAGAGTATGGTCATGGATATTGTGGTAGTTGATGTTCCCCCCAAGTTTGGCATGTTGTTGTCAAGATATTGGATAAAGAGACTAGGAGGAACCTTGCAGATGAATCTCACATATGCCACCATTCTAGTCTTTGGAGGGGAACATAGGCGACTGTACAGAGAAGCCCAGCTGGCCTACATAATCAGTGATGAATCCAACCCTACCAATCATCCCATCTATGCCTTGGACACTGATTTAGGCTCCAGTTTACTACAGCTCACCCACACCCCTGAGGCTCCTTTACAGATCAGAAAGTAGCCCATTCTTAATCGAGAGACATCCCCCCCAACCACCTCTGTTTGGAATATGTTCTTTGATGGAGCTTCCTCCAGTATGGGTGCAGGTGTCGAGGTGGTATTCATATCCCCCTCCCAGGAGACCATATCTCTATCACACAAGATGGAATTTGAAGTCACCAACAATGTGGCAGAGTATGAAGCTCTGGTTCTAGGACTAAGGGCTGCGCAGCAGATGGAAATAAGGGAGATAGTTGTGTTTGGGGACACGGAACTGATTGTCCAACAGGTCAAAAATGTTTATCAGGCTAACAATCCTCGACTCAAGAATTACAGGAACGAGGTATGGGACCTGGTTGATAATTTCTTCCTGGATTTTAACATTTCCTACATTCCAAGGGGAGAAAATATTCTAGCCGACTATTTAGCCTTCACAGCTAGTGTGCTAAAAGTTTCTGCACTGCCCCCTATCGGGTCCGACGTCGAAATAAAGTATAGGCCCTCTGTACCAGACAATGTCAAGCACTGGAAGGTATTTGAGGATGATCAAGAGATCGAAAAGTTTCTTCAATCCATTGATAACTTTTCTGCATTGCACATAGATGAGGATCCCGACATTGAAGGAAAACCTGACTATTACCCTGGGGAGTTTTTGAATAAAACTGTTGATCACCAGATCATTCAGCTACCAAGCAACCACATTCTGAAAGGTCTAATCCCATTAGAAATATTGTTCGACGGGAATGATGTGGAAGTGAAGGGTAAGGTTTCAGGTGATGATGATAACACAGCTGAATGCAACATAGGCACACCTGAGGAGCCTAAATTAGTCAAGCTATCAAAAAATTTGACTGAGGAGCAGAGAGCCAGATATACTAAGTTGCTGAAGAAGTTTGTTGATGTGTTTTCATGGACCTACGAAGACCTCAAAACATATGACACATCAGTCATTGAGCACAAGATCCTACTAAAAGAAGAGGCTAAGCCATTCAAGCAGAAGTTGAGACAAATAAATCCCATATTGCTACCTGTCATGGAAAAAGAGGTAAAAAAGTTGTTGGGTGCCCAAATCATTGTCCCCTTGAGATATTCTGAATGGATAGCCAATTTGGTTCCTGTGAGAAATAAAAGTGGGGAAATCAGACTCTGCGTCGATTTCAGGAACCTGAACAGAAGTTCGAGGAAGGACAATTACCCCCTGCCCAACATGGAACACATATTACAGAGGGTAACCGGTTCATCTAGAATATCCATGATTGATGGCTTCTCTGGATACAATCAAATATCAGTCATGCCTGAGGACAGAGAAAAAACAACCTTCACCACTCCTTGGGGCACATTCATGTATGCCAATATGCCTTTCGGACTGATGAACGCAGGAGCAACATTTTAGCGGGCCATGGACATAGCCTTCATTGGGGAGAAGGATCAGTTTGCGGTGATATACCTGGATGACATCACAGTCTTCTCCAATACTGATAAAGAGCACTGCTGCCACTTAAAAAGAGTTTTCCTGAAGTGTCGGAGGTATGGCCTATCTTTAAACCCCAAGAAATCATTGTTTTCCATGAAGGAGGGAAAGTTGTTGGGTCACATTGTGTCAGCAGAAGGAGTAAAGATTGACCCAAGCAGGGTGGAAGCGATTCAAGCCTTGTCACTTCCCAGATCTAAGAAGGAAGTTCAGGCATTTTTGGGGAAGGTTAACTTCCCGAGGAGATTCGTTTCGAATTTTGCTAAGCTGGTGAAACACATCACGACCATGCTCAGGAAGGGCCATGAAATAAAGTGGACTGCCGAATCCAGGGAATCTTTCACGCAAATAAAGAAAGCGCTGACTGAGGCACCTGTGCTAATCAGTCCCGATTATTTCAAATATTTTCTGATATTTTCTTTTGCTTCTTTTGATATAGTAGCAGCAGTCTTACTGCAGAAAAATGATCAAGGACAAGAGCAGCCTATTGCCTTCTTTAGCAAGGCACTGAGAGATGCAGATATCTGATATGAGATCATGGAGAAGCAAGCCTATGCCCTGGTGAAAGCCCTCAAGGATTTCAGAGTCTATGTCTTGCATTCAAAAATCACTGCATATGTCCCTTCAGCCTCTGTGAAGGACATTCTTATACAGCCTGACATAGACGGGAGAAGGGGTAAATGGATCGCCAAGATCCTGGAGTTTGACCTAGAGATTAAGCCCACCAAGTTGATAAAGGGGCAAGGTTTGGCCAGATTGTTGGCTGAATCCAATTTCAAGACTCTGGGGATTAACTTCATCAACGATCAAGTTGAGTCATCCAGCAGGAATTCTCAGATCATTATACCCCTAGCATCATGTCCCTGGTACAGGGATATCTTGTATTTTCTGCAAGAATTAAATCCCCCTGACGGATTGGGAAAGAGTAGGGCCAGAGCTCTAAAGCTTAAAGAGGTCAAATATTGTCTCATTGACCGAGCATTATACTGGAGAGACCCTCTGGGAATACTGTTAAGATGCCTAGACCTGCTGCAAGCCCAGAAGGTGATGTTTGATTTTCACAGCAGTCTCTGTGGGGGTCATCATTTTTGGTAGACCACAGCTCACAAAATCCTTCGGGCTGGGTATTACTGGCCTACTTTGTTTACTGATGTCTGCAGAGAAGTCAGGGCTTGCATCAAATGCCAGAAGTTCTCGGGTAAGCAACAACTCAAATCCCTGCCATTAAAGCCTGTGGTAGTTTCGACACCTTTTCAGCAGTGGGGATTGGATTTCATCGGAGAGATTCATCCCCCCTCAAGTGGCCAGCACAGATGGATCCTCACTGCAACTGATTATTTCACCAAGTGGATAGAGGTTGTCCCCACTAGGAGCACTTCTCACAAAGTAATCATCAGCCTCTTAGAAGACATCTAAGCCAGATTTGGCTGCCCGAACAGGATTGTCACTGACAATGCCTCCCCCTTCAGGTCTGAGCCTCTGATCAAATTTTGTGAACAATTTGGGATTTCATTGGTTCACTCTACTCCATACTATCCTCAAGGAAACGGACTGGCAGAGTCCTCCAATAAAATCCTGATCAAGCTTATCAAAAATCTACTGGAGGACAATCAGAGGGCCTGGGACTCAAAGCTCAAATTTTCTCTCTGGGCCGATCGAGTGACAACCAAGAAATCCCTGGGTCTCTCACCTTTCATCTGGTTTATGGGATAGAAGTCGTTTTCCCCACTCAACTTGCCTTACCTGTGGAAAATTTCCTCCAAGTCCTTGAAGGAGAACCTAATCATGTACTCATAAGAATTCATCAGATGGTGGAAGTGCAGCAGATCAGAGAACAGGTCATGGATAGAGCCTACAATCATCAGCAGAAGATCAAACAGGCTTTTGATAGAAAGAGCAAAAGGAAAGTATTCGAGCAAGGTGATCTGGTTCTCAAATGGGATGCACCCAGGCAGGAAAAGGGCAAACACAGTAAATTTTATGCCCTCTGGATCAGGCCTTACAAGATCCTTGAAGTATTTCAAAACAACACTTACAGGTTGCAGGATCTAGAAGGCAACGAAGTTTTTAGCAGCCCAGTAAATGGGCATTTCTTAAAAAAATGTTTTCTGTGAGCCACAGTTGGCTCTTTTTGTTTTTTTTTGTAAATATTGTTTCTGTCTTTGTTTTTCGGACTAATAAATGACTCCATAGCCCAACCACAAAGGCACTAAATCTACAAAAGAGTTCTTAGAGCATCATAGGGACGACTCTATCCCCCATGGAGCCAAATGTTAGTGATATTTGTTGTAAGGGGGGGGTAGATTGCAAAGAGTGGGTCAAAAACCCACTTGTCCTAAGTTTTGGGTGATAATGCGCCCACGACAAGCAATGTGCAAGATCTAGCGGTCACGATTCGTGCGCCCGGATCAATGGCGCGTATTGAATTCCGGACCCCCCCTACCATTCTACCTTTAAGCAGGGGGGGGGTCCGGAATCGCGGGCGCAACTCTCCAACGGTCCAGATTAGCGTGCCCAGATCAACAACGATGAAGACCATTCCGGACCCCCCCTGCCTTTCTACCTTTAAGCGGAGGGGGGGGGGTCCGGAATAAAGCAAGCATCTTTTGATGACTGATATTACAGCGCCCGGATCAACGGCACTCGAACAACCCCATCCTTCTCAGCCGCTCTGGGTTTAACTGGTGTGGGCCCTTCCCTCATCATGTCATCCTCCTTTCCACCTTTCTCTTGCTGCCACGTGTCACCCATCCTCCTCCACTCTCTCGTCCAGGTGGCCCTTTTCCCATCTCATCATCCACTCGCCACCTGCCACATATCCCTTTCCCTCCACATCAGCCTCTCACCAAAAAGAGAGTTTATTACCCCTCGTCTTCCCCCCTTTCCACCTGATGTCTTCCGCCATGAACCGTCCTCTGTCACATTTCCCACACCTCACCACTTCTTCCATGACCTCATAATCCGACGCCATCACTCCTATCATGCGCCACATTCTCTGCGCTAGCTTCCAGGCCCATCCATCAAACCATTCATTTATTCCAGGTGGCGACGCAAAAGGCCTTCCATGTCCCAAAGATGCCAAGCTAGCCAGGTCGTCCTCAATCCCCATGAAGCAGTTATTGAAGCGGTTGGTGGTGGTTAGACATCGTCTCTGCCATAATGGGGGAGCACAGCCATGAATTTAAGGCACGTCGATTCGTCGTTGGAACTGTCAAAGAGCCAGATTGCGTCTGACATAAGTTGCACGATCTTTCAGAGGTTGACTGTCAGAAGCCATGCAGACGCAAATATTTCAATGCCATGTCTCGGTTCCGCTGCTGTTGTTATTTTGAGTATATGAAGGCGTTTTCGCCATTTTTGTATCTATCGATGGTAGAGCTAAGCTCCCGACTGTAAAGTTTCAGTAAATATCCTAGATTTCTGGGTTATGTATCAGTGTTTGAGACTTCTTGGTTTATGACAGACATTTTTTATTTTCCATCTATGTTTCATCTATGACTGGAGAGTTCATGATCGAATGCTTCGCATGGATTAACACAACTCTGTTACGATAAATGATTTATTGTTGCATTGTTGTTTTCTCTGGTTTCCTGCATTTGGAAGTAAGAAGATCTTGTTTTCAAATGCCTGCTCTCACAGTCTGTTAGAATCTTGATGCCTACAACATACCCTTGCACCCTTCTTATGAAGTCTTCCCCCTACTCACCCTTTATTGCAACTTACTGTTTGAAGTTTATCAAGACCTCACTCATTCATGCATGCCTGGCCTAGTTTCTAAGTTGAGACGACTGTTCTGATTTTGCTTCCATTTGATCACCCCTTTCAAACAAATCATGACATTAAACTGATGGGTGTCAGGCTCTACTCCTACAAGCAATCTAGGAGTGACCTCTGGCTCCAACACTAATGTAATTTAGTTTATATATTTTTTAACTTTCTTTCTGTCTTTATCTTGCTTATCGAGTTTTCCCTTGGTTGGCAGATGTCAACAGAGTCTTCGGTCTACCTAGGATTCGCAAACAGAGCCAGTCATCATACATGGAACTTGGCTTCCGCCACTTGGGTGGATTATTCACTCGAGGATCTACTGGTGTCTTCAGGGGGTGTATGCCTAGGACCATCCATGAACAATGTGGTCGAATATAGCATCGTTATATAACTTTTGTGTGATGCTATCTTACATGGTATTCTATCTTTAGAGTTTCACCTGGATTCCCAGTTAGTAGTCTGTCAGTTGAATGCCAGTTACCGTGTGCACGATCCTACTTTACTCCAACGATTCCTACAGGTACGTATTTTAGAACGATAGTTTGATTTTATTACATATTATCACATTCCTAAGAGTTCTAATCATGTATCCAATGCTTATGCTAATTTTGTTTTAGATTGGAATGTGTCACATAATTAAAGCAAAGAAAACCACATCATCAATGTACACATTGTAAAATATAAGTAAAGCCGAAGATCCCTTTATATATTTCAAAATAATATGGTGTTTATAGTACAAAATTGGGGATAATACCATCAATACACATATACATCTGGTACTACAATATCCCACGACATCTACACCTGTGGAATTTGATGTGTGTCATGGTAACAAACCATGGCATTTGCAAGATGCTGAAAGAGTCGTACCCATGCTCTGGGTACACCAACCTCCTATTGTTGCATGGATTTAGGTAGATCCTCTACCTGAACCATGGGAATCCTCTAAGTCAAACGAGACAGGTTTCCCTGCACGTTTTGTAGGACCCTCTCAGCTTCTCTTCCCATGGCCTCATCTCCCTAGTTCCTCCATCGATGTCGAGGAAACCCTTCTGGTCATCGCAGACCCATGTCTGCATTACACAAGTGTCTAGTTAATACTTAAGCACAATCCAAAAATATTTTTGTTCTATTATACAAAAATAAAAATAAAATTAAATATTTAAAAACATTTGACATACCTATGTCTCTATAGGCGATCCCTAGTGGGAGTGGCATGTTAAGATCTCCTCGGAAGTCTATCCCTGCATAGGGATAGTCATCTAGGGAAATGACTCGTCGCTGCCACTAGTAAAATAAATCCTCGTTGTAGGGTGTCAACACCCTACCTCCCCCCTGCCACCCCATTACCTCAGTCCATCATGCCATGGCTGGATCGCGAGGTCCTATAGGAATAATCTCAACTCTAGGTCCTAGACCTGAAACCCGCTTGAAAAAGAAATTGCATAAGATAGAAACAAACCCAAAATTTATCTTACTCCCCTGTTTTCACTCTGTCAACTAGCTCTTCATATTTTCCAGTAGTGAGGTACACCATTCATATACTATGGGTCTCATACACTGCATTGCATAGAACATGAGAAACCTCTATGCCTGGTGCAACGAGTTTGAACTTGTGATCCTGGTCAATAAAAGCACAATAATCTTCAGACTAAGATTGTTTATCGCCCGAATAAGGAGTTGACTCCCTACCTTAGGATTCCTTGCTACACAGTGGGCATCGATGTACTCCTCTATTTTCATTCTGCTCCCTTCTCCCCATGATTCGAGGTTTACAACCTCTCCCCAATGTGATAAACCAGTCAAAAAGTAGATATCTTCTACTTCAATCCTCAATGGTTGTCCATTGAGGATGAAGCTTTCACTCTTAGGGTCCCAGTAACCCACAAGCATCTCGAGCAACCTCACTTGGGCCCTCATTCCTTTGAGTGACCAAAATTTATATAAGCCACATCTCTTTAATTCTATTTGGGCCCCAAGATCTCGATCCATAGCCACATCAACCTCCTCGTGCTCTCTTTCTCTCCATTCAAAAACCATCCTGCCAAAGGAAAATCACAATTTGAGTTAGCATCCTTAAAATTCATTGATTGCATGCATGTACACGAGCTACCTTACTTACAGTCGCATATAGGGCTGGCTATATGTTCCCTGTAGTTTTCATAGGTGTGTATAGCTCATCGTATATGCGACCCAATAGAAGACAGCCCACGTACTCCAATTTTCATATTTTACACCCTCAATTGCTAAACATTTGGAGCCTAATTTGAAAATTTAATCCACTGGAAATGAAGAGGAAGAGAATAAAGTTTAACTAGTCTGGATGGTTTGTGATTTCATTTCCTGATGCTCCCACAATCGTCATTTGAATCTCGGAGGTATTTTGGTCCAATTTGCACTATTTGGGTAAAACATCAAAATGGTATAGTAATTTTTGGTTTTGTTACTATTTATAAACTATTTTTACCCACTTTCTATAGTTTTGAGCCATTTTTTCACCTAATGGACTAATACAAGGGTGGATTGAGTTGGTTTTTGTAGCTTTTACCAGGGATTCTTGCAGATTTCAACATTATGTTGGTCATTCGTCACCATGGGCAGGTATTTTCACTACCCAACATATAGGATAGGTATCCATTCCATGTGCATTTTTTCATTGTCCTATAAATGTCATATTTTATGCCTTAGGTACGAACCCATTTATTGTGACACAAAACTTTCCATCTGCTATAAGTAGTGTCGTTAGCAAGTGGTAGAGACTTACCAAACATGGGTGCCCTAATTAGATCCCCTACTTCACTTGGTGCCCATGCAGAGATTGTTTCCATAGGGTCGGGAGTCCCTCATAGCTAGTACATGACTTTATGTTGAGCCTCATTTCTCACTCATAAACATGATGCCTTATACCCTGAGGACTCCCAAACGAGTTTAATTTAATCTCTTTTCCAACTTGTCTTTAAAAAGTGAAAAGATTTTCAAGTGATTTGTCCCTTTCACACTCGTTAAATTGGACTTGAAAGGTCATGAGTCTTAGTTAAGCTCTTTTCCAACTCATTTTCATCGAAAAGATTGTCAAGTGAACTTGTCTCTTTCACACTCGTAAATTGGATTTGAAAATGTGTCTATTTGGCACAATTTTATCCCTTTTTCACACCAAGTAGAATAAAATACATAAAAAGGACATCTTTTGGTGTTAAGTTCTGATTGCATCTCATTCCCTTGCTTCCAGTATTGAGCCTTTAGTCGGTTCTCTCTTTGCGTTATAAACTGTTTGCCTCAGCAATTTTTTGCATCCTCAACCAAGTAGAACATTTTTTTATCCTTCGGAATTTGATACCCTATACATAGGAGGGAACATTCCCCTGAGTGTCCATCTCCTGCATGCATCTCCTTACATTGAGCATGGGTATGTTCCACTGCTAAAACTAGTTTTGATTACTTGCGACACTTGTTTCCTCCTTTGTATCATAGCATTCATTTGTCTATGAAAAAACAAAAAAATATGGGTGGGAAGGGAGTATTATCTTATATTGGCAGCAATCGTGTCACCTTTGAATAGAGCACAAAGTTATTGAGTCCATTCATCATCATAATTTTTGGATTAGCATGGCCTTAGGAAGCTGAGCTTGTTACAGAGTCTTCTCTACCAACTGGTTACTCTTCTAATCTCTATTGAGAATTTCATTGATGCCTCCTGCATCTCATGGTTTCATCATTGGGTCTATGCTATCAGAGTCCTCCATGTCTCATTCTCTTATTCAAAGGAAGTCTATCAACTAGTGTCGACCACTCCTCAGAACTCTTAACTTTGCATGACGACCATACCCTCATTTTGTCTCAGAATCACATGATACTATAGTCCTATCATTCACCCTAGACCTACTTTCATCATTGGTAGGTAACCTTGAACCCAATAGTCAACACTTCATTATTGGTCATTGACTGGGTGGTTTCCCTTGTGTTCGATGACAAGACATCTATTCACACATTGGGATTCATGCAGTGTCTTGGATTCCATTAGCCTTATTGGTGGTTTCCTCACCTTTGTCAGCAGTTTTCATCATTAGTTGTTATTCAGAGGGTCTTTTTTGTGTACCTTTTTCACTTGGCACACACGAAAGACACACAGGGTCCTTGGTTCGTGAACATGTTCTTCGCCCGATTTCCACCAAATCATGAAGCTCCTTCTTTGTACCTCATGTTGACTGATGACAGATGCCTAAATACTCTCCTTTTAGTGGGTCTCCTTCCATCAACTTCATCCCATTTATCCTAGAAATGGTACCTAGAGTCTTATGAGTACCTTGAGGCTTGCAGTCATCAATGGGAGTCTCTCTCACCATCGACAGTTGGGAATACATCAATGTCTCTTGATCGATGGATTATTTAGGTGTTCGACACCGGATCCTTTATTCACACTTGTAAGAATGTACTCGGTGCCTTGATACCTACTTTCA
Organism: Picea engelmannii; assembly: GCA_009831015.1. Classification (NCBI taxonomy): domain Eukaryota; kingdom Viridiplantae; phylum Streptophyta; class Pinopsida; order Pinales; family Pinaceae; genus Picea; species Picea engelmannii. Next base: position 1,010,324 of record ML787157.1, read on the forward strand.
TTATCGATAGGTTGTCTCACGTTTGTTAATGGTATACCTCAATGATCGGTAATAAAATGATGTCTCATTATGTTCGACCTCAACTCCTTTATTCACATGATGTAGACTTGCACCCTTGGCAGATTGTGTAGAAGACTTGAAGACATTACTATATGGCCGCAACTTTCCTGACTTGTTGCAAGTATATAGCTTTGGGTCAAAGTGCTCAATGGTGGAAATCATCGAACATCTGGACGAGGTAGGCCTCTTTATTATCTTGCTTGCATATTGGTTTATATAGAATTTTGTTGGGATAGAGTTGATTTATGCAGTCATTTCCATCTATTGTGGTTTACCCTAGCCATAGAGAGTTTTTCTCTTGTAACACCAGTCTAGTCATGCATTCAACCTTTCTTTTCTCTCCTCCCTCATGTTCATCTTCCTTTCTTGTCCATTTGTTTCCTTGGCTATTTTGTTTCTCAGGCAGTTGAGGAGATGAAATATCATGGCAATTCGTTGTCAATTGTATTCCCAATTTAACATTCGTTCTTCCTTTGTCACAAGTGATTTCCACTTTGCTTTTCATCTTCTTGAGACATGTGGACAGTTTCTTGAAGTGATAGCATAGGAGTCACAACACTTACACAGAGTAATAGAAAATAAGTAACAACATAAGACTAACATCATAAGACTAACAACATAATAGTAACATCAAGGTCCTTATTCCTCTGACAATCTACTTGCATAGAAATAAAATAAAATAAATGTTTTTTTTTCTGGTGATGTGGATTGCCCAAGGCCAAGGATGCTCCTGCATCAGAAACCCTTGGTAAGAAAACTCATGAGCTTCCAGATCATGTGGTAACTGATTCATAGGTTAAATAACTTCACTGGTGTACTAGCTCCTACTCAGACACCCATGATGCATATTCTAATATCTGATTTTTCCATTTAATTAAATATTCCAAATATTTCTTTCAGTGGGTTTCTTTACCAACCCTTTTGTCCAAAAGTTCTTCCATTTCTTCCACTAGTTTTATTGGTAGTTGTTAAGCCCTAATATTGGTTCATTACCCCTTAATTGGGGCATATTATATTAGTAATGTTATTTTATTTATGTCGGCTTTAGGCCATTATTTGTAATTATACCTCCTAGTCTCCTATATATACCAAGGAGACATTTTCATTTTGAATCATCTTGTACTTGAACATTTAAGTGGGGTAAAAGGAGGTTGCCCCCTCGAAGAGGATTATTATCTGAAATTATCTCTCTTTCAAGGCATTGAGTACTTTTTCTGAGGATTTTCTATGCCATATTGATATTTGGTTCTTAACATATGGTATCAGAGCTCAAGGTCTTGGGGTTTCGCTGCTACATCTGAGACACCTTGGAATTTTCACTATAACTTTTTTTCTACAATGTTTCAGAAGGAACGTAATGGAGGATATTTAGTAGATGGATCAAGGTATGTTGGGTTCAAAATTCAGCTCCCGAGGCCTTATACTTTCAAAGATACAACCTGTAGAAGATAGGGTTCTGGAATCGTCCTGAACTGAGTTATTGCCGCATTTTTTCTATAAAAACTTTTTTGTAACGTTTCAGACCGTGAAATCTAGAGGATATTTACAAAAATTAGTAAGGTATCCGTGGTAAAATTTTCAGCTTTTGGGTCATCTTAAATGTTTAGATACACCCTGTGTAAGATAGGGTATCTGACTAGTCCTATTAACTAGTCTCAAGAAGGTGTTTCAGGTAAAACAATCATAACTTCTTCCTAGAGTATCCAAATTGCATTGGACTGGTTTCATTGGATCATGGACAGTCTTTAGTATTTCTGGTGCGAGTTTCAGAATTTTATATCAATTATTTTGTCTGGGGAATGCTATACAAGTGAGATCTCCTGGAAAGGACAAAAATCGGCAAGTTGTGGAGAAGTTACCATAAATTCCACTTAGCACATCCAATTTTGATCAGACCTGTGGCATTGTAGAGAAGAAATATCAGAGAACTACATAAAAGAAATTTTCATACCCAGAAGGGATGAAACTTGGGAGATACAACAGAAGAAATATTGTCTAGCAGAACCACCTCAAAATCAAGGTTCAAAAGTGATACTTGGCCAACATGCCACCAAAAAAGGGAAC